>JANAVB010014796.1:8342105-8588558 GCA_029216955.1 Iris pallida | reverse complement strand
AACATCAATAGAAATTACAAAAGTATACGTAAAATTTTGTAATAGAAAAAATAAAGTATTAGAATAAGACCAAATAAATTTTACACTGGCCTTAAACATGCAAAAGAGAAGGCTGCTTCGTCGAGCTTGTACGCGAGAGGGACCCTAGATGTCCCTCAATGCGAGCCACGAGCTTCATTACGGTCAAACTAATCTCAGCGGTTTGCTGGGTCCTCCGGCACCACTGTACCAAGTCGACGTTGGACCAATAGTCTAAGGACTGTTGAGCGCCTTCCACCACGAACGGCAAACTGGGGCCACGTTACATATTACCTCGTCCGCCGGCATCCCCGACAGTACCAGTATCATCGAGAGAATCTCGGTAGGGATGACGGTCCATCCGCTGCAGTTGATCTTGCTCCTCTCCATTGCGATGTTCTTCTTCTTCTTTCCTTTGTTTCTCTCTAGTCGGATGGATTTCTTCTTTGGAAAGGCTATTTAAACCTCGTTTATGCGGGTGTATGTAATCCGCTCGTGGAGGGGTGTGACCGAACAAGTCAGGAATCTATTGGGAAATAACGGTAATGCCACTGTATTAATATTAGCAATTTGTCGTTTGGGCTCCCAACATATTTGGGTGATGCCATCTCCCATTATGTGGCATCTAACATGGCAGATGACATAACAGCTGACATGGCAAATTTTAATCCCAAAAATTAATTACCCAAATTTTTTTAATGTTAATGTTAATGTCAATATTAATATTAATGTTAATGCTAATGCTAATGTTAATGTTAATATTAATGTTAATATTAATCAATATTAATTTAATATTAAATTATTTATTTACTATTAATGTTCATTTTAATATTAATTTTATTGTTAAATTTTGCCATGTCAGCTGTCATGTTAGCAACCATGTCATATGCCACATAATGGAAGATGGTATCACCCAAATTTTTTGGGAGCAAATAGGATTTTTGTAATATTAGTTTTAATTATATTGTAAATTTTAAATTAACAGAAAAGCCAATGTAGATTTAATATTAATGCTACTGTAAAAAATTTCGATCATACCTCGATACTTACGTTTGTCGACCGAGTTACCGTCTTCATCATTATCAAGTTTTCACCCGAATCATCGTCATCGCTGGGGCGTGATGCCGTACGAGCCTGGAGTTGCGCTCGTGCAAGGCAAGATAACAGATTCACAATAGTGTTTATAGCTCAAATTGATAACATAAGCAGCGGAAGAAAACGTTACAATGGCTCTGAATAGCCCAACTCATCATGCCAATTGGCTACAACGCTCATGATCTCTCTAGCTCACAAAGGAGTACATTGTTTCATACATTATGCCTCTTTATAGCCAACAAGTAGTCTTCGGCTGAACATCTCGCAAGTCCGAACGCCAATACGGTAGCTCCTCTTGAACGCTAAGGACTCCATGCATCTGGAAGTCCAAGCCGAGCCCCGCCTCGAGCCGAACATATCCTGAACTTGTCCACCACCATGTCCCTACGGCAGATACAGTTAGACATAATCTTAACATAAACATTATGATCGTGCTCATCTATGTCCCATTTCGCCTAGCCTACAAGGTTAGAACTTTACATAAGAAATCATATCATTTCACTCAACCAACCAACCGTAAACTTAAACATATGCATAAGGGTGGCAGGCCCTGCGCCTGCACCCAGCGCTAATCTCAGCCCACCGGCCCTATCTATATGAAGGTCACGGTGTTTCTGTCACGACCCGCACCCTGATTAGGGGCACGAGTACGTGGTTACGCCCTATCTATATGAAGGTCACGGTGTTTCTGTCACGACCCGTACCCTGATTAGGGGCATGAGTACGTAGTTACGTGGTTACGTCCAGCCTCGAGCCGAGCCTATCATGAACTTGTCCACCACCGTGTCCCTGCGACAGATATAGTTAGACATAATCTTAACATAAACATTGTGATCGTGCTCATCTATGTCCCATTTTGCCTAGCCTGCAAGGTTAGAACTTTACATAAGAAATCATATCATTTCACTCAACCAACCAACCGTAAACTTAAACATATGCATAAGGGTGGCAGGCCCTGCGCCTGCATCCAGCGCTAATCTCAGCCCACCGGCCCTATCTATATGAAGGTCACGGTGTTTCTGTCATGACCCGCACCCTGATTAGGGGCACGAGTACGTGGTTACGTCCACCCTGATTAGGGGCACGAGTACGTGGTTACGCCCTATCTATATGAAGGTCACGGTGTTTCTATCACGACCCGCACCCTGATTAGGGGCACGAGTACGTGGTTACGTGGTTACGTCCAGCCTCGAGCCGAACCTATCATGAACTTGTCCACCACCGTGTCCCTGCGGCAGATACAGTTAGACATAATCTTAACATAAATATTGTGATCGTGCTCACCTATGTCCCATTTCGCCTAGCCTGTAAGGTTAGAACTTTACATAAGAAATCATATCATTTCACTCAACCAACCAACCGTAAACTTAAACATATGCATAAGGGTGGCAGGCCCTGCGCCTGCACCCAGCGCTAATCTCAGCCCACCGGCCCTATCTATATGAAGGTCACGGTGTTTCTGTCACGACCCGCACCCTGATTAGGGGCACGAGTACGTGGTTACGTCCACCCTGATTAGGGGCACGAGTACGTGGTTACGCCCTATCTATATGAAGGTCACGGTGTTTCTGTCACGACCCACACCCTGATTAGGGGCACGAGTACGTGGTTACGTGGTTACGTCCAGCCTCGAGCCGAACCTATCATGAACTTGTCCACCACCGTGTCCCTGCGGCAGATACAGTTGGACATAATCTTAACATAAACATTGTGATCGTGCTCATCTATGTCCTATTTCGCCTAGCCTGCAAGGTTAGAACTTTACGTAAGAAATCATATCATTTAACTCAACCAACCAACCGTAAACTTAAACATATGCATAAGGGTGGCAGTCCCTGCGCCTGCACCCAGCGCTAATCTCAGCCCACCGGCCCTATCTATATGAAGGTCACGGTGTTTCTGTCACGACCCGCACCCTGATTAGGGGCACGAGTACGTGGTCAACGGTATCCTGTCAGAAAAAATAAGCAAGTACAAACACCAATAGCAGTTCCATATGAATTGACAAATACTATAAGAGACATTATAATGAAATACAAGACAAAGATATAGGCGACTTTGAAACCATTTGAAGCCGAGTTACAACCCTTGGACCAAACAAGGACCGGGGTTGTAACCCTTCTTACAAATAGAACTTAGTCTCAAATCATGGTATAGTATAAAAGCAGGTAGAGCATGTGAGTAATGGAAACATAGCATGGTGAGAAATATGGAAAGTAAAGCTGAACTGGAATATAAGATACGACAATAAATGTAAAATGTGATTTGAATTATTAGAGCGATATGTGATCTGCTAGGGAGTCATGGTGCTCCCTGAACTGTAGCCGGTGCACCTCTCTCCACTGCTGCCATAGATAGCTGATGCAAGTTCTCCATGGTCTGTCGCAGCAATGACCATGGCCTGTCATCACGTAATGACCATGGACGGTTCGCACCGTAATACATCTTTGGCATCCTTATGTGTAAGACTATGATCGCTTCGATACGGGTTGCTAGACCAATATCCGAAGGATCCCAAACCTACTGATATCATAGCTTATCACAACACTTGACGGTCGCAACCCGTCCTAATGATGTGCACCATAAATACCATACATAATTCCCTCCTTTGAACTACTAGGTTGAATTAAGATGATGTGTACCATAAATACCATACATAAATACCTACACTGGACGGTCGCAACAATATCATAGCTTATTGAGTATATTATATTGACATTGCTTGTCCTCCATTCGTAGTTGATCATTCTCGACAGGTTTTGATATTATATATGTTGTTAAATAGTAGAACTAGACAGCGTTCTACGTCGTTTCTGCGGTGTAGGCTGGGACGCTGTCACGTTATGGAATGGCTTCTCTGGAAACATCCTGGACGTATAGCTTTGTTAATCGGGGTCCTTTCAACGCAAGTAGCTAGCTCCGATGCAAGTCCCCGCTAAACCTGTGCTGATCGAGGAAACTACGTTGTCGACAAGTTGTCCATAACCGTGCGAAGACATATTTTCCTTTTAGTTATTAAGACATAGCCTACATTATCTTTGAAAACTCAATCCCTTTCCCGTGTTTGTGCCCTTGCATTTATCCTTTCATTCGCAACAACATTATCAATTTACCTAGGAAGGGGGTCGAGAAGAGGAGGGTCAGCCACTCACATTGAGTTTACTTCAGGCGAGAGAATGGATCTTAATTCAATCGTTCCCGTTCGATCGAGTCAATCGATCCCGACCTATCGGTCCCGACCGAATCAATAGCGACAGTGTTCCTTTCTCGCGCACCCTATCACGACCTGCACCCAGAGTAAGGGCATTCCATAACGTAACAGCGTCCCAGCCTACACCGCAGAAATGACGTAGAACGCTGTCTAGTTCTACTATCTAACAACAGTTAGATATTACAACATGTCGAGAATCAAGGGTCGTCGTCTAACCCAGCTATGGCAGTCTATTCTTGTGTATTGCTCCTTCAACCAATCCATTCCTAGGCCAAGGGACCGATTCGGCCCGCAACAAAAGGGTCATCGTCTAACCCAGCTATAGTCCGTGATGTCTTGACATTGCCAGTGGCCTTCACACCCTTTCACTGCTTAACAAATGCACGTGACACGGGACGGTGCTTGCTATACTTCGATAGCCCAACAAAACTCTTTTCTAATGTGTTCGTGCAACGACTTGACAAGCAAGGGCTACGTCAAGCCTAGCATCGAGGGAAATACGACTTAAACTATGGGACAAGCGAATGTTAGTATTAATTGTAGTTCCAATTACATTTTAAATAAAAAAGAATACAATTTTAACTTTAACTAGTTTGAAGTAAATGTTAAATCCAAAACTATTTTTAATTTTAGTAGTCATATTAGTTTCAATAATATTGTAAATGTTTAAATTAACATGAATACCACGGAATTAAAAACCTAGCTAGCTGATGTCACGTTGCTCGGGGCTCAGTTAGTGTTCGTCTAAACTAGTACGTGCCAACTAGTTATTAGTAATGATAACCAAAAATTGAATTTTAAGTTTAAAATCTAGTCGAGCTCGATCCTTCCTCTTTATCCCATCTCCCACACTCTCTTTCCTCTCTCTCTATCTCTCTCGGGTTCTTTCTCACATGTTGTGTTCCTTAACGCAACAGGTCCCGTAGCATTAAATGCTCTGCATGCGTTATTCGACACAATTTAATAATAAACACTGATACCATATCATTAGAAGAGCAAAGGTTGTCTTGGAAGTCGTAAAAAAATTACTTTATATTGTCTTCTCAATACTTTTTTGCATTGGAGATGACTTTTTAAACTTCTTATCATTTGTGAATATAGCCGCCTATGCAAGTTATTGTCTTTTGCGGCTCTGCCTCATGCCACATAGGATACATAATACATAACAAGACAATAGGGTTTCGTAGCATTAAATGCTGCTGCATGTGTTATCCTACAAAAGAGGGCCACGTGGAGATTGCTGTTGCATGCTTCCTCGTGCGTTATTAGCTACACATTTTAATAAGGCACGTACCCAGAAGACGAGAAAGTTTTGTTGGAAGTTGTTTCCTTAAAATTATGCTTGCTCCTAGAATCACTCAAGATTTTCATGAGCCATCAAAAGAGGGCCACGTGGCGGAGTTACAATGAAGACGAAAAGGTTGTGTTGTTGCCTTGCTGGAAGTTGTTTCTTTCTGAATAATGTTTTTTGTACCTCCAAATTGCACTTTCAAACTGTCCATCCTTACGTGGCAGCTGACGTGACATATTGATCTGGTAGCTGACGTGGCAATTTTTTTTGTAAATAAAACTAAAAATAAAAATTAACATTAAAGTTAATATTCCAGATTAACATTAACATTAATATTAATATTATCGTTAACATTAACAATAATATTAATATTAACATTAACCTTAACATTAATATTAACATAAATTAATATTAACACTAAAATAACTTTAATATTAACGTTAAATTATTATGGAGAAAATTGGGTTGTTAACTTTTTGGATTAAAATTTGCCATGTCATCAGTCATGTCAGATGACACACTATTAATTTAGAAAAATGCTAAGAATCTCATTTATTTAACATGCCACATAAGATGGGAGGGCTATATATAGAGGGTCAATATGGAGGTACGATAATATTATTACTCTTTCTTCTTCTATTGTTTCTTGTCCTTCGTTTCTTCTGCTGGTTTCTAACACACACTATTTTCTTCAATGTCGACGTCACATGGAGAAAGTGATCGTCATGTGGAAGATTTAGTCGATGAAGAAAGCCTCCTTTCAAGAGGACTGTCAGATGATTTGGATGATGAGCAAAGTTTGGAAGATGTTAGCTAAGGAGACAGTAAAGAACAAGATGAAGACATCAACTCAAACAACAAAATGTTATTTCGCATCACCCTTTCTAATGGATTTAAGAAATGTATTATATTTTTACATCTATTTCTCATGTTTATTTTGTTTTATTCTGTTCTTAGGGACGCCGATGAATCTCCATTGGATTTCGATACAGCGACGATGAAAAAAATATTGCAATCTGCCAACATTAATAAAGATCCAACCAAGCTCTTAGAAGAAGATATTGTTGGCCTACAGTTCAACTCTATTGAAGAAGTAGGGACATTCTACCGGATTTATTCAAAAGCATATGGTTTCAGTATTAGAAAGAACGAGGTAAAGAAAAACAAATCTGGTATGGTGACGATCCGTAGTTGGTGTTGTTCGAATGCGGGATACAGACACAAGAAATACAAGGAAGCTCCAAACAGGGTTCGTGAGCCAAGAAGTGAAAGCAGAAGTGGTTGTAAAGCAATTTTTGTATTGGGTACACCCATAAAACAAAGATGTGGTTCGTCAAAAAATTTTATGTACATCACAACCATAACCTGGCGAGTAATTATGAATCAACTTTTTTGAGATCCCATCGTAATATAACACCCGCAGAGTTGGAAGAAATTAAGATTATGAAGCAATCAAGGATGGGGACTGGAGAGATATGGAATTTACTTGTCGAGAAGAAAGGTGGCTAGGATAATGTTGGGTGGACGAGAAAGGATTTATATAACGCTCTAGCTCAAGATAGTAGAGCACTCGACGATGTTCATGCTTCGACAACACTTACATTTCTTCAATCAAAGGAGAACAGTGACCCAGATTTCTTCTATGACTACAAGGTAGACGAAGATTCCAGATTGACCCATCTCTTTTGGGCTGACGGTTCTTGTCGATTCGATTACGAACTATTTATAGGTTCACTAGCATTCGATTCTACATATAAAACAAATAGAAGTCAAATGCCGTTGGTGGTTCTAGTGGGTACAAACAATCATGCGATGACTTGTGTGTTTGGGTTTGCAAAGATCCACAATGAGACTGCGGAGACTTATTCCTAGGTTCTGCAAAAATTCCTAGAGTGTATGAATGGCAAATTACCATTGACATTTCTCACGGATGGTTGCAGATCCATGAATAAAGCAATTGAGGATTTAATGTCCAGCGTAGTTCATCGAACGTGCTCATGGCATATCCTTAACAATGCTGCCAAAAATGTACACCGAGAGGGTTTTCACAATAAACTGAGTCTTCTGATTAAAAGGTACATAGCACACTTGCTACTTTACTTTGAAGTTTGTTGTTGTTACAATATCACAACTTTAGTTAATTTTCATGTTTTCTAAACAGGTACTATTTAGTCGAAGAATTTAAAAAACCGTTGGCAGCAGATGCTAACAGATTATAATTTAGAAAACAATGAGTGGACCACTGCATTGTACAGAACGAGGGAGCGATGGGCGGACACATTCCTACGTGGTAATTATTTTGGCGGTTCTACTGTAACAAATAGATGTGAATCTATGAACGCATTTCTGAAAAGGTTTTGAATGAGAAGCTGCCACTTTGGAAGGCCCTTCAAAATTGTGACCACGGTTTGGCGGCCTTACGTTACGGCCAGATGGGTAAGCATGTCAATGATAAATTCTCAACACCAGTTGTGAATCAAACTAGCATGGCCGTAATAGAAGGTAAATTTGCCACAATTTATACTAAAACGGTGTTTATAGATGTAAGGAAGGAAATCACACGTTCTGATGCATATATTGTTCCCCATCATTACATCGTAAGAGAGACAGAAGTTTGCACTGTCCAAAAGTATTTGTCGCCAAACAGTGTCAACCGTAAGGTTACATTTCTTCCGGCCGACAACATCATAAAATGTGAATGCATGTGGATGGAGACCAAGGGAATTCCTTGTAGGCATATTTTTGCAGCAATGAAGAGATTGCAAATTGGAGATATTCCAAAGAACTTGATAAAATCTCGTTGGCTCAAGGATTGCAAAGAGAGTTATCTCTCCGGACCTGGCTCAGAAAGAAGATTCATCCACCCAGACATTATTGAGAGCAGAAGGTATGGTGCTATTAATGAACAAGTTAATCTGTTTACATACTATTGTAAAAAATCAAGCAAAGTTCAAGAGAGGGGAACGGAGTTGATGTCGTCTGTTCTGATGGAGTTGAAAGAAATGGTGACCGATATTGGCGAAGAAGAACAAATGGTAGCTGATGCAGTTCAAGGAGTGCATGAATCTTTAAAAGAGCCAAATCCGGGTAGCAACAAAAGGAAGACCTTCTCAAGGGAAATCAAGCCAGCCTACAGAAAGTCAATCTATCCTGAAGGCTAGAATATGTAGATTTTGTAAAAAAATGGGTCACGATTATCGTAATTGTAAAGTACGAAAGCGAAATAGTGACAATGAGCAAATAGAATAAAATGAAACGTCGTTGACTTATGATAATGTCTTTCTTATGTGGCAAGATGTCATTCACACGAGACAATTAGATAAAAAAAATATGTTCTCCAATGCAAAAGTTTGAGAAGACAATTAGATAAAAATGGAGAACATTAAATTCCAATTTCAAAACGTAGTACATCAAAATGGAGAAAATATGTTCTCCGTGCAGTTCAAAACGGAGAATAATATTCTCCGTTTCAAATGACACGGTGAATTTCATTCTCCGATTCAAATTAAAACGGAGAATGGTACATTCTAATGTGTTTTTAACACTGGGAATCTTATTCTCCGTTTCAAAATAAACGGCAAATACCGTTCTCCGTTCCAAATTAACGGCAAATAGTATCCTCAATCGTTTTAATACTGGGAACGGCATTCTCCGTAAAGTTCAAAACGGAGAATATAATTCTCCGTTACAAATGAAACGGAGAATATCATTCTCCGTTTTAAATTAAAACGGAGAATGAACATTCTAATTTGTTTTTAACACTGTGAATGCTATTCTCCGTTTAATTCAAACGGAGAATGTTATTCTCCGTTTAATAAAACACGGAGAATGCTATTGTGGTGTCGTGGTTACACTGCTAGACTTGTATTCAAGAGGTCATTGGTTCAAATCTTGACTGTAACAAAATTTTGTTTTATTTGTACTTTTTTTGTAAGTTAATTATGGGGCCCATTTAAAAGGGAAAAAACTTTGATACAGGCACCTATGTATGACATGTGGGCCATCTCAAAAATTAATGTGTGTATATATATGATTACACGTTTTACAAAGCAAGAGGGGACCACATGTCATACATCGGGGTATCAAAACTTTGAAAAGAGTTTTGTTAGAAAAGAGTTTTATGGGCCCTATTAAAATTTATGTATATATATATATATATATATATATATATATATATATATATATATATATATGTGTATATATTTTATAAAGCAGGAAGGGCCCACATGTCATACATAGGGGGTATCAAAACTTTGATACAGTAGGGGGTATCAAAGTTGGCAGAATTTGAAGGGGCAGATTCATTGGTATTAATGGCATATAGATGGCCGTAGTTGGAAGTCTTACTTAGCTTTAATTGAGAAGGGGCAGATGCATTGGTATTGATGAAAATTAATTAAATTGAATTCGAAGTGGCTGCCTTTTTGGCGCATGAGTCCGAGTTGTTCCATGCCTATAAATGCCAGTAGTGTAGAGAGAGTTTGTTCTCATCTCACTTAGCTTTTCTTGTGGCGATGGACTCTACCGATCCCCCACCTTGGCAAGACTCTTTCCTCTTGGTTGTCGATCTCCTCGTTCGAAGAAGCTTTGGTGGTGAAGTCCTTCAGAAGACTAACATGTGCCTGGGTTAGATTTATTTCCATTCCACGCTCTGTCGAAGCTCCCGTACGTTGATTGGCTCGGACTATGCACGGTGTTCCATTGCCGCCAGGAGTTCATCTCTTCAACGTGTTCCATTGGTCCGACGATGCACGGTGGTGAAGTCCTTCAGAAGACAGAGATGTGCATGAGTTTGGAGTTTATTATCGTTCCACGCTCTGTCGAAGCGCCAGCCAGGAGTCTATCTCTTCTACATATACCTTGTTGAAGAAGGATGGCTTTGCACGGTGCTCTGCCTCAAGGAATTCCTTGAGGCAGTGGGTTCCTTTACCTCAGTAAGTTCCTTTGCTCGAGGATACACGATGAAGTGGCTTGCCTTAAGGAGTCATCCAACGGTTCCTATGCTCTGACGATGCACGATGAATACCATCTACCACGCGGACACGAACTGAAAGACGACAGAGAACAACACTCCTTGACAGATGAAGCTTTCAATTGAATTCCTTGAGGCAAATCACTTTATCGTGCATCGTCAGAGCAATAGAACTCCCTGAACAAAGGAACTCCGTGCATAGTCAGAGCAATGGAACTCCATGAACAAAGGAACTCCGTGCATAGTCAGAGCGAATCAAAGTGCGAGCGCTCCGACAGAGTTTTGGTTTGAATTTATTGCGCTCGTACTTTGATTCGCTCTGACGATGCACGGAGTTCCTTTGTTCATGGAGTTCCATTGCTCTGACTATGTACGGAGTTCCTTTGTTCAGGGAGTTCCATTGCTCTGATGATGCACGATGAAGTGATTTGCCTCAAGGAATTCAATTGAAAGCTTCATTTGTCAAGGAGTGTTGTTCTTTGTCGTCTTTTAGTTCTTGTCCGTGTGGTAGATGGTATTCATCGTGCATCATCAGAGCATAGGAACCGTTGGATGACTCCTTGAGGCAAGCCACTTCATCGTGCATCCTCCGAACAAAGGAACTCACTGAGGCAAAGGAACTCACTGCCTCAAGGAATTCCTTTGCCTCAAGGAGTTCCATTGCTCTACGATGCCCGCACGCAGCTCACATTCAACTTTTTTCTTGATAGTAGGATTTTATGTAGTATTTCAGACTTTCATAATGTACATGTAACTCAAAAAGTCAGACTTTTCGTGGTTATCACAATGTAAATGTAACTCAAAAAGGATTTTATTACAAAAGACAGAAGAGCAGACATAAACGGTGAATAGAATACTCAAACGATTTAATTTAAACGGGAAAGTTATTCTCCATTTCAAGTAAACGGAGGATTACATTCTCCGTTCCAACTAAAACGGAGAATATAATCTGAAGGGGCAGATTCATTAGGAATAAATGGCATATAAATGAAAGAATTCATTGGTATTAATGGCATATAAATGGCAGATTCATTGGTATTAATGACAATAAAAGTGACTGCAGCTTGGCGCATGATTTCGAGTTGTTAAATTTTGCCAATAAATAGCAGAATTTGGGAGATCTTATTATAAAAATGACTGTCCGTTCTGCCCAATTACATCATAATTACATTGTTGTTTTACAATGTCATTGCTAGGTTCGTTTTACATATTTACTTGAAAGCAACTCCTTAGCCCATGACAACCTCATCTTTGTAATCTTCTGGTGAGTTTCATTGTCATTTCCTCCCAGTATTTCGAAGGGAGGAGTCGTCAACATATTCATATAATACGCCGTATACAAGAGGCAGTTGGGTGCCCGTTGTTGTGGGCAATTTAGAGAACAATTTAGCACTTTGCTCTCATACTCCTTCTTCGCCGGGCATCTCTCCCTCATCATATCAACTTTTCCTCCTGACGATAGGCTCTAAGGTTTTCTTCGTTAATTCTGCATCCACCTTGCACGTATCGTACGTGGTTTGCCTCAAGGAGTTGTAGTGTGTCCAGTCGTAGGAGATAAAGTTGAATGTGAGCAGAGTATAGTGTTTGATGGTTGCATTAAAAAGTGGGATGAATAACAACTCTATGTCGTCCTCCAAACCCATGACGAAGTCTACTACTGTTTGGATGTCTTCACAGGCGCCGGGTTTTGCGGTTTTTTTCATTGACACGTTGAATGACGGTCTGTTTCCCAAAAACAATACACAATATCATGAGTAATTTTTTTCTGTCATTTTTCATCGGTGTACACATGAATATGGAATTTTCTGTTTGAATACTTACCAATGTGTGGGCCGTCATGAATGCAGACCACTTATGTGATTGGGGCGCCGGCTTTTTTTCTGGATCAATGGCACCTCCTTCGAACTAGAAGGGGCACACCTTTTACTGCCTTGAATTTCTTTCATCTTCCTTATTATTATGTTCAGTATGCCAGCCTCCATGTCGTCATAGTTGAGTATGTCTTGCATGTCTACTGCCGACAGCTGGACTGAAACTTGATTTTCACCCTTTTTTGGAAAAAATTCGTATACCATATCACTGCACATAAATTTAGTTTACATTAAATTAATAAATATAGATTCTCATTACATAATTGTGAAAAAAGTCTAGAAAAAACGAACGAAAAAAAAGGGTTCAGATACATACTTTGGAGAATTCTTTCTGGGAATTACGATGTCGATGTATTGTTTCTTCAGCTCTTCATCCGCATATTTCCAAAGTAAGAGTTCATCGCATTCCCTTAGTATGACGTGGTTCTTCTTTAATTCAGCCATTTTGGCGTCTTCACGGGATTTCGGAGCGGCATTAACCTTCCGCTTTTTATTAGCCTCTCCAACTGTATTGCTTTTTATTAACCTCTTTCCCTGCGATCCTCCTCTTCTTCTGACTTCTCTTGGAGCAGCAGGTTCAGCAGCTGCTTGAAACTCCTCATCCTGAAGTACTTCAACCATGGCTTGGAGATCTTTAATTTTCCAATCCTTTTCATTGGCTTCAATATTAAACGATTCAACTTTATTTTGAAGCTCCCTTTTCTCCTCAACGAGCCTTTTATTTGTTTCTCTGAGTTGTTTGGTTGTTCACACTGAAATAAAACAAACAACAATGAAATGTATGATGTGAACCTAACACGGAGAATGACATTCTCCGTGTAATATAATACGGAGAATAGAATTCTCCGTTTGGAATTACACGGAGAATAACCTTTCCAGTATCGAAATGATAGGGAATAGCAATTATCCGTTCCAAATAACACGGAGAATGACTATTCTCCGTGTTATAGTACACGGAGAATAATCATTCTCCTGGAAGATTATAAATCAGAAATTTGAAATAGAAAAGATTTTACCTTGTGCATGTAGATCTGATTTAAGAACAGAATTCTGCTTTCTCAAATCCTCCAGTTCATGCACAGAGCCCTCCATCACAACGTTGATTGCACGTTGTTGTGATTCTTGTGCCTCGAGCTCTTCAGCTTTTCTTTGAGATTCTCGTTCTCAAGGTTGGCTGCACGTAACTGCGCTCCTTGTGCCTCCATCTCTTTTAACTTTTCTTTGAGTTCTTCATTCTGCGCAAGAATATCAGAATGATGTCTTCTCAAATCCTCCAGTTCATGCACAGAGCCCTCCATCACAACGTTGACTGCACGTTGTTGCTCTTCTTCTGCCTTGAGCTCTTTCAGCTTTTCTTTGAGTATGGCATTCTCAAAGTTGGCTGCACGTAACTGCGCTCCTTGTGCCTCCATCTCTTTCAACTTTCTTTCAGTTCTTCATTCTGTGCAAGAATATCAGAATGATGTCTTCTCAAATCCTCCAATTCTTTTGCTGAGTCGTCCATCACAGCGCCCATTTCATGATGCGGTGGTATCCGTTGTTCATCAAAATTATCTCCACCTGCTTCTTGGTGTTCTTCCTCTCCCTCTTTTTCAACTTCTTCTATAGGTGGCTCATCTTCTTTGTGCCCTTCTTCTTCCCCAATAGGTATAACCAGATCTTCCAATATCATCTTCGATCTCATTTTGTTGTGATATTCGGCCTTGAGGAAGTTTGAGATATCGTACCCATTCTATGTGAAAAATCTTGGGTAATCAGGAATTGGGGCGAACTTCCTTTCCACAAATTTACTATGGTTCTGCAAACTAATAGAGGAAGTATATTGTGCAACCTTCCAATTTGTGGAAAGCATTGAGTAATCTCCCTGTCAGTTTTGCTTCTACTCCTCTTTATGCTATCCATTACATATGCCAGGATTAACCTTGGCCAGCATATACTGTTGATGACGTCCACACTGTCTACCAAGGCCAAGAATCTGTACGGCAAATTTGAACCGCCAGACTTTGTGAAGAATACTGTTTGGCACAAGTGGAAGATTATTAGCTTGGCCAAATCATCTGGATTAACAGCGTTATCTCCGCCACGAAGCCGTCGTAACAATTCAAAGAACTTGTCTCTCACTTCCTTATTCGTGACTTCTGAGTGTTTGCCCTTAGTATTAGCCAGCAATCTTGTGAAATGATCTCTGCACAGGCTCAATGATGCTGGTGGTGTGGGCTGCTGTTGTTTTTCCTTTATCAATCTTCTGTAAGAAACATCATCAACGCTTTCTTTATTCAGCGGTAGACCGAATATGACTGCCATATCCTTGACGCTTGGCGCGATTTTAACAGTGGTGCTCAATTCAAAGCACCCGACGCCATCTTCTTCTTCTGTGTAACTTGCAATTAAATTCTCAAGCCCTTCCGTTACCTTGGCCATTTCGGAGACGTGGACTCTGTTTTGGTAGAAAATCTCGACAAAATTCCAGAAACCGGTATTCTTCAAGGAACCAATAACTGGCTCAGGTAAACGGCCAGCATCTCGATTGACCTCCTCCATAAGATTTAGCATTGGCTTGAAGGTAGAACGGAAAAGTCTTGAATCCTAATTTCTGACAGATTTTCTTTCTGCAAAACAAAAAAAAACCAAAAATTAGGTCGAAGAATGGCCATTCTTATGGGTTTTAACACTGGGAACGGCATTCTCCGTTTCAAGTTAGACGGAGAATGACATTATCCGTTCCAAATTAAACGGCGAATAGAATTTAACATTCAAATGCGTTTTATGACGGAGAATGTCATTTTCCTTGAAATATATACAGAATTTGCGAACATAAAATCAAAGTTATACCTTCTGTTTGCACTTCTTCTTGTTTAGCAACTTTTTCCTTTTCTTTTTTGCAAACTTTCTTAGAATAGGGTTTCCGTTGTTCTCCGTCTGTCGCTTTTGGATTTTCTGTAACTGGTGCATCTTCTCTATTTGGTAATGCTGCCGGTGATGATTCTGCCGCTGATGTCGACATGGTGTGAATATTGCGAATGGGGAGGAAGGTTTGAAGATTTTGGAGGAGAATGACCTAGGTTTGAGTACAGAGTGGAGTATGGAAGAAGAGGAGGCTCCGAAACAATTTTCTTTTTTCCTTTTCTTTTTTAATAAAAGGGTTCGGGGGTGTTTTGAATTAATTAGAAGGGCAAAAATGTCATTCGATGGAAGGGCAAAAGACTCCTTTCTGCTTAATTATATTAATTTGAAGAACAAAAATGATTCTGCTTAATCTAAAAAGAATCGAAGCCATTTGACAAAAATGTCATTACAACTCAACAAAACAAATGAACATAATACATTAGGGGTTTCCATACATTAGATATAAAAGAAGAGGAAAAAAAATCATCGTCTTCCATATTCAAACATTTTCAGATTGGACTTCTTTTTTAGCTCTTCATTGTGCTCTGAAGTTGTAATCCATTCAGCAGCTCTGCGTCTTTCCTTTCCCGCATCAAACTGCATATAACAAACATAACATCAAAAATATTGCTCTAAAAAGTAGAAGTTTTTGACGACATATTTTCAGACTTACATCGAGAAAACGGTAGTCTAGACTACATCGGTCTTTCATGAATGATATTACAAAAATCCCACAATCAACTAAATTGCCTTGGCGGGGAACATAAGAAGGACGTTTTATTGCAAAAGTAGAAAAGCTGAACTTAGCATCTCTCAACTTCAAAATCTCTTCTTCGAGAAAGAGATCCAAATTTGAAAGCTACAATTACCAGAATACAATATGTATTAGTATACCGCGTATATTGTACCTAATTCATAAAAATTGATGAATATGAGCTTACTATTTCTTTATGACTGTTCTGCTTTGAATCGGATCATCTTTAGATGCAAGTGAGTCCCAAATTTTAACAGTCCTTTTTTAACCAGAACTCTTACAAGAGTATAGTGTTCGCCCAAATGAATGGGTATGTATATCTGAATCAGGATAATTAGGTAAAACAAATTAGTAAATTTTCAGAAAATTAGGATTAATATTTAAACATAAATACATTAATACCTCTTTACAAGTGCTTAAAGACCCCATGTAATCCTGAAAATATTTAAACTTCTTCCATAATTCATAAGGCTTTTTGACGGATGGAGGTAACGTGGCTTTCTACAAACACATCAATTAATACATTACGAAGGACAAACAAACGAGAAAATTGTTAATGCATATGCATTGAAGAATAAAATGCTCACTCACCGACATCCTTATTGGTAAAAACCATACATTAGCTTTATTGGAGGTTCTTCTCCGTTCCTCCGCGGTGAGAAGAGCAGAGACAATACCTACAATCTGAATAAATCATTAAAAATGTCAGCGATGGAATCGAAGTGAACATAGATGGCATCTAAGAAGAAATATACTATTTATACATACCCCATTGGTAATTTTAGTTAAAGGAGCTAAGGTCTTCATCTCCCACCGAGACACATAGTTTTTGTTGCAAGATGATATTATTTCACTAAGAAAAGAAACGAATAAATTAGGAGAAAAAAACTGTTGGAATTAAATAAAAACTCATATTACTTACTCCTCAGGTCTATCATCTGCAAAAATATAGTCGTAATATCTCGAAGAAACACTAGTACAATTGCTAGGCTTCGAGGATGAACCCCTTATTAAATTTTTCGATGGTGTGACCGGATGTAAATTTCTACGCATTCTTTTAGAAGGACTGCTAAAGTCAGATTCTTCTTCTTCTATAGCGTCCAATGCGAGAAGTCGGTCCAATGCTTTACTACGAGACTGTAGCTCCACGTCCTCCTCTTCGGAAGAAGATACAACGGAAACCACCTTCACATTATTAAATGCTCGAGATGAAGATGCCTCCTTCAAAGCTGAAGATTCTTCAATCTTATCCAAACGCCGAGATATCTTCAATTGTTCAATTTTTATCTTTGCAACATCAGCTGAAATCGTCGACAGATGTTCTTCAATCTTGCACAACAAACACGGAATGAAGGTTTCATTTGGATTTGGCATCCAATCTTCTACGTCTTCTACATTTCCCCCCACACGAGTAGACATCTTGAGAACAAGAAAACTATTGTATTTCAGAAAACTATTCTATGTATTTCAGAATGAATAATAGTACTATGAAACAAGAAAACTATTGTATATATATAGCAAGAGAGAAGTACAAAAAGTGAGAAAGATGGAAAGACAAATAAATTTCGAGACTAGCAAACAATCTACTAGCCGTTTGATTAAGGAGGGCTCGAGGAAGATTCTACTAGCCGTTTGATTGAGGAGGGCTCGAGGAAGATTCTACTATCCGTTTGAAAATTACAAAAGGTTATCGTGATCAACTTCAATTAAGGAAATCTATAAGAGGTTTAATTCCGCTTGATTGAGGAACTCGACGAAGTCCGCCACGAACCGGAACTTCTTCTTCTTTTTTTCTTCATCTCCTTTTCTCCTTCTACCACCACCACCATGCCCTGTAGCTTTATAACAAAAATATTAAATTGTTAGATGAAACAAAAAAACTAATTACGGAAAGATTACTAAATCAAAATCAAACAGAACACATATTCATAGAAAATATGAGACTAATGATGAAAGTGTCACAGAAGCAACACCATAATTTTACAACAACTAAGCAGACTCTGCTAAGCAATAACTAAAATTAGGAAATGTGTCCTCCTTGGATTTAATTTACACAAAGAAGAGATTTGAGAGAACGAGCTTTTGTCGGCTTCCTAAATGTACCATTCTCCGTCCTAAATGTACCATTCAAACGGCCATTCGCCATATTAAAAGCAAAGAGAATGGCCATTCTCCGTGTTAAAAGCAAGAGAATGGCCATTCTCCGTCCATTCGCCGTATTCACCATCCATTCGCCGTATTAAAAGCAAAGAGAATGGCCATTCGCCGTATTCTCCGTCCATTCTCCGTCCTAAATATACCATTCTCCTTCCATTCGCCGTATTAAAAGCAAAGAGAATGGCCATTCTCTGTCCATTCGCCGTATTCACCGTCCATTCGCCATAATAAAAGCAAAGAGAATGGCCATTCGTCGTGTTCTCCGTCCATTCTCCGTCCTAAATGTACCATTCTCCTTCCATTCGCCGTACTAAAAGCAAAGAGAATGGTCATTCTCCGTCCACTCGCCGTATTCACCGTCCATTCGCCATAATAAAAGCAAAGAGAATGGCCATTCTCCGTCCATTCGCCGTATTCACCGTCCATTCGCCATATTAAAAGCAAAGAGAATGGCCATTCGCCGTATTCTCCATCCTAAATGTACCATTCTCCGTCCTAAATGTACCATTCTCCGTGTTAAAAGCAAAGAGAATGGCCATTCTCTGTCCAAAAAAATATTCTCCTCGAAAATATTATCTTTAGAAAAGTTAAAAAAATAATCCGCCTGACCTCAGAAGCAGGTTTCCTCAGTTCACCACCACCACCATGACATGTAGCTTTATTAACAAAATATTAAATTGTTAAATGAAAACTAAAATTTCAGACAATGGCATGGGCAGTAAAATTAGAGCGGCACCGCTGGTACTTCTCCTTGTTCGAGGAGGCCTCGACGACGTCCGACGCGAAGCGGACCGATTCTTCTCGGCGCAGCTGGTACTCCTCGTTGTTCTAGGGGTGCTCGACGACGTTCGACGCGATCCGAACCATTTCTTATTTCCTTCTTCATCTCCATTTTTCTTTCCACCACCACCAGCACCACCACGACTACCATGGCCTGTAACCCAAAAAAAAAAGTTCAGATTAAATTGGATGGACTTTTGAGAGAGTAAATATGAGTTAATTTAGGGTGTTCATTGAAAAAATTAAAGTGAAGAATGACCTGCTAAAGCAAGTTACCAACATGTCAAAAGTCTAAATCAGCATTAAATGATGTCATCTGTATTATTTTATCTGAATTAAACCTGAACCGATGGATTAACATCCAACGGTCCAGATTTCGGATGTATCGATACATCCATTTCCAGCGGATGTATTGTAGAATTTTCCATATATATATATATATATATATATATATATATATATATATATATATATATATAAGACTTTTGAGGATACTTTTTTATAAAGTTTCAATTATTAATGGGTTGGTTTTCATTATATTTGATGTAGCAGGTTATGCCTATTTAAAGTATGAGACAAAAGAAAAAGCTCTTTGTGCCCTAGAGAGACTGCAAAATGGGAAATATAGGATATGATTGAGGTCAGTATTTCGATGACGTAAGTCTTGAATTCAACTTTTTAATGCGGTGAGTTGTTTTCTATTTTTTATGGATCTTAATATCTTAATATAATATGTCACCTTTTTCATCTCCACACATCTCCAATTCTGTTTATAGAATTCTTTAGACTAACTGTCGAGTATCTAACTTCTACTACATTATTTGGACAAATGGATCTTAATAGCATTTTAGGAGTGTATGATGTAAAGAAGCTACCGTACATATAAACTTAATTGACCTGTTACATCTTGCATAACTTATTTTTTTGTTAGCTAGCTATCGTTGACTCTCAAGCCAGAACTGATCACTGTACTATAGATAAGGTTTTTGTATACCTTTTTCATAGTTGTAGATATTTTTTAAATCCATTACTATATATATTCAGCGATTAACCATTTAATCACATCCTTCTTGAAGACACTTTATTAGACCTCAATGTCAATTTGATACTGCATTCATATATAGCTTTCCTTATAAATAAGGTGTGATGAAGAGATTAGATACTATCTGGTAAATGCAATTGGTAGATAAGAATGAAACTTAATAATCATCAAGAGTATCACTTTACTCCTTAAAAGAGTATCAAAGTATCAGTTTACTCTTTAGGTTAATATAACATTCTATAAACTGATACTCTGATACTCTCTTTGTTTCTTAAGTCTTGTACAAACTGATAAAAAAGTATCAGAGTATCAGTTTACTCTTTGAAAGAGTACCAGATCCTCAAATACCACTTTCTTACATAGTGGTGGGATTCATAATTGACTACCCTATTTGATAGAAGAAGGCTTGTATGATGAAATGCAGTTTCTGTATTCTCTACAATTTGCATCCCAATCTTTCACATAAGTATCAAGAAACCATACTACAAGAAAAATGACGATTCTTGACGGTTTATAAGTTGATGGTCGTAAAAAACCGTCAAGAAAATGGGTTATCTTGACGGATTTAGTCTTACGTCAAGAAATGCCTTATTTTATGTTAATTTAGCAATCTTACAGCATAATAGTTGACGGTTTTAGATGATCCGTCAAGAAACATTAATTTATTTATTGACAGTTTGGTGATAACCGTCAACTAATGTATGTGCGAAAACTTGGCGGAATTTTTTTCAGATGCCATTCTGGTAATTTTTTCAAATTTTTAAATTTGTTGACGGTTGTGGTTCTTTTTAATCGAGGAACCTAGCAAACTTTTTTCTGATCTCTCAGAAAACTCTCTCGTCCCTAACCTCTTAGAAAACTCTCTCATCACCCCCTTCCTTTCCTTCTCCTCTCCCTAACCTTCTCCTCAAGAGAGAGAGCCCCCAATCCTCTCCTCTTTCTCAAAAAAAAGAAAATTTTCCCTCACGAAACCCTAACCCTAGTTTTTTCCATGGACGACTCCGACGACCATGGGGGGCGACGCCTCCGACAAGGCCGATGTGGGGACTGGGCTGAGCTTGGGGTTTGGCTTCGGCAGCTCGGCATAGAGGAGCCGTGCAACCTCTTCAACGATGACCATCCATCGGTGCTACGACTACAAGTGGGAGGTAATTTTGGGGGTTTTCTGCATTTTATTTTATATTTGTAGGTATTATGGAAGAAGCACTACTGTGTAGAAGAAGTTGGGGGCATATTTTCTGAGCTAGTACAAAAGTGGAGAACAGTTGCGGGAGGAAGCCCCATGGCCCCGTCGTACCAACTCGGACGCATTGGAGAAGCTATTGCTCCACATTGTTTGGGTCTCAGTCGAGGTAAGGATTTAAGCTTTGTTTATTACATAATTTTAGTTCTGGAAAAAAGTAATGTCATTCAGAAAGAATTTGTTTGCATCTTTGGTTATAGATAAATTTATGCTTGTAAGGTGTTCGAGTTTTCGTTTGTAAGGTGTTCGAGTTTATTCCCGTCTCCAATTCAGAAAGAATTTGTTTGCATCTTAGTACATGTCATTCTTAATGTTAGGTTCCATGAACTTTGAATCCTATTTTTCCAAATGCAAAACATCACTTGGCTGCAAAACTTAATTTATATCTACAAGGAGATAGAATTTAAATCCCACCGCCGACCAGAATCAGTTCTCTTCCAGATTTGCTTCAGTAGCAAATTATCTTTGTTACTCCTATTTTACTTCATAATTTTTTTTGTTCATTCTTTTTCTTTTACAATCTGTCTTAGGTTTTGAAGATAGGACAAGTCTAAGTGGCAAGAAGTAATAAAAATTGTGGATACCATTGAAAATGGCCCATGGGAACTAGTAGAAATGCCAAAGGAAAATAATAATAATAATAAGAGGAGCATGTAGATGTTTTCAGATGTTCACATTCAAAAACAGGACCTATATCATAAAGAAAAAAAAATAAAGACTTTGAGGAGAAGCCTATACCCATTTACTGAGTGGTTTGGTGGATAACACTTCCAATGTTTTTATTCCCGGTTCTTTACAATTCTCTTTGGAGATATGGATGAGTCCATCACCTTGGATGGATACTATTAGCAAGATGCTCAGGCTTAGGAAGACATCTGTTGACTGAAGGAGTCTCCAGGGACATAGTTGTTTGGACTATTGGTGGTATAATTAATACAGACCACCACTTTGTCTTTAGGGGAAATCAGTCTCTTTATTTGACTGGATAGTGATTACAGAGAAGATTATTCATTAGTCTTTGAAGATGTAGAATATTAGTAACTTGTCACAAGTATCTTTCACTCACATGTCCCAAGTTTTTTTTTGCTGGAAGAGTGGTGTACCAATTTACACATGCTCCAGAAATCCAAAATTCTTTTGCAGTTTAGTGAACTCTCAGATACTGGAAAACATCTTGAAGAAAGTCTAATATTCTGCAAATCCTCTTCGGGACAAAATATTTTCATATACATATTTAGAATAGCTAATGATCAGAAATCCATTGTAGGTCAACATTCATTTGTAAGAGGTAACATAGTTATATGGAGTAAAAAAGCTTTCTATAATTGTCTCTCTAAGCGTCGAAGGTGAGGATTTAGTGATATCATTGCAACTATCTCACAAATTATAGCAATAGTGATATCCATATTCTAAGATTGTAAATCCCTAGCAATATTTCAAGAACTATTTTAGCTGTAGGTTTACATGGAAGCCATAATGTATGAATCTGGTTACTTGATTTGTAAATCCCTAGCAATATTTCAAGAACTATTTTAGCTGTAGCTTTACATGGAAGCCATAATGTATGAATCTGGTTACTTGATTTGTTAAACTTATAAGGAAGGGGAGTGTTTATTGTTTATGTCATTTGTTGGCTCGTTCAGGTTTCGTATGCAAATCTGTAATGTGGAATTACTTAATCTTCTAAAATTCTCAACTTCGTGCCTGCAATGATTTTTTCTTTGTAAAATCGGCCTTTTCCATTTCAAATTTTTGCTGATCTAGTTTTTTTTTTTTTTTTTGCAGAGCACGATGCTAGTATTCCCTCGAAAATTAAAGTGCCAATTCTACAAGCTTCCATCGTCATATATATGACCCTGATTGGCCAATCTCAAAGAAGGGGGAGCATTTGCCATCTCAAGTAAGCTTTTTTGTGTTTTAATTGCTTTTATTTTATTTTCTTGCATATTTTACTCCTAACTAAATCAAGGCCAACTTTGATATTGGAATGACATAAGTCAAATTGCTCATTATTGGTGTCATACCTCTTCTTTCTAACATTCATATATGCTTCTACTGCAATTTTTAAATATCGGAAAAAAGAAGTTAAAGTAACTACACTTTTAGAAACACAATTAGAAGCAAATTTTGCAGATTGTTTTTCTGAGAGAGTATCCTGGTGTGATCTTAGTATTTAGAAAACAAAGGGTACAAGCTACATACAACTCATTCTTGGAAATTTCTGGGCCTTGAGAGGGATGGGTTAGTTCCATCACAATCACTATGGACTCGATCCAGATTTGGTGAAGATACCATCATTGGGAATCTTGATCTCTTCATTTCATGCCTCACAAATCTACATGTTACTTCTATTTATTATAGTTAAACTGTGCTCGGTTTATTTCTTACCACATGGACCTCCCAATGCTACATCTATATTATTTATCTTCCCAATATTCTTAATTTCTATTCGTAAGCTACTCAGATTATGTTATTTTAAAAAATTTGTGTATTGATATTTTAGCCACTATAGTACACCTTACCTTGTAATTTGTTACTTCAGTACCTAATAATTGGTTAGTTTTACCAACAAACGCTCCAGTTAGAAAGTTGAAAACCACTTGAACATCAAATTCTTCCTATTTCCATCTAGTTCCATGTCAAATTCTTGGTGCTCTGCTTCATAATTTTTTTATCAAGTACTTTTCTTCAATGGATAAGGGCACAACTGCATCTTAATAACTAAAAAAAGTTTAACCTTCTAATTGAAATGGTCGGCACCACTAGGCCACGCGATCTTACTTTCGAAGTGTGCAGAGACCAATTCTTCCTTAATAAAAGTCATTGGGCAAATTTTGGGCTACATTGACTTCAAACATAATGGCTTGTCAAACATTGTTAGAAGCTCTATTTATGATCAACTATCCATGGTTTGATCCATGCAAGTATAAAAATATATTTCAGGAGTAGGGAGGGACTATATAGTAAGCCTTGGAAGTTAGAAGTTAGGACTATATGCTAAGCCTTGGACATTATGACAAGTCTGATGCACAATTCAGTAAGAGTTAAGAAATGGACCACCTCATGGTAAATTGATCGTCAACATTCATAAAGGAGAAGGTATACACTAAATAATCAGGTACGAGGAAAAAACAAGCTACCCTAACTTGAGTTGGTACCATTTTATTTGTAGTTTATGTAGTTGTTGTTGCTGTCATCAAATGTGCCTTCTAAAGGATTGCATTGTAGAAGCATATATGGATTCACAACCTTGTTGACTTATATTTGTTCGTTTTAAGTTCTTGGACTTGGAATATCTTATTAAACAGATCATCTCATTTTAAATTGACCAAGGGGTCTGTTTCCTATCAGTTGAATGCAAATGTTTTTCATTAAATGTTACTCCAGGGCTATATGTTGGTCATCTTATTGAAGATTTTTTTTTCTCTTTAGTGCTTCCTGATGAAGTTTATACAATGATAACTTTCTTATGTATAACATATAGTCAATTAAATGTAAGTTGGCGATGTTGCTATGTCCAATTTGATACATGTTTGTATCCAGACATTTTCAGGATACCTGTATGCATCTTTACCCATATTTATTTTTCGTACAACAAACTGAACCGATATCTAATCATCAACGAGAAACTTTACATGATTGATAATTTAGCTAGCCTTCATATTCTTTTCATGATTGATACCTATTTGTGTTATAGTTTCAGTATGATTGATACCAATTTGATACATGTTTGTATCCAAATATTTTCAGGATACCTATATGCATCTTTACCCATATTTATTTTTTGTACTGCAAACTGAACCGATATCTAATTATCAACGAGAAACTTTACATGATTGATAATTTAGCTAGCATTCAGATTCCTTTCATGATTGATACATATTTCTGTTATAGTTTCAGTATGGATAGCCTTCAGATTCTTGTCAAGTGATTCAAATTGTCTCGAGTTCTTGTGTGTGCAGCAACAAAGTCAAACTCATGTATTGATCATTCTTTAATAGTGAGTTGAATATCTATATAAGAACATGTAGGAAAGTATATTGATAATTTTTGTTCTTGTTCTCTCAGGAACTTGCTGAAAAATAGAGGTGCATGCATGCTGTAAATAGGAGAATGCTGTGAATATAGGAGGGATGTGCTTCGGTCTGGTTTGCTACTTTTTAGTTTCATTTTGTATGGTTGGATTATGTTTTGTGGTGACAAGCGATGGATGTTTGTAGTTTGGATGTTTAAGTGGTATTAAAACAACAGATGTGTGATATGTGTACTTTGTGGTTGGATTATGTTGTGGTTGGACAAGTGAAGAATACATGTGGTGGAATGTGTGTTGGAAGTTTTTGTTGTATGAACAATACAGTTTGTTAATATGAAATTTGGATTTTATAGTAATTTGATGTGTGTAGCTTCTGGATTGATATTATGTGTGGTTGATTGATATTATATAATTCTTGACGGAATTTTGGCATGCTTCTCTTGACGGTACTTTGGATAGCTTCTCTTGACGGTTGTCAAACGTCAACTTTAATTCAAATCATGTTGTATTAATAGTCGTGAATTACTGCTTTTCATGACGGGTTTTGTCCTTCAAAACAAATGCTTTTCTTGACGGCTAAAGGTCGTCATCTAGGCCAGAGTCAAGAAAAGTTTTTGCCTATGTTGACGGTTTCTAAAAACTGCTATCTTGACGGCTAAAAACAGTCAAGAAAACTACTTAATATGATGGCCAAAAACCGTCAAGAAAAGTCCTGTCAGCGACCGTCAAGAAAAGGGGGTCTTTTCTTGACTCCGGCCTAGTTAACGGATCTGCAACCGTCAAGATACCCATTTCTTGACGGGGAATCACCGTCAAGAAAAGCCCTTATTCTTGTAGTGCGATTAGCATTTAACAAGCCTTGTTATCCTTTAGGTGCTATGGAGGCACAAGCTCCATCATCCTTTATAAGTTCCCCAGCCATGATAATTAGCAATATGGGTCATTTGTAGTGTCTCAGTTCAAATTTATTAGATATTTCACTTCTTGTGTGGCTCTAAAGTATTTGACTCCTATTGTATAGAACATGACATAATGGAGCAAGTGGTTGGTTAATATTTTGCAATTTTGACATTCTTTGCCCTACTTATTGAGATGGTATATTTTCTGCTTAAATCTTAGTTGATATCCATCAACTGCATAAAAATTTCTCTCAAGAGCAACCTAGCTTTCATTACCAAGGATATATTATCATCGTTTAGTTCCTTATTTAACTCAGGTTTAGGAACCTATGTTGAAGTATAACACAAACAAGGTGACATAACATGGTGTGTAATTTTGTGTGTCTGATTTCTTGTCCATCAAGTAGAATTGAATATAAATTTGTCACATCAACAACCTATCTAATTCCAAATTTAACTTAGATTCAGGACTTATTTTGTAATAGACAATGTAACACAACTTGATACCATGTCTGCCCGTATAGGGCATCAATTTTAGCTTGCTGGTTATCCTGAAGGTGGAATTACTTGAATACTAACTTGATGCATATAGGATCTAACTAATCCAACTTTTACATTTGATGCTTAGAAGTTTCCATGATTGATACAACTCTACTATCTTTAGTGTTGCCTTTATAGATTTTTTTGACAATGGTTTCTTTGTTCTTTCTGTATGCATATACCAGGGCCGGCCCTGAGTTAATGGGGGCCCTAGGAAAATTTTTAAAATGGGGCCCATATATAATATAAAAAAATTGAACTAAAAAATGATACAACCAAGGCTAGAACCTAGAACCTCTTATGTACAAGTATAAGAAACTACCACTACACCACAAATGTTTTGTGATAAAGGAGGATCAAATTATATATTAGTATTAGTTCTATTTTCAATATAAGATTACTAATATACATATATATTTAAATTAATTTTTTTGGGCCCCCAAATTTCATGGGGCCCAGGGCGGTCGCCCTGGCCGCCCTGGGCCAGGGCCGGCCCTGGCATATACTTTGGATTCTTCAAATGTTTAGTAATGTAAGGACAATGAAATTTAGTTTTGGTTGATTTATGCTAGAAGAAATTTATTCTTGCCCTTATTTATGTGTGTTAATTTTGTCATAAACTTCCAATTTTCAGACTGATGTGGAACTATTGGGTTTCTTACCAGATATTGCATGCTTCGGGAAACTTATGACTAGAGGGGCAATACCGTTGGCTGTAACATTAAGTAAAGAATCTATTTTTGAAGTATTCAAAGGTAATTTGAAGGTACATATTTTATAGCCATAATAGTAAGAGTTGGTTTCTTTTCTTGGAAAACTAGTTGCACCCTTCCTAGTATGAAGTCCTTACTAAGCTTGTATTTGTATTCTCTGTATGAAACTTGTCACGACTCGTACCCGCTTTTCGGATACGAGACGTGTCCAAGTCCAGCTTACGTTGCAGTGTCGGCGGTAGAATGCTGTCTATAACTCACAAGTCACATAATCTATACAACTAACATGGCAGTCTAGATCTCATCCAAAGAAATATGATACAATCAACTAACTCAAATGAGACTGGAAAATGAATGATATTAGAAAATAAAATATCAAGTTTAACAAGAATCCATGTCACGTCTGGTGGACACAAATTAACTACCAATAGACGGAAAGAGTAAAGACCTAAAATAAGTAACTGAGAACAAACTGCTAATCAAAGACAATCTCAGCTGCAAGGGCACCGAGGTCTGATGCTGGCTCCAAACCCGCTCGACAACTCCTGACTCAAACTCGACTAAACCTAAAGAGATCATCAAGTCCTCAGAGGACTAGCAAGATACATAAAAACATGCCTTTCTACAGTTTATCATGCATGAAAAGAAAACAGGATATGAGCAGGAAAAGACCAAGCAATATGATACACGAATATATGAATAACTACGCGTAAATAAACTGCTGGAAGAAACATGTAAACAAGAGATCAACGGATACCAAACCCTCGTCCCGAGTGTGGACTTGCAGGTTTGAAACAAGTCACTAATCCTCGTCCCGAGTGTGGACTCACAGGTCAGTTCAAGACAAATCATCCTCGCCCTGAGTGTGGACTCGCGGGTGCAAATGGTCAACCCTCGCCCCGTGTGTGGACTCGCAGGTTGCAAGAATCGAAACAAGGAAATAGCAGTTCAATTTATAACGCAGTCATCCTACGCTACAACTCAATCAGGTACAAGTGAAAAACATGTCCAATATGGCTACAAGGCAAACTGTGAACAAGGGTTATATAATAATGAAGAAGCACATGTCAGCAATCAGATCATAATCTACTGGATGATAAAAGAAGATAAGTATGTAATAAAGTTGTAAAGAAAGGCAAGGTATACTTGCATGTGGTCCTGAGCTGCGGATCCGTTCAAGCACGGAGTCAAAGTCCAAGGAACCTGTTTTGTGAATTTAATTCTAATCAACACATGAAATTAACCAAAACAACTCTATATCTAATTATTGCTAATTACTCTATGTTTCTAGTTGCTTTAAAAGGCTTGAGTGGTTTCTACTTCTGATCTCTTTTTAGAAATTAACCCTTAGACCCATATACTTAATGTTCTATATCTTAGTCATGTACCTATCTGTCTACATGCAGTTTTCTGGATATCCCTCCATAGTTTCTTCATGTTACTCATATGTTATGCACATGTCCTACCACTGGTGGAGTCATTAGGACCGCTTGTATACATATGGTCATGCTTACCCCAATAGACTCACATCCCCTGTCTTAGTACTCTGGTAGCAAACTACTACAATGACAGACACCTAATGAACATCCTCATATTTGTTATGTTCATAACAGTTAGGCTATGGTTGAAGCTTATTTGCCATTAATGTTATAAGACTCATAGTCTCCTACCTCCCATTTTCCTCGACTGCTAGCTAGTATAGGTTGATACATAATGGTTTTGCCTTCACATTAGCTATTGTAAATGCTGTCCATGCCCTATTTCATGTAGATGATTTACATGTACTGGTTCCTATGATACTAGGTTTCATTTAGGCTTGATACCCATCACCTACCAGTATCCTTGTACTAATCTGTTACAATATACATTAGTCTGTATTCAAGGTACTGCTGACATTTCCTTTACATTGCCCATTGGCCTCCTTGTAACCTACTGCTACTCATGTATCCTAAGGTACACACTCCCCCTGTCTTACATACACAGAGGACTAGTTCCTCGACTGAATACCTACTCTCTTATTAGGCTCAGATTTTCGAAGACAACCCCTATATGGCCTCAACTGTTATGGTAACCCCCTTCTTCTATTTTGATACTCTTCCTTGACGTTGATACACTATCATACTCACATTCATCTATCTTGCCTCTGCACTCAAGGCTGTAGGTACTCGCATGTACCAGTTCAGGTACAACTGGATACCTAGATAAGAGTACTTGTAACCTACATCTAGTCCCATTCTGCTCATGTCCATCATACCCTCACCTAACCTGTCCCTCCTTGGCCACATCACCCATTAAGTTACAGACTTTCCTGTGATACACGCCTGACACTTGGTTTTTCCTAATATTTGCTACTCTTGTATCCACTTGGACACCTTCCTATGCTACTGTTGTTAACTCTAATAGGCACATGTATGCTTGTGGTGTTCTATCATACCACCAGTACTCACCTACATCTGATACTCTGACATTCACCTGTATTCAAGGTCCTATTTTTTGGGGCACCCTATACCCATTGATCCAAACTAATATACCATACTTCATCTGAATTAAGGTAGCAAGGATCATGACACTAGACTCTAATTAATCGAGATACCTTCAGTACTTAATCCTATGCACTATCGGAAATCCCAAGTCCAAAGAACTGATACCTGCTTTATATTGGTTGCTAAGCCCATTGCCTTTGCTGGGGCCTACCACCCTACACTCTACTGGTACTTGCAAGCAAAAGCTATACTCTGGCCTGGGTGTCTACATTACTCATGACTAGAAGGTGTACTGCCACCAACTATCTCTATTGTAACCTGGTCCATATGGTGTCCCAATTTTCTAGTGCCAATATGTACCCAATCTACTCTGTGATGTTCTGATGCATTTATCTTGGCATCCTCTGATACTAACTGGATACTTGAGTGCTCCCTGTGCTCTGGTGCACAAAATATCCCCTATATTGAAACACAAAATACCTGATATGGGCACGCTTCCCTGTACTCTACAGCTATTTCTAAGAGTAGTTTGCTTTGGTTCCTACACATCTACTGATACTTAGCCTAAGGACCGATATATTAAGGTTGTATTTGATACAGGTAACCTTGATGACCCTACCTGTAGGTTGCTACTCCTCTAACTGGAAACACTCAACCACTCTACTCACTTCTAAGTTATTGCTATTGATATATCTTACTTGTTGGTACTCTATGATACAAGGACACATCCTCTAACACCACTACTGTCTATACTAACTTTGTTACTCCTGGTATGATACCCAAGTGTCAGAGGGTCTGACCCTATTTGATACTCTATTTTTCTCGACCTTGAACATATGACCTATGTGAACATTGGGCCACCCTGCTGCAGTAGGTACCTCATGTCTTAAACTCCTATTACCCGTTTACATGCTTACCTATATATTGCTTTATCATCTCTTGTGCCCCTCTCACAAATCTGCACCCATCCTATATGTTTTGCCAATTGTTACTGCTAATGTTGTGGGTGTACCCTGACTTGACATACTACCACGGCCCCAATTACTATTTTATAGTCCTAACCATGACTCGATTTTCCTTTGACCACAACACTTGGTATTCTGACTCTTACCTATCATGTACTGTTCGGATACTTAAGCCTAATCTCACATGCCTTTCTCATAGACAAAAGGTGGGGTTGGTCCTTCGGGTAACAGAGTACCTTCCCATCTACATCATTATCTAGTCTCCTTTAGACATTAACATAAATATTTAAAATGCAAAATTAATCCTAAACATCTAGCTAGATTAAGGGATCCTACGATGTGATTAGGAAGAGTAGGGAATTACCTGTTGGGAGAATTCGAATGCTCACTTTCACTAAACACCTCATGAATGCACAACCATCAAGATCTCGAGGGGCACAGGGAAAATCTAGGGTTTGATGGAGGAGGAAGAAACTGCTCGATTCCTCTTGTATTTATATACAACGTATAGATAGGATCGAATCGATTTGGGATTGGACTGTGATCATGCTGAGGCTTGTGAGAAGATCTCTTTAATTCTTATCTGTTCGCTCGAACAAAGGTTTATAGGGTCGGGGTTATTCAAATTTAAATTTGAATATTTATCACCAAGCCCCCCTTGACAAACTGATTTGTGTGTAAACCCATCTTCTAATGCTAAGTCAATTATATACATATATTTCCTATAAATAAGCCTCTAGATATAAATCATATAAAATATCTACAAAGTCCAGAATCACTATCTTAGGTCAAAAATAAAAATACTTTCAAAAAATTTAGGACGGGGGTTTACAAAACTTCTTACGAGTAACCTGAAACTTGTTACTCTAATGTAGCTCATGGCTCTTCTATATATCCATTCTTATTCTATGCATGCTATGGGTTGTACTGCGGCGACGAAAGCTATAGAGTGGTTCAAATATCCTCTGGCAAAAATGAACTTCGAGACTGAAGGAAAAAGATCAAAATAGGTATTAAGAACTTCAGTTTTTGCAATTACAATTCCTTTTAACACATTCTTCCTTGTTTTCTCTAGTAGCTTGGTTTGCTCTTCAGTGTGTATCTGTGTGTGTGGGTTTGATACATAGGGTTCTTAAGAACCTCTTTTTTCTAGTCATTTGTTTAGATTGCAACCTCATACTCCAAAAACAAATTTGAGGATGCATTTTGTCCATTTCTGTTCATTTTACAATATATGAAATATATATGGTCTGATGAAAGAACATCTTTTGATGTTTGTGGCAACACAACCTTCAATTTCAGCAAAAAATTCATAAGTTATGAGATTGATTTAAGTGTCCCTTAGGTGCACCAATGCATAATTTAGATACGATTTATGCAGGTTCAACAAAATATATACTTCTTAGTTGTCTATGATATGGTGTTCTTTATCTATCAATTAAAAGCCCATTCTTCAGTAGCTTAAGGTTATAGATACATACGTACATATCTGTTAGTGCTTACCCTCCAGTATAATGTGTGGTGTAAGATGGGTAAACACCAGTGGGGTGTGCAGCCAGTTAGATCAGCCAGTGTAATGGCAAAGTAATGAATGGACAATGTGTTTTCTGGTGCACTTGTGCACTGCACATGAATGTATGGATCGCGAACAGTCTTGGATTTTGAATACTACTACAAAGACTGGCTCAAAATTTATAAAATGTTCCAAAGTCATAGATGCTTCATTCTAGATTAGGTACGTCTGAGCAAAATCTAATTATGGATTATTGTAACATAGTTCCAGATGTTAAGGGGAATACAGGTATGCTAGACAACATGTGTCACATCTTCCTACGAGATTCTACACTTCATGATACTCAGAGTTCAAATATTAAACTCCTTCACCCAATAGCTTTCTTCCTCTATATGTTGCTTCTTTGGGATGTCAATTTCATGATACTTTGAGTATTAGCTTAGATTTTCTTTATATGTTGTTCCTGCCTAGATATTTATAAATATATTTCTCTTGTTCTCTCGGGAGTTGAGAATGAAGGTGCTACGAATACGGAAGGGATCGATGTGCTCCGGTCGGGTTTGCTATGCATATTTTGGTTTTACTAGCATAAATATCGGTTTGAGATTTTTAAGATGTAAGAAAACTACATATTTTGGTTTGGATATGTTTGTGGTTGGACGTGTGTAAATGTGTTGGAAGTTTATGATGTATGAACATTACAGTTTGTTAATATAAAGATTGGATTTTATAGTTATTTGATATATGTATATCTTCTGGATTATTGATATTATGTCTGTGTTCGATTCATATAAATGAAATTTTGGCTATACAAAATTTAGCTTCTCTTGACGGATATAAAAGGTCAACAATAAGCTAATTTCTACTGCATAAGGGACTTTCATTGACGGTTTTAACAGAAAATAAATAATTTTCTTGACGGCTAATAGCCGTCATCTAGGTCAGAGTCAAGAAAAGTTTTTACCTACATTGACGGTTTCTCCAAAGTATTATCTTGACGGCTAAAAAAGGTCAAGAAAACTATTTCATATGACGGTCAAAAACCGTCAACAAAAGCCATGTCAGTGACCATAAAAAACCGTCAAGAAAAGCCTTTTTTCTTTTAATGGAAGCTTGCTCCGTTGCAGATGAAGGCTTGAAGTTAGTAGGTTTTTTTTTGAAGAAAAGGTACATTTTGTTCTTTTACACATGTTATAGTTTTCTAAGAACTTAGAAGCGAAATGAATATTGGAAATTGGATCAATCTCAAAATAATGAGTTTGGGAGTATCAAGTTGAGAACTCGTTTCATCTCACAAGATCTTTGGGAGCTTGTTGATCTTTTAAAATTTGCTGAGAATGGTTGTACATAGACGAATAAGGCAACAAAAATGAGAGATCGATCTTTGCAGAATGATGCAAGTGCACTGCTCTTATAGTAACAAGTAGTGAATGACTATCTTTCTGAGAATTGATAATGCTGTGAAGTCAACGATACATGAAGAATTTTGAAGCAACAATATGAAGGTGATGGCAAAGTAAAATATGTTAAGCTGCAAACTCTTAGAAGTGATTTTGAGAACCTATGTATGAACAATGTTGACACAATTATTGATGATTACTACACCAAAACGTCTACTCACTACCAAAATATGTCCAATTCATGATGTTTTTAGTGACGTTAAGTGCGAACGTAGCTAATGTTATGAAAATAGCGACATCCTAAATAAATGTCGTAGGAACTGTTAGCGACTGTCCGCGACGTTCAGTGACTACAAATAATATTACGGAATAAGATGTCGACAGATGTTGCTACACGTTGCTACTATTTTTATTATAACGACGTATAACGACTTTTTTGTATTAGCGACGTTGTTCTGCGTCGCTAAAGTGTCTTATTTTGGTAGTGACTATTGTTAGTCAACTAAAAACTCTTGGTGAAGAACTTAATGATAGTTGAGAAGGTTTTGAGAATTCTTCTTCCTAAGTTTGATAATATGGTAGCTGCAATAGAGGAATCAAAGTATTTATCACTTATTCTTTTAAGGCTCTCTTCTAGCTCGTGAAAAAGGATTAAACAGGGAATCATAAATGTACCGTAAGGGCATTCGATACCAGAGTTGAAAACACAAATAAACCTAAAAGTGGAAACTGGTGTTCCATCCAGAATTTTGGAAAAAGAGGGTTTGGAAGAGATGTATCGTGGACATAGCTAAGGTAGAGGCAGAGAAAGATTTGATTGAAATAATAAATGAGGAGGCAACAATGATAAAGGCAATCAACACCAAAGCTCCAAGGGAAAAAAATGTTATTTTTTGTAAAAGGTTCCAACACACTGAAGCTTATTGTTATGCCAAAGCCAAAAAACAAGTGAATTACACAGAAAAAAGAGGAGATGAAGGCAAAGAAGATGGTAATCTCTTCATGACTTATGTTAATTTTGAAAATAAAATAAAATAGAAGTAATGTTTGATTTTTAGATAGCGGATATAGTAATTATATGTCAGGGGACAAAAAATCTTCCATGATTTGGATGAATCTGTTGTAATGCCCCGCTCCGTACGAGGCATTTGGTTGGCTTGTTGGATGGGATCAGAATGTTGGACCGTGACTTATGTTGGAGATCATAAGAATCGAGACTGATGCAGTCTTTCTTAGCTGGCTAGACGAAATAGGTATTGGAATGTGGCTCGCTGGTGGAGCTACGCTTAGTAGGATTGGAGCAGGAAGACCGTTATATAAGGCAAGTGGAACTGTCCTCCTTCCTCCTTATTCCTGCATACTTAATAAATGGAATAATGTGATGCTATGAATATAAATATGTCCCTAATGTTGCTTACCTTGAATGTTGAATAATTTTGATGCGATGCTTTAGTTGCTAAATCAATAGAGATGCCTATGCTGGAAATCATTGAATGAATAACACATGAACTTTGGAACTGCTGAATGAATTACACTAGAACCGCTAATGTAACATGATGCCTGAGAATGAATTGATAATGTCCATTTTTGCTTAATGTCGATGAAATGAATGAATCACTTGAATAATGAGATACTGCATGAATAATACATGAGAAAAGAATTGAATATGCTATTGTCCCTATGAAATGAATGAAATGCTGCAGGTCCCTTTGAAATGAATGAATGTTGTTGTTCCTCCTTAGAAGGAACATAATGAGAAATATTGCAATGAAGCAATGAAAGAGAATTGATGAGGCATGGGATCGTTGAGATCACCAAATGAAATGATGGTAATGTTGGGAATGAATAAGTCATTGAACATGACTTGAATGAGATGAATGATGATGCACTGTTGTCTTTACTTCAATATTTCACCATGCGTTTTATGTTCACGATTGAGTCGGACACGCATTCGCATGGTCATAGGACAACTTATGCATAAGTGATGGGGATATGTTTTCTCGGACGGTACCCCGGGACGTTAGGGCGACCGATCCGGCCTAGGAGAAAACATTGGCGTGCCAGTAGGGGCACTGGTTTTGTGAGACATCCTTTGGGGCTAGCTACCTTCTCTGGAGTCGTCGCATTACCAACGAAGACCTATATGGCAACGTCCGTATGGTTAAACACCAGTGACCATGTAGTCAGGATGCATGCTAATGAATGTCTTATGCAGACAGAGTAAGTTATTTGCTAACCTGTATTTGATGCAGGTATGAGGGAGTCGGCTATCGGTAAGAAATCACTTAAATATAATAATTCAATATATGTGTTGGTTTAACTTGCGTGCTTACGTTCCAAATAAGTAATTGATGCGGTATGTAGCCTTTCAGTATGAGATCCTGCTTAACATGTTAAATTCAGTATGCTAGAAAGATGCCATGCTATAATCATTGCTCAAACACAACATACATGCTAAGTGATGCCTGAAGTGAGAACTGTTATAACATGTTTAAGATGTTAATGTTAACGATGCCTCAATGATGCCTTTTTGTGATAACACCTAGTATGCCTCAATGATGCATTTGTATGGTAACACCAAGAATGCTAAAATGATATGTCCACATGAATGCTACTAAGAATATGTTTACATGCTTCACTCTGATTATTGCCCATGAACTGTAAACTGATGCTAGGCCCCAAGTAGAAAGATTATTGTAATAAATGCTTGCTTAAATGATCACTTAAATGTTGGTTTATGCGAGTGAGTTGGATTCTACTCGCCAGTGCATAGATGATGTGCTGACCCACATTTTGTGGGCAGGTGCTTGTGCTTGGGATATTCTACACACGAAGATTGGCTTGACTGGTTCCACGGCATCGAAGATTTGTTGGGCATACAGAAGCTCTCCTTGTACAAGATGATGTCTTCTGTTTATAAAGGGCATAATGTATGGAACATTGTAGTCAGTTGTACCAATGAGATTGTAAGCCAAGTCAGTGTATCGAGTTATAATCCAATGTATCCAAGTATCAAATGTAAGCTGTATAGCATTGTTCAGTTGGCTTTTAATGTAAAGTGAGATGTGTTGTAAACATTGTGCTTCAATACAAGTCTTGTACTTTTCTTCGATTATCAATAAAGAGAATAAAGTTCTATATGTCTCAGTGTGACTTCAATTTGTCTGCTTCTGCCGCTGCAATGTGTTCCTATTTGAAGAATTATCACTTATGTACCATCTTTGCCTTGTACAAGTGCAATACCAGACTTGTACGGCATCACGCCCAAGCGATGACGATCGATTCCAAGAGATAAAATATGTGAATAAATAACTCTATGAATCGGGGCGTGACAAATTGGTATCAGAGCACGGCTTTACATCCTTGGTCTCTTCTTTGATTCATTTTAAATCAAAGTTGCATCGACGATTAACCAAAGTTGCTTCCGCGATCACTCAACGTTGCTTTCGAGATTAAATCAAAGATTGCTTCCGCGATTATGCTGTCGTTGTTCTATAATCACCCTACGTTGTTCGGATCTGAAAGTTCATTGACCCTCTTGGCTGCTCACTGGATGTTCCATACAATAAGTCTATATACATTGTGATGCCCCTAAATGAATAATTGTTGTTGGTTTGGACACAAATAACCCAACAATGACTCGATGCCATAGTATGCTATATTGTGAATGCTGTTTGGGAATTGTGGGAATAAAAGAAAAATGGCTATGTATACTATAATAAGTTGAGATTGCCTGTGATGTTGGAAAAGAATTGTGAAAGGGGTAATTGATGGATGAGTTCAACGAAACTGGTGATTTGACTCATTGGTGATGGCTAGTACTTTTGAGACCCTAAGAATGTTGGCTTGTGGTTTGAGATCCTGAGATGTTGGCTAAGTGTTGTGATCATTGTAGATCACGAATGTCCGGAATAGAATTGGGTTGGTATTGTTTAAGGATGGCTTCGTTTCTGAGTGGTATATTGTCTCTACCACCTCAGAACGAGATGTATGTTGACCCTTTCCATAGGATAGCAATGAGACTATCTACGAGTACTGGGTAGTGCCGAGACTTAGCTGGGAGTCATGTATTGTGGCTAGATGACTCGAGTGTCCCTTGACGGTGATGTTATGTTGGATAGCGAGATTGTCGAAAATTGTAACTGGTGGCTTGGTTAAAAATTGTTTAGTCGAGTGCTGACTCAGACTAGTAAGACCGTTAGTATGCTATGAGTAAATGAAATTGGCTAGAGAATATTGTGGCTTAAAGTATTTGAATGTTGATTTTGAATGGTTGGAAGCAAATCATATGTGGCTAATACAAATTTGATTGCTAAACTGGAAGTTTTGGAAAAAGTTGTCGTGAACCAAAAGAATATTAGAAATCTGTGCTTTGACTCTAAGGTGTAATAGATGTTAATCCATCTTGATCACCAAAGGATAGTCGTCGCCTATGTGCATGTATGCTGAAGAATTTAATGAGATTAGAAAAGTAACAAGTAGCCACCTTGACTATTTGTGTTGCCTAGAGGATGGTTAAGTGATACATAAATTGTCGGATTGAAAGGAATGAATTACTCGACCCTTACAATATGAGATTTAAGAATGTCCGTATGAGACGTTGATGACTGATGAAACGAATAGGATTGAGAAATTACAAACGTGCTGGATAATGTCGGTATATGTGACTGTTGGTTGGGATATAGATTGTTAGCTTATGATTTGGTGGTGTGACTTTGTCATACAGATCGAATAGTATGATTCCATAGTTAAGTTAAGACTAATCGATGACCCTTGAATAGTTGGCCTTGGCTTATGGGTTCGTGTGGATACAAAGGAATTGGAATAGAAATTAAATTATTGGAATTTATTTGATGGATTATTAGAATGATGAGAATCGTATGTCGGATTGGGAATTGACCGTAATGTTGATAGATCGATCTTAGTCGATTGTTGGGTAAGTCTAGAATGAGCCTCTGTGGGAATTATTTCCTTGAGGAAGACCCTGGATAGATAGACTTGACCCTAGCGACCAGTTGATGAATTACCAATTGCTGGCTTAGCCCAATTGGCGATTCATTATTCCGACTGACTTGATACCCATAGGTTTGGGTAGAGTTCCTTAGAATTATCGGTTGCTTGTTGGCCCTAAGAAAAAGAAACTAGTATAACCCTAATAGCCGTCCACTCTAGGGAAGTCATCTGGATGATTAGGTATAGCTGTCGGTATAGCTAACCATTGAGACTGGACCGAATAATAGATGGCTGTGGGCGACCCATAGAATGACCTTGTGGCATTGAACGAGAGATGGTGATGAGTACGACCTAAGAGAAATATGTTGTATGTATGCTTCAATATGAACCTTAGAGATGTCTGACCCTTGAGGATTATGTGTCGGCCTATAGCGGGACTAGAATTGTGGGATGAGACTTGAGTTTTATGTATCGGATAGTAAATTATTATATGAGATGGATTTGACTGCTCATGACGGAAATCTTGGATCGGTATCGATAGTTGGTGATGTGGGATCGTATCTTTTAGAAAAGATGAATTGCCTCGGTGAAAAATATTGTTGGATTTGGGAAGGAATATGATTGTATGTTGTGAACTCTCGATATGATTGACTCTAAGATTAGACCCTTGATCGAATGCTAGAAATATTATGCTTGGATAGAGAGTTGTCCTTGATGTTAAGTGTTGTGGCCTGGAAGATAGTAATTGTGGCAAAGTGAATGAAGTAATAAAGTCAATTGAAAGGATGCTAAGTCGAATTTGGAAAAGAGAGTTGTATCGTGGCTGATCGAATTGCGCTATCATAGAAGTTGGCTGAAGTACATATGTTTTGGGGACGCATAAAATATGTGTATGGATCCAGCCGAAGTGATAGGTTGCGACTGGGATAACATTATGGAAGGAATTTATCGTACTAGCACAGACTTTGGCTGAAATGCATATGTTTTGGGGACGCCTGAAATATGTGTATGGATCCAAATGAAGTGATGTGTTGCGACCAAGATAGAATGCAAGAAAATATTGGTGAATCAATGAGAAGTTGCAAGTATTTGGAAAAAGAGAAAGATGGATTGAGTCGTTGATGGATTAAAATGATACAGTTGGATAGCTATTTTGAAATGACCGATTGGGCTGAAATGAATATTGAATTGAAGCTGAATGAGTAACTCATTGTGATTAAGTGAATCTAGTAGATGAGTTGTTTTCTTAAGTTTCGAGGACAAAACTTTTTCTGAGTGGTATATTATGTAATGCTCCGCTCCGCACGAGGCATTTGGTTGGCTTGTTGGATGGGATCAGAATGTTGGACCGTGACTTATGTTGGAGATCATGAGAATCGAGACTGATGCAGTCTTTCTTAGCTGGCTAGACAAAATGTGTATTGGAATGTGGCTCGTTGGTAGAGCTACGCTTAGTGGGATTGGAGCAGGAAGACCGTTATATAAGGCAAATAGAACTGTCCTCCTTCCTCCTTATTCCTGCATGCTTAATAAATGAAATAATGTGATGCTATGAATATGAATATGTCCCTAATATTGCTTACCTTGAATGTTGAATAATTGTGATGCGATGCTTTAGTTGCTAAATCAATAGAGATGCCTATGCTGGAAATCATTGAATGAATAACACATGAACTTTGGAACTGCTGAACGAATTACACTAGAACTGCTAATGTAACATGATGCCTGAGAATGAATTGATAATGTCCATTTTTGCTTAATGTCGATGAAATGAATGAATCACTTGAATAATGAGATGCTGCGTGAATAATACATGAGAAAAGAATTGAATATGCTATTGTCCCTATGAAATGAATGAAATGTTGCAGGTCCCTTTGAAATGAATGAATGTTGTTGTTCCTCCTTAGAAGGAACATAATGAGAAATGTTGCAATGAAGCAATGAAAGAGAATTGATGAGGCATGGGATCGTTGAGATCACCAAATGAAATGATGGTAATGTTGGGAATGAATAAGTCATTGAACATGACTTGAATGAGATGAATGATGATGCACTGTTGTCTTTACTTCAATATTTCACCATGCGTTTTATATTCACGATTGAGTCGGACATGCATTCGCATGGTCATAGGACAACTTATGCATAAGTGATGGGGATATGTTTTCTCGGACGGTACCCCGGGACGTTAGGGCGACCGATCCGGCCTAGGAGAAAACATTGGCGTGCCAGTAGGGGGCACTGGTTTTGTGACGCATCCTTTGGGACTAGCTACCTTCTCTGGAGTCGTCGCATTACCAATGAAGACCTATATGGCAACGTCCGTATGGTTAAACACCAGTGACCATGTAGTCAGGATGTATGCTAATGAATGTCTTATGCAGGCAGAGTAAGTTATTTGCTAACCTGTATTTGATGCAGGTATGAGGGAGTCGGCTATCGGTAAGAAATCACTTAAATGTGATAATTCAATATATGTGTTGGTTTAACTTGCGTGCTTACGTTCCAAATAAGTAATTGATGCGGTATGTAGCCTTTCAGTATGAGATCCTGCTTAACATGTTAAATTCAGTATGCTAGAAAGATGCCATGCTATAATCATTGCTCAAACACAACATACATGCTAAGTGATGCCTGAAGTGAGAACTGTTATAACATGTTTAAGATGTTAATGTTAACGATGCCTCAATGATGCCTTTTTGTGATAACACTTAGTATGCCTCAATGATGCATTTGTATGATAACACCAAGAATGCTAAAATGATATGTCCACATGAATGCTACTAAGAATATGTTTACATGCTTCACTCTGATTATTGTCCATGAACTGTAAACTGATGCTAGGCCCCAAGTAGAAAGATTATTGTAATAAATGCTTGCTTAAATGATCACTTAAATGTTGGTTTATGCGAGTGAGTTGGATTCTACTCGCCAGTGCATAGATGATGTGCTGACCCACGTTTTGTGGGCAGGTGCTTGTGCTTGGGATATTCTACACACGAAGATTGGCTTGACTGGTTCCGCGGCATCGAAGATTTGTTGGGCATACAGAAGCTCTCCTTGTACAAGATGATGTCTTCTGTTTATAAAGGGCATAATGTATGGAACATTGTAGTCAGTTGTACCAGTGAGATTGTAAGCCAAGTCAGTGTATCGAGTTGTAATCCAATGTATCCAAGTATCAAATGTAAGCTGTATAGCATTGTTCAGTTGGCTTTCAATATAAAGTGAGATGTGTTGTAAACATTGTGCTTCAATACAAGTCTTGTACTTTTCTTCGATTATCAATAAAGAGAATAAAGTTCTATATGTCTCAGTGTGACTTCAATTTGTCTGCTTCTGCCGCTGCAATGTGTTCCTATTTGAAGAATTATCACTTATGTACCATCTTTGCCTTGTACAAGTGCAATACCAGACTTGTACGGCATCACGCCCAAGCGAGGACGATCGATTCCAAGAAATAAAATATGTGAATAAATAACTCTATGAATCGGGGCGTGACATCTGTTAACACACAAGTTAGGTTGGAAAATAACACATTTATGCAAATTGAAGGAAAATGAACAGTTGCCCATAATTTAGTAAGTCTTCTTAGTTGATTGCGGAGGGATATTCAATTACTTTCAAAGATAATGCATGTTTCGTTAAAAAAAAATCTAATATGCTAGTGTTAAAGATTCATGTGGTTCAAAACAAAATGTTTCCTTTTGAAATTCCATGTCTTGATGCTTATGACCTAGTCTCTACTGTGAAGAATGAGCCTTTGTTATCTGATTTGCGTTATGGACATTTGCATTTCAAAGGCTTGAAGTTGTTAAGTAAAAAAATGGATGATTCTAGGCTTGCAAAGAATTGAATGTGTTGATACTGTTTGTGAATGTTGTGTTTATGGGAAACAACATGATTCATCTTCTCCTGTTGCAAAATCATGCATGGAGATATACTATTCCTCAACAACTTATTCATACTGACATTACGGTCCGATGCAGACCTTATCATTAAGTAAGAATAGATACTCCTTGCTCTTGATTGATGATTTTTCTCGAATGAGTTTGGTATATTACTTAACAAAAAATAAAAGCATTTGATAAGCTAAGAGTTCAAGGCATTTACTGAAAACCAAAGTGGATATGCTATAAATATCCTTAGAACTGATAGAGAGGAGAATTGTTATCGACTAACTTAACATTTTTGTAAGAAAAATGGTATTTGTAGGCATCTTATAGTCAAGTACACATATGAACATATTGAAGTCTCCGAGAGGAAGAACAAAACCAATATTGAGATGGCTCGGTGCTTGCTGAAAGAAAAGAGTCTACCTACTGACTTTTAGGTGGAAGCAATGGCAACTTCGATATATCTTCTAAATCGCTCACCAACAAAAGATGTAGAAGATATGACACCATATGAAGCATGGTTTGGAAGGAAATCGGGAGTCGGGCATTTCAAGATATTTGGTTGCATTGCCTTATGCATTTGTTTATGCATTTGTTCACCCCAAATTCATAGAAAGTTAGATGATAAAAGTGAAAAATGCATTCTTCTTGGCTACAATAGTGAATCAAAAGCATATCGATTGTATAATTTGATAACCAAGAAGTTAATTATTAGAAGAGATGTAACCTTTGATCTTAAAAAATTCTACTTGGATGTAGAATCCAGTCAACAGGTTCAGAAGATTGGTGAAGGACAGAACTCATTCATACTGTTGGAGAAACTGAAACTGTTGGAGAACCACCTTCAAATCTGGTAGCACCAGCCACAACAAACATATTGGCCACAATAGCCATATCCGCACATTCACAATGCTAGCACGATATCTTCACTTCTCTCTCTTATCTCTTCCTTATATATAGGAACTGATGTATGTTTAAACAGCTACATGAAGTGTACTCTGAATAACATGATATATACAATTTAGCTTCTCTGTTATGGTATCAGAGCATTTCCTCTAACGAGCTCGATCCTCAATTTCTTTTTCTCTCCTTTACCATGGCCACTAAATCATCCTTTGTTGCTACTATCCCTCAAAATTCTACCAAGAATCTCACCACCATTAACCCAGCCACTCAACTACCTCTCAAACTCACAAAATCCAATTACTTTTCCTGGAAAACTCAGTTCATTGCCCTCTTCTTCGGCATGGATCTCCTGGGTATCTCGATGGCACACTATCATGCATGCCCGCCTCCAACACTGGATTAGGATGGCAACACTGTTCCAAATCCTGATCATCTCCCATGGCACCGACAAGATCAACTCATCCTCCATGCCATTTTCGCCTCTCTATGTGAAGCAGACATTCCCTTGGTCTCTTCTGCCAAGTCAAGTCATGAAGCATGGAATCGTCTCTCTAGTCTTTATGCTAAGAGATCTACTACCCACATGATTCATCTCAAGGATAAACTCACCATGATTACTCGTGGCTCTCTTTCTGTCACTGATTTTATTGTCTCCATCAAACAGATTGTCGATGAGCTTACAGCTCTTGGTGATCCTCCAAGTGATGCTGATCTTCTTGTTTATGAAACACGTGGTCTCGGCCCTGCTTACAAAGAGCTTATTACAGCCGTGAGGACTCGAGACACTGTGGTACCCTTCGAAGAACTGTTTGATAAAATTATCGATCATGAAACCTTTCTTCTTCACATGGAAAAACAATAACCGGAACCTGAGCCACCCACCGCAAATTTGGCCAAACGCTTTTCTTCTCCCGACCGTTCTCCCAAGCTTGCTTTACTTCCAACTCCTCCACCTCTCAACCGACAGTCCCGGCCTAATGTTTCCACCTCCGCTACTACCCCGGTAATATGTCAATTCTGCAACAAGCGTGGTCATGCCGCCAATCGGTGCTTTAAACTTTTTGCCCACCTTCGTTCTCCACGTCCCTTTGTGAATCATATTTCCATTTCCTCGCCTGCTCAAAACCAATGGATCATGGACTCGGGTGCATCCCATCATGTCACCTCTCATATGTCCAACTTATCTCTCTCTCTCGCAACCCTATGAAGGTCCCAATGATATTCATATTGGTGATGGTACATGTTTGCCAATTACTTCTACTGGCTCTGTCTCGCTTTCCCCTTCTTTTACTTTATTTAATGTTCTATGTGCACCTTCTATTAAACAAAATCTAATCTTCGTTTCTAAATTTTTATCATTCTAATCAAATATTATTTGAATTTTTTTCCTTCGTACTTTATTATTAAGGATTTGCGGTCGGGGACTCCTCTACTTCACGGAAAGAATCGGCATGATCTATATGAGTGGCCAACTGCAGAACATGCCAATACACGCAATATTGCGACCTTCTCAACTGGTGTTAGTATTAAAGCATCTCCCATAATATGGCATGGGCATCTCGTCCTTCTTTAAAAATAATCAACAATCTTGTTCAGTCTGGTTTGGTGTCGATCTCCTCATCTCTATCTTCAGATTTCATATGTCAATCTTGCTTATGTAACAAGAGTCAACAATTTGTTGGAGTGGGTGGGACTTCCAACCTATGTGAAAAATACCCCAGACTTGGATTGAGTATTCCTATATATAATATAAATATTCCAATGGAGTTGGATTGGGTATTTTTATACATATTATGAATACATCAATGGTTTAGATTGAGTATTTCTACTTATAGTAGAATATCTCAATTAGTTATGGGTTTGAGGCTATATACTAGGTGTTTTCTCACCATAAAATATATCTCAAAAAGGAGAGAAGCAATAGTGCTTTACAACTTTTGAGAAAGAGAAATGATTGAATACTATTGTGAAGGAGAGATCGCTTCGAATAATTTTTTGACATCTCTTGTTCTTCGGTGTCTACAATCAAGTTTTTTTTTCTTTCAAGTGAGTTGTGGTGATCCGTGTTGGATCAGGAGGTGCTTGTAGAGGGTATATTCTCTTTATTCCATTAGTGGAGGTTCTTCAGGATTGGACTCCGATTGTCCAATAATTTTTCCTATTTGGGTTTTCCACGTCAAAATTTTTGTGTCTGTGATTTGTGTTTGGCATTTTTGGTTTGTGTACTTTTATTCGGTTCACTCGTAGGACTCTCTGGTTTGGGGGAACGTTTTATGCGCTTAGTTCCCAACAGAGTGGTATCAGAGCTTTGGATTAAGAGAAGTGTTAGGAGTTGACAGTCAAACCAGGAAGCAGAGATGGACGCGAAGTCGGTGTGCATGATAAACCTGAACGGTACCAACTATCACTACTGGAGGAGGAAGATGAAGGATTTGCTATTTGTCAAGAAGTTGCATCTGCCGGTATTTACTTCCGAGAGGTCCAGTGGTAAATCCGAGGAGGACTGAAATTTTGAGCATATACAGGTGTATGTGGGTATATAAGGTAGTTCGTTGATGATAACGTGTATAATCACGTTGTCAGTATTGAGCGCGTGAGGACACTGTGGGATAAGCTAGAATCTGTGTATGCGAAGAAGACCAAGGTAAATAAATTGTTCATGATCCAGATGATGATGGTCTACGATACAAAGATGGTGTGTCCATTACGAAACTCTTGAGTGAGTTCTAAGGCATGGTTGACCAGCTATCCTCGATGGAAGTCAAGTTCGACGACGAGGTTCAGGGACCTTGGTTGCTATGTACATTGCCAGACTCGTGGGAGACCGTACGAGTATTTATGATCGCTTCTGCTCCGGAAGGCCTGGTCAGTCTGGAGTTTGCCAAAAGCGGAGTATTGAATAAAGAGATGCGGAGACGTTCTCAGGGTATTTCATTCACATCCCACTCAGAGGCGCTAGTTTTAGAGAGCACGGAAGGGGAAAAAGAAGGGATCCAGGTGGTGGCAGAGATAAAAACAGAGGTAAGTCCAAGGGCCAGTACGAGGACTCGGAGTGTTACCATTGTAGCAAGAAGGGCCACATCAAGCGGAACTGTTTCGCTTGAAAGAGATAGAAGAAGGGCGATAAGGGGAAGGAAAGTAAGAACACTACAACGACGGCCTCGACACATGGAGGCAATGCGATCGTCATAGGTGATGAGATTGTCATGAACCTCGTATGCGATGACAATTCTTGGCTGGTGGACTTGGGTGCTTCAGTGCACGTATCTCACAATAAGGCACTATTTGCCACTTATACGATAGGCGACTGTGGGGTGTTGAAGATGGGTAACGGAGATGTGTCGAAGGCGGTTGCCATTGGAGATGTGCATGTGAGGACGAAGACGGGTACAGTTCTTGTTCTCAAAGATGTCCATTATGTCCCTGATTTTCGTTTCAACCTAGTGTCGGTTGGAAGGTTGGATGACGAAGTTTCTTCAATCTCTTCAAGAACGGTCAGTGGAAGCTTTCCAGAGCTTCGATGGTGATTGTCAGAGGAAGCAAGAAGTCCAAACTCTATTATATGGAAGGAAGCACACACGGAGCACAGGAGGTGAACGCAACTACCGATGCGTCTACCGAGTTGTGGCACAGGCAGCTCAGTCATATCGGCGAGAAGGGAATGAGCTACTTGATGAACAGAAAGGTGATTCTAGGGCTAAAGTCTACAAAATTGGAGAAGTACACACACTGTTTAGTGGAAAAGCAAAGTAGGGTGTCTTTTCAAAGTCATCCAAGTTCGAGAAAGTCGACGTTGCTCGAGTTGATTCACTCGGATGTCTGTGGTCCTATGAAGGTAAAATCTATTGGTGGTGCTTCTTATTTTGTCACATTTATTGACGATTGTTCCAGGAAGGTTTGTGTCTATGTCTTAAATACCAAAGATCAGGTGCTGACCACTTTCAAAGAGTTTCAGGCCTCTATTGAAAAGGAGACGGGCAAGAAGATGCTATGTGTTCAATCAGACAATGGTGACAAGTACAATGGTCCCTTTGATGCTTATTACAGAGAGCAAGGGATACGACACCAGAAGACTCTGCCCAATATACCTCATCTCAATGGTGTAGTGGAGCGAATGAACAAAACACTAATGGAGAGGGTACGGTGTTTGCTATCAGAGGCAAACTTAACGGGCAGTTATTGGGGTGAGGCTCTTTACACTGCTGCTTATACTATTAATTTATCTCCTAGTGCTCCTTTACAGGGTGATGTGCCTGACAAAGTATGGTAAGGTAAAGAGCCGTCATACAATCACCTGCGAGTGTTTGGTTGTAAGGCCTTCATGCTTGTACTGAAGGACGAGAGATCCAAACATGACCCAAAGACGAGGCGGTGCATCTTTGTAGGCTACGGTCGAGATGAGTTTTGCTATAGACTCTACGACCCCATGGAAGAAAGCTCTATATAAGCAGGGACGTGATATTCATCGAGGATCATACAATGACCAACACTCAGGATTTCGAGATGTCTTTTGAGGCTGAGAAATTGTATGAGTTAGAGTCATTTTGCTTTGAGCAGTTCTCAAAGGACATCGCAAAGGATCTAATTATTGGGAAGACAGTACATAGAGTTGCTACTAACCTTGATCATCAGCCTGCTGATGGTGGTCAGGGTAACCCTCAAGAGGATGAGCATGCCGAGAAGGTAGTTCTGAAGGAGAGGAGGCTGTTGATGTACAGCCAACACCAGTGGTTCCGTTGAGAATGAACGACAAAGAGCGTCGACCATCTACGAGATACTCACCAAATGAGTATGTGCTACTGACTGACGGGAGAGAGCCCAAAAGTTTTGCAGAGGCTATGAACGACGAACATAGGCAGGAGTGGATGGAGGCAATGCAGGAGGAGATAAGTTCCTTAAAGGCCAACTCCACTTATGATCTGGTGCGGTTGCCAAAGAGCAAGAAGACTTTGAGAAATCGATGGGTGTTCAGAGTGAAGCAGACAGATGATGCTACTCGCCCTCGATATAAAGCGAGACTGGTAGTTAAAGGCTATTGTCAGCAAAAGGGCATAGATTATGATGAGATCTTTTTGCCACTCGTCAAACAGTCATCCATTCGGGTGGTGCTAGCATTGGCAGCCAGTTTCGATTTGGAGGTCGAACAGATGGACGTGAAGACGATATTCCTATACGGTGATCTTGAGGAGAAGTTGTACATGGAGCAACTATAGGGATTATGTGAGAAGGGCAAGTCACACTTGGTATGTCAATTGAGGAAGAGCTTGTATGGTCTGAAGCAGGCTCCGATGCGGTGGTACATGAAGTTTTTGAGTCATTTATGGAAGAGCATGGTTATGCGCGGACGACGTCGGACCACTGCATATTTGTGAGGTACTTTATCGAGGATGATTTTATCATTTTACTGATTTATGTTGACGATATGTTACTGGGGGGTCGAAATGCCACTAGGATAGCGGAGTTGAAGCGCCAACTGGGCACTGTAGAAGCATAGAATTTCACAACCAGAAAGACCATGCGCCAGACACTACATGCGCCAGCACTCGCACAGAACACTTCACAGCAAAGTCAATAAGTATAGACATTTGAAGAAGGACTTTTCATTTTATATATAAAAGTCTAAAAAAGGTTGTACAAAGGAGAATTTCTACAAAGGAAAGATCCTAAGTCTACAGCCAGTGGCCACCATGCGCCTTCAGATAGGCGCAGCGGCACCATGCGCCTTCAGATAGGCGCAGCGGCCACCATGCGTCTCCAGATAGGCACAGCAGTCACTATGCGCCCCCATCCAGGCGCATCCCGCCATCTCTTCAGCAGCTCAGTTATGTGCATCCAGCTCAGTTATGTGCATCCCTTCAGCAGCCCAGTTATGTGCCACTCTTCCAACCAGGCTCACCTGGCCGAACAGGAGTGTGCCGCTCTTCCAGCCAGGCTTACCTGATAAATGCTTTGATACACAAAGCATTTAACCCTCTGGCTGGAACCAAGGAAGAGAAGAGCACCATAAATCTGTGGCCAGGGGAGGCTTCGAAAGAGCCTCCAAAGGCCAAGGAAGACCGTGATCGAAATCACGGTGAAAGGCAGCTTTCAACACAATCAGAGTGGGCGACACCCACTTTGAAGGAAGAGAGAGCCTAGCACCGCCATTCCGATCTACGGATCTTCCGGAACAACGGAGACAAGGCCCGAGCATCCCCATCTTTGGATGCAACAGGCACCTTCCGCCTGCCTCAGAAGCCCTCGACTCCGTCTTTTGGATGTAACAGTCACCTTCAAGAGCATCAATGACAACATGGCGTCTCATCTTCACCCTCGGGAGCACTTCGTCAACAGAATGCACCCGAGAACCTGAGTTCATATTGGAAAGACGTGAGGGAATGAGAGGCCAACCTTCTCTCCATGCCACTATTTATAGGCCAGGCAGATCAAACCCATGCGCCAAGTGGATGGCTCTCCGGATTCCGTGCAATGAACTCACATTAAATGGATGAACCAGACGCCTCGACTTCAGCCAAGCGGCTATTAAAAGCACTCGAGAAGCGAAACAGCCGCATCATCAAAGACGTGTCGGATGCGTCGGCTGGTCAGCGCATCACTCAAACAGATACGCCCTGTATCGAGCGCATCAAAGGGGATGCGCCCCCATACGCCTAGTTGAACGTCAACCGACGCGCCCACTCAGCTGTCCATCGAATGTCACCAACATTAAATGCTGAACTGACAGAGTTGGCAGCACGATTTCCCAAGTCTGAACGGCTGACAGCTTTTGCAGAAAAAAAGCGTCCACAACGTCAGCATCATCATGACTCTATCCCGACGGCTACTGCCACGTGGCCACTCGACCACCCGCATGCGCCTCCGTGGCCATACGCCCAAACCTGCATGCGCCTCAAAAGCCATGCGCCTCAGACCCTTCACTGATCCCTAAAGACAGAAGAAGAGTCTCCAGTTGAAGCTTTGCATGCGCCTCAAAAGCTATGCACCCCAGACTGATCTCTGATCCCGAAAGACAGAAGGAAAGTCTCTCGCATGCGCCTCAAAGGCCATGCGCCTAGAGCGGCTCGTGACTCCTAAAGGTCACGAGCCAAAATCTCATCATGCGCCCAATTCAAGGTGCACCCCACCAAATCATCCCCCCACCAAATCAGAGATCTTCGAGCCATGGGTCGACGACACGTGTCCTTTGACTCAACTCATCCAAGATCTCAGCAACAGAAAGATCTTCTCCTCTGCTACGTGCCGACTCACAACAGCAGTATGAAGAATTCAACCCCGCGAGTAGGGCGCATCATCCATGCGCCTCCATCAGCAACCTCCACGTGGCGTCCCCACGCACCGGCGCATCCTACATATGCGTGCATGGGCAGCCAACCTGCCCAGCTATAAATGGAGGAATCATCCCCTCCTTACACACACACAGAGAGATATACATACGAACAATCCAGACAGAGATCATCAGAGAGGCAGATACAGACACTCAACGTCTTCCTCCTCTCAGCCAGCTCCAGCACCCAGAGCAATCTACACCTTCAGAGAACCGATAACCGTCGTCAGCCCGTCAACGGAGTCAACGTATTACCACTCGCTCCATTGGCACTTAGGACCCAGATTAAACAAAAGTGTACTCCTAGGACTACATCTAAGTTCTATATTGTAATACTGTTCTGTTTGTATTAAGATTTGCAATCAAACGATTTTAATGGCAAACAAGCTGGCGACTCTGCTGGGGACTTCTTTCTCCTCTTCTGAGAAAGTCGTGTCACAGGCCGACGACGTGAAGGTGGGCTCCTCCTACAAGACGCTGGTCGTGCGTCTCAATCAACAGGCGTACGAGGAGTTCATTTCTGAAGGAAGCACGCGTCCTTCGAAGCGGCTGCCGAAGCCGAAGAAGACTCGCCGTGTCTGGGTGCGCAAGGTCGACGCCTCGGGCACCACCACTGAAGGGGATGTGCCAATCCAGCCCTCCCTTCCTGCTGACGTTCTCAGCAACCAAGGTGCGCCCGCTGATGCAGCGCATCTCTCGGGGAAACGTGCGGCTGACCATATTCCCCAGCCATCTCCCTCTCAGGCGAGGAAGATGCGTTGACGGAGTAGGGGCGCAGCCAAAGCCCCGCGCATCACCTCTGATGCGCCATAAAAAGTCTCTTTCTTTGACAGACTCACTCGCTGTAATGGCGAGGAGAATTTGGATGCTGAGTACTATACGCCCCAGCGGGCTAGTACAAAGAGATCCAAGGCGGCACGGGCCATGCGCCACAAGCGTGCTATGCCAGCAGCAGGCCGGAGGCACGTGCTCATAATCACGTGCGCTGCCGATAGCAAGCTGTACAAGGTCGACTCAGGTGCTTCGGCACCAAAGACGAGTCGATCTTCAAAGTCCTCATCTCACTTGGGCACATCCACTGCGTGCATAACCAAGTCGAGTGCGGCAAATTCAGTGGTCTTGAACTCCCGCGCCTCCTCTGGTTGTGCGTTTGAGGTCCGTTCAAGTCACTTCAAATGTTGTTGTTCCCCCACTACTGATCATGATGCCTGCTTGGTATTAGATCAGGGGGCGCAGCACTCACCTGCCCCGACGTTTGGCCTTGCCATGCGCCTGAAAGGGGTATGAGGGTAGCACTCTCCTCCAACGACCTGCGTAATGTGATTACTCACAAGCGCCGGTCAGGAGAGTCGACCAACAAGCACGATGAGCCTCTCACGGGGCATACTTATGCGGTGGTCACTATCAACTGCTGTGGCAAGACGGCAGTACCACCAAGGCAGTCAGTCTTCCAGCGACTGCAGTCATCGACACCCCTCCGACATCGCCTTAGGAAGAAGGTGTCAACAGAAGAGGAGCCAAGAGTTGCTTCATGCAATGTGGTCTCCAACTCCTCATCTCTCCGGAAGGCGACCGGCAATTCCTCGTCCAAAAGCCAATCAACGAGAACCAAGGCAGCAGTCTCGATCTCCGGGGTGTTCCTCGAGGCGAAGTCAGCCTCCCAGAAGAACAAAGATGTCCCTCAGGACACAGCTGGGGGTAGAGACGAAGAGGCCCTTCAAGACGGAGTCGAGGACAATCAGGCCCTGGCAGATGCACCCGTCGAGAATGACCTCCAGAATATGACTGGGGGTGGCCAAGGTGAAACACCAGAAGAGGTGACTCCCCCACATGAAAGTGAGGCCGAGAGCGAAGCCTCAACCAATCCATCCACTCCTGGCCGTGTCAGGATAGTATACATGGCTGGGGATGATGCCGAGTCTGATGCGCCACCGCAGGACATTGTTCAGCGCATAGACTCATTAGAGGGAGGACTCAAAACCCTCTCTGCCTCTATGCAAGCACTGACTCAAGCAGTGTTTGATATTCGGTCGGCCTTGACCAGAACACCTTCAACCGGTCCCGACCCAGGAGTTAATGGGGAGTCGAGTGTACCCCTTCAACGGGCACCCTCCGACACAGAAGCACCTCGGACATCGGAACCCTCAAACGCTCCACTTCAGATAGTGCCACCTTCCCCGACTCCTAGCTCCACGGAGGATGTGGTCGAAATGATCAAGGACCTGCGGGAGCGCTTCGAGTCCAAAAACAGGCAAGAGGAGCGCCAGAAGATGGGCATTCCCCAGCCTTATCCCCTCGAGTGGAACAAGGTGGTTTATCCTCCAAAATATAAACCACAAACACTCACACCATACGATGGGAACGACTCTCCGCGTCGATACCTGACATATTTCCAGTCACAAACGGGGCATCTTCCAAAGGAGGACGCGCTCCTCACCAGCATCTTTGTTGGGGCCCTAAAAGGGGTGGCATATGACTGGTACTGCAGCCTCCCCGACAATTCTATATCGGCCTTCGATGACTTGACGCGCCTCTTCCTCGATCGCTTCTACGACGGCGGGAAGGACATGACGATGGCATCTCTCATAGAGATTCGCCAGAAGGAGAAAGAAACGGTTCGGATGTTCATCGAACGCTTCCGACAAGCCTGCTTCAGGCTACCTCCAGGCATGCCAGAACATGCGCTCCTCTCCTCTTGCAGTATGAACATGCTGCCCGCAGTGAAGCTCTGGCTCAACTCTACTCCCCCTCCCGACTGGAGCTCCCTGATCATCGAAGCTGAAGCCGCAGAAAAGAAGGCGGCCAATGCACGTCTTCTGGGTGTCAGCTTCCCCGCCTTTGATGATAAGGGGAAAAGGTCAGCAGCCAACAACTCCGGGCGAGAAGCAAAGGGGAAACAGGCATTGACTGTTAATGCCTCGAAGGGCGCATCTGCGCCTACTCAGAAGCCTCCACTGGCATCGAGACCTAAGGAGGTGTATTCATTCAATGATGAAGACACCCTGTAACTCTTCGAAATACTGAAGCAGGGTGACAAGATCAAGCTCCCGGACCCGAAGCGGCCCGATGAAGTTGGGAAAGTGGACAACCCGAGGTACTGTCACTACCATCGGTTTGTCGGACACCCGACCAAGGACTGCTACGTCCTCAAGAATTACATCCAGCGTATGATCAATGCGGATGTAATCTCCGTCGACTATGAAGAGAAGACGGTATCAGCCAATGTGGTGTCACTTCAGTTCGACACCTTGCCGCCGACTACCACACAAGATGGCGTCGTCCCCATCCCTAAGGCAACAATGGAGGTGGTAAACTTGCCACCTACCCGTGACAATGTGAGTGGACTCATCCCACTCACCACATCTCGAGGAGAGGTCCTTTGGGTTCACCCCGGCCTCGTCTCCGAAGTAACTCAACCGGAGGTACGCTCTACCTCCAAATCAAAAGGCAGGAAGATCAAGTCTTGTCGCACGGTTTCTTCTTCAACGGAAGAGGCACTGCCAGTGCAGACGCGTGCACAACAGAACGCTCAGCCCGGCGAAGCTGCCGCCGAGGTGGTGCCTCCTGGCACAATCCCTGAGGAGGGCCCGTCTAAACCCTCAGCAGCCAATAAGCAGAAGCAGGTGGAGGCTCGTTTCGACAGACCTCTATGGAAGGAGAATGCTTTGGGGCTAGCCAAGCCCCACAACTTTGACATACTGGCACAACTGGCCAGTACTTCTGCGCGCTTATCTTTGTTTGAGCTCCTGCATCTTTCCAAAGAATCCCGAGAAGACCAAAGCCATCCTCAACATGGACCCTCCGAAGAATCTTCGAGAACTTCGAGGCTTGCAGGGACGTCTGGCATACATCCGGAGGTTCATAGCAAACTTTCCGGTAAATGTCAACCCTTCACTCAGCTCATGAAGAAGGGAGTCTCTTATGTCTGGACAGAGGAGTGCCAGAAGGCTTTCGACGACATCAAAGCCTACTTGACGAGCCCACCAGTCCTGGTGGCACCTGTCGCGGGCAAACCATTTCTTCTTTACGTCCGTGCCATGGATCATTCCCTTGGCGCTCTGCTGGCTCAAAACAGCGATACAGGCTATGAGCAAGCAATCTACTACCTCAGTCGAACGCTCATCGGGGCCGAACACCGGTACAACCCCGTTGAAAAGGAGTGCTTGGCTTTGGTGTTTGCCATCCAGAAGATTCGTCATTATGTCTCGGGCCAGACAATTCATGTCATTTCTCGAGTTAATCCACTCAGAGTCCTCATGACGAAGCCAGGATTATTAAACTCCCGGCTAGCCACATGGGCGATTTTGCTAACACCATATAATATGGTGTTTGTCCCGCAAAAAGCTGTTAAAGGTCAAGCTCTGGCTGACTTTTTAGCTGCACACCCCATCCCAGAATCCTCAAAACTCTATGAAGACATCCCGGATGAGGTCCAAGAATCCAACGTCACCGAAGGAAGCTCCGTTTGGCGGATGTTTTTCGATGGCGCTTCGAGAACAGGCCCCAAAAGCCAAATTATCGCAGGAGTGGGGGTAGTCTTTGTCTTCCCCGATCAGCTGGTCATCCAGCGTGCTTACTCCCTTTCGAAGCAGTGCTCCAACAATGTTGCCGAGTACAACGCACTCGTCATGGGACTCCAACTCGCACAACAGCTGGGGGTGGACCATCTGGAAGCCTACGGTGACTCAAAACTCGTCGTGAACCAGATTCGAGGGCAGTACGAGGTTCGCCATGAAGATCTGATCCCTTACCATGAAGTTGCATTGAACATCATTTCAACCTTTACCGGGTTCTTCATCAAACACGTGCCTCGTCTATAAAACTTGGAGGCTGACGCTCTGGCTGGCCTCGCAGCCTCATTGGCAGCGCCCTTTGGGACTCAACACTATGTCACGGTAACAGGCCGAGACTTGATTTGTCCCAGAAACAACCTGTGCTTGCAAGTGGCCTACGCCATGCCGAAGAACACTGGTGTTAATGTCCGAGACTGGAGGTTCCCGTTCATCGACTTTGTTGTCTACGGAATTCTTCCAGAGGACCCGAAGGAAGCCGTCTCAGTCAGGAGACGCTCTCTTCGATTCTACTACGACACAGTTACTAAAACGCTGTACCGACGTTCCTTCGACGGGCTCTTCCTTCGATGCCTGTCCAACGAGGAAGCAGCCGAAGCCCTCCGAGAAGCTCATGACGGAAGTTGCGGAGCTCATCAACCCGGTCCTAAGTTGCAGGATCGACTGCGACGTATGGGCTACTACTGGCCAACCATGGCCACCGACGCTGTTGAATATGCTAAGAAGTGTCACACATGCCAACTCCATGCTGACTTCATACATACACCGTCTGAACCACTATATCCTACAGTCGCCTCCTGGCCCTTCGAAGCCAGGGGCATGGATATTGTGGGACCTATCACCCCTCCTTCATCAAGAGGACACCGCTTCATCCTGCCCATCACCGATTACTTCTCCAAATGGGCAGAAGCAGTCCCACTGGCGGAAGTAAAGAGCTCCAAGGTGGTCAGCTTTATCAAACACCATGTCATTTACCGTTTCGGAGTACCCCGGCGAATCATTCATGACAACGGTCCTCATTTTATCAGCCACATTTTTAGCAGGTTCTGTGACAAGAACCGTATTCAAAATGTGGCATCCACCACCTATAATCCGGCAGCAAACGGGTTAGCAGAGGCGTTCAACAAAACCATCGTCAGGCTACTCAAAAAGGTCGTGTCATCCAATAAACGCGACTGGGATGAAAAGCTTGGCGAATGCCTTTGGGCCTACCGCACAACGGTACGGACCCCGACAGGCAACACACCATTCTCTCTGGTCTACGGGAGCGAAGCGGTACTGCCTCTCGAGATCCAGATACCCTCACTCCGCGTGGCAATAACAAACAAACTCACAGAAGAGGACAATCAACGTCGTCGTCTGCGGAAACTGGAGGCACTCGATGAGAAGCGTCTCCTAGCTCAACAACGCATCGAACTCTACCAAGCCCGTATATCACAGGCTTTCAACAAGAAGGTCAAACAGAGGACTTTCCAAGTTGGTGACCTGGTTCTGGCAGTCAGGAGGCCGATGGTGTTAACTCACAAGACACCAGGAAAGTTCGAGCCCAAGTGGGAAGGACCTTTCATCATAGAGACGGTATACTCAAACGGTGCTTACCGCCTCGCCAAACCCAATGGAGACTTGTTTATGATGCCCATCAACGGCAAGTTCCTAAAGAAGTACTATTCTTGATATCCTTCAGACATGTACTTCCCCAAGGGGATCTGTGGGCCCAATCATCGGGATTCACAAACAATCTCCTTCCACAAACTCATCCGCTTCGGGAACCCAGCTGTTCCATGGCTTCCTTCAGTAGAAAGACAACCACGTCTACATTACCTCTGAGTTGTTCCTCTACACCCTACAAAGCGGACTCTTACGCTACGTAAGCCGACGCTACCCTTCATGTTTACCACGTCCACATTATCTCTGAGTAAATATCTTGTACAAACAACTCTTGTGTTGTCGTACATCGATCGCCGAACTTCCACGTCCACATCACCTCTGAGTTGTTCAGTGTATCCCCCAGGATCATTCCTACCACGTCCATCACACCTCTGAGTAGGATGATTATATCATTTGGACCCAATGATTGTCATGTCCACATCACCTCTGAGCAAACATGTTGGTTCCTTCAAACTTATTATCTGTGCCTAAAACCAAGGTGCGCAAAAGATAATAGGTCCACACAAATCATCAAAGTTCATGACAAGCAAAAATGAACACATCGAAGAAAATGGTGTACTTCTTTATTTCTAAAAAAAAGGAGAGTAAAGGATTACACTATCCCCAGCGGATCTTCCATGTCCATATTACCTCTGAGTAGTTCCGCGTATATTCCTCCAGAGTCATTCCTACCACGTTCATATCACCTCCGAGTAGGAAAGCTCTACCATCAATCCCATATTTACCACGTCCATATTACCTCTGAGTAAATATGTTGGTTCTCTCTCTCTCTCTCTCAACTTATTAATCTGTACCTAAAACCAAGGTGCGCCATGGATGATAAGTCCACATAAATTCCCCAGTGGAAGTACCCAAACCTATCACGTCCATACTACCTCTGATAGGATTGTCACACCTAAACAGCTCTACCATTCATGCTTCTTGTTCAAAGTATTTCAAAACTTGTCCAAAAGTTTTAAAAACTTTGAAGGGGGTCTTGTAGAAGCATAGAATTTCACAACCAGAAAGACCATGCGCCAGACACTACATGCGCCAGGACTCGCACAGAACACTTCACAGCAAAGTCAATAAGTATAGACATTTGAAGAAGGACTTTTCATTTTATATATAAAAGTCTAGAAAAGGTTGTACAAAGGAGAATTTCTACAAAGGAAAGATCCTAAGTCTACAGCCAGCGGCCACCATGCGCCTTCAGATAGGCGCAACGGCCACCATGTGCCTTCAGATAGGCGCAGCGGCCACCATGCGTCTCCAGATAGGCGCAGCAGTCACTATGCGCCCCCATCCAGGCGCATCCCGCCATCTCTTTAGCAGCTCAGTTATGTGCATCCAGCTCAGTTATGTGCATCCCTTCAGCAGCCTAGTTATGTGCCACTCTTCCAACCAGGCTCACCTGGCCGAGCAGGAGTGTGCCGCTCTTCCAGCCAGGCTCACCTGATAAATGCTTCGATACACAAAGCATTTAACCCTCTGGCTGGAACCAAGAAAGAGGAGCACCGCAAATCTGTGGCCAGGGGAGGCTTCGAAAGAGCCTCCAAAGGCCAAGGAAGACCGTGATCGAAATTACGGCGAAAGGCAGCTTTCAACACAATCAGAGTGGGCGACACCCACTTTGAAGGAAGAGAGAGCCTAGCACCGCCATTCCGATCTACGGCTCTTCCGGAACAACGGAGACAAGGCCCGAGCATCCCCATCTTTGGATGCAACAGGCACCTTCCGCCTGCCTCAGAAGCCCTCGACTCCGTCTTTTGGATGTAACAGTCACCTTCAAGAGCATCAATGACAACATGGCGTCTCATCTTCACCCTCGGGAGCACTTCGTCAACAGAATGCACCCGAGAACCTGAGTTCATATTGGAAAGACGTGAAGGAATGAGAGGCCAACCTTCTCTCCATGCCACTATTTATAGGCCGGGCAGATCAAACCCATGCGTCAAGTGGATGGCTCTCCGGATTCCGTGCAATGAACTCACATTAAATAGATGAACTAGACGCCTCGACTTCAGCCAAGCGGCTATTAAAAGCACTCGAGAAGCGAAACAGCCGCATCATCAAAGACGTGTCGGATGCGTCGGCTGGTCAGCGCATCACTCAAACAGATGCGCCCTGTACCGAGCGCATCAAAGGGGATGCGCCCCCATACGCCTAGTGGAACGTCAACCGACGCGCCCACTCAGCTGTCCATCGAATGTCACCAACATTAAATGCTGAACTGACAGAGTTGGCAGCACGACTTCCCAAGTCTGAACGGCTGACAGCTTTTGCAGAAAACGAAGCGTCCACAACGTCAGCATCATCATGACTCTATCCCGACGGCTACTGCCACGTGGCCACTCGACCACCCGTATGCGCCTCCGCGGCCATGCGCCCAAACCTGCAAGCGCCTCGAAAGCTATGCGCCTCAGACCCTTCACTGATCCCTAAAGACAGAAGAAGAGTCTCCAGTTGAAGCTTTGCATGCGCCTCAAAAGCTATGCGCCCCAGACTGATCTCTGATCCCGAAAGACAGAAGGAAAGTCGCTCGCATGCGCCTCAAAAGCCATGCGCCCAGAACGGCTCGTGACTCCTAAAGATCACAAGCCAAAATCTCATCATGCGCCCAATTCAAGGCGCACCCCACCAAATCATCCCCCCACCAAATCAGAGATCTTCGAGCCATGGGTCGACGACACGTGTCCTTAGACTCAACTCATCTAAGATCTCAGCAACAGAAAGATCTTCTCCTCTGCTACGTGCCGACTCACAACAGCAGTATGAAGAATTCAACCCCGCGAGTAGGGCGCATCATCCATGCGCCTCCATCAGCAACCTCCACGTGGCGTCCCCACGCACCGGTGCATCCTATATATGCGCGCATGGGCAGCCAACCTGCCCAGCTATAAATGGAGGAATCATTCCCTCCTTACACACACACAGAGAGATATACATACGAACAATCCAGACAGAGATCATCAGAGAGGCAGATACAGACACTCAACGTCTTCCTCCTCTCAGCCAGCTCTAGCACCCAGAGCAATCTACACCTTCAGAGAACCGATAACCGTCGTCAGCCCGTCAACGGAGTCAACGCATTACCACTCGCTCCATTAGCACTTAGGACCCAGATTAAACAAAAGTGTACTCCTAGGACTACATCTAAGTCCTATATTGTAACACTGTTCTGTTTGTATTAAGATTTACAATCAAACGATTTTAATGGCAAACAGGCACGGCCTTCTCTATGAAGGATTTGGGCACAGTAAAGACTATTCTTGGGATGGAGATTAGCCGAGAGAGAGAGAGAGAGAGTCCAAGTTGATTCACTTGTCCCAAAAGAAGTACATTCACCGAGTACTTCAGTATTTCAGGATGGACAGATCGAAGAAAGTGAGTAATCCCTTGTAGCTCACTTTAAGTTCACTGAGGAGCATTGTCCATCTACCGAGGATAAGACGGAAGATATGGAGCGGGTTCCATATGCTTCAGCTGTGGGAAGCCTCATGTATGCTATAGTGTGTACGATGCCAGATATCGCCCACGTAGTTGGCACGGTACTAGCAGGTATCTTTCCAATCCTGGAAGGGTACATTGAAGTACGATCAAGTGGATTCTACGGTACCTTCAGGGCACTGACGAGTGGAGACTTTCTTTTGGTGGTGACGAGCCAAAGCTAGTTGGGTATACCAATGTCACGACCCGTACCCTAGAATTAGGGTGCGAGACGTGGGTACGTCCAGCCTACGCCGCAATGTCGGCGGTAGAACGCTGTCCTAGGTCTCATGCATCTAACAGTATAAGGCTAAACAGTTTATACTCCCCGAATGGGGGTGACATAGCTGATACAGACTCAATCACATCTAAGGTAGAGCATGATAAGGATAGATAAAACATGAAATCCAAAAGAGGTACAACAGAGAGAATCTAAGTGTCTAAGATACACAAATCCAGAAATACATCTCAAATCTCAAAACTCAGATACAGTAATCCATAAAGTAAATACAACTCCAGACAATTGAAATAACTATCTAAACAACCTCTAATGTGTCTCCTCTAGGCTAGCAGGCAATCTCCAAGCTATCTGTAAAATTTATCAACGGGTCCAGTCAGGACAGGAGCGAGTACAGTACATCTCAACAATATCATAACATGTTAGGAAATATAAACATGCTAGAGAGTAAGATACAGGATCTGAAGAAATAACATGATGTAAAAGAGAAAGACTGTAAGTAAATAGCTACAATATATAGAGAACTATCAGTGACTAGTGATTCAGAGCACAAGATGGTTATGTAAACGGCACGATGTTGTACACGAGTAATCTACAGAGGTTGTACATGAGTAATCTACTAGATTGATTACATAACCACTTCTACTCCCCCGCCCTAATCAATACACAAGGATCTAGATATGATATGTTATTGCACACGAAGTATAGTCGCACACGAGATCATGTGAATACATGAATATATACGATTTCACACGATTTGTACACGAATGTCACGAATACAAGGAGTACACGATGCTCACGATAAAGTACACGAACACGAATACCCGATGTATCCGCTAAGGGGATAACATCGCACAACAAGATCCATATAGTACTAATCTGTGTTTCCAACGTGTCAGCATCATGTAAAGTAATCTAAATCTGGAAATATAATCCTAAACAAGATATGAAATGATCAGAGAATGTACTCGCCTGATAACCTGAATAGCTGATAAGTATAGGGGTCCAACTGAAGCCACAGAGTCCTATTTAAAGCAACACAGGTTACAAGGTGTTCAAGTTGTAATAAATAAATCTCTACAAGCAATCTATCTTATACTAGGTTCTTCTAAGTCAAAACGACTCTAGGTCAACTCCGGTCAATAATTTAGTCAAACTAGGTCAAGTGTTGACTTATAGTTGACTTTGGGTCAACTGGTCAACTCTGGTCAACAGGGTAAATTCTAGTCTAATTATTAAAGATATAAAGTGTACTTCGTTATTCGTACGTCAAAACTTACGACACGCAAATCGAGATAAGATGATTAACGGTAAAGTTAATAATCTTATTATAATGTTTCACGTGTCCATCTTGTCAATTTCAGCGATATGAGATCACTGGAATTGACTGATCTCAGTTTCGTTGTACTAATCCCGAAATACGAACATTATAAGAATTAATTATTAATAAATTATAAAAAGGTTAAACTCAGAGAAATTGTCAACAAACATTGTCGGACGATGAAATAAATATCGCCAACGTGTCCAGAATAGTCAAATTAGCGAGGATAGCCTACCCATCGGTCCAATTTGGATACAAGGGCAAAAAAGGTAATTTCGGGTCAAAACGGTGTCCGTGTCGGAGCCGTTTTGCACCGAAAAACGTGTAAGAAAACAAGTCTATAAAATATAACAAATTATATGTCCACGAAACCAGAATGATAATACGAACCCAACGGTATCTCCAGAATTGGATTCCGTTGACCTGATCTCAATTTGGTCCGTTGACCAGAACTTGAGATTCTGGTTTGCACGGAAATGCGTGCCGGAGCCAAAGTTCTCAAAACTCAGCAAACTACATGTCAACAAGTCCAGAATGGCGATACGAACTCAACGGTATATCCGGAATTGGATTCCGATGAGCCGATCTCAAAATGACCTGTTGACCCGGATATTGGTATCCGACTTGCACCGAAATGCGTGCTGGGTCCAATGTCCACCAAAATCTAACAAATTATATCTCAACGAGTCCAGAATGGTGATAGGAACTCAACGGTATATCCAGAATTGGATTCCGATGAGCCGATCACAAAATGACCCGTTGACCCGGATATTGGTATCCGACTTGCACCGAAATGCGTGCCGGGTCCAATGTCCACCAAAATCTAACAAATTATATGTCAACGAGTCCAGAATGACGATACGAACTCAACGGTTTATCCAAAATTGGATTCCGATGAGCCGACGTTAAAAAGTCCCGTTGACCCAGAATGTGGGACCCACTTTGCACCGAAAAACGTGTCAGGGCCCACGTTCTCCAAATGTAGCAAAATTTATATGAAAACATGCCAGAACGATGCCACGAGTTTAATAGTGGTGTCAAAAATGAAATCTTGAGTCCCGTGTTCAAAAATAGAATTTTACAAGTTGGAAATTACGAATTCGGACGGCCAACTTTGGCGTCGAATTCAACCAATCAAACAAGCTCACAATGAAACGAAACTGGAGGGGTAGCAAGAGGGTTATACCAGCTTCGCACCGGAACTGGTAGCACGCCAAACGGAGCTGCGGTGGAGGAGATACAAGCTGACAAAGTTGGTCCCGCGAAACTGTCCAAATTTAATACAATTTAATCGGTCAAATTGGTGGCCGGTTTTGATGTATCAAACGATAAAATTAACGGACGAAAATTGACAGGGATGAAGGTGGATATACCAAGATTGTGACGGAGCGAAGAAATCACCGATCCAACGGTCGAATTTCCGGGAAAATGTGTACGAAGTCGCTGCGACGGAGCGTCAAAATGAACTTGATTTCACGTGGGTCACGACGGGACGTCGTACAAAACGCACGAATCGCCTCGACGGCGCGTCCCAGAGGACGGTGGCCGTCAGGGGAGGACTCGCGGAGTGGGGCACACCCAAGACGAGCCACGGCGGCCCGTGCGTGCGCGCCTATATGCGTGCGTGCATGAAGTCGCTGCTGCTGCGGTGGAGCGCCGCTGCGCAGCCTAGCCCGGCCGACGATGGCACGACAGCGCACAGCCTGGTACGGCGGGGCGGCGGCCGTGCGGCTAAGGTGGTGGAGTGGTGGTGGCGGATTGAGTTATTGATGGTGGTGGTAGATTTGATGGTTAGGAGGAAGGAGGAGGAGAGAGGGTCCTGTGGGGGAGGCCGACGGCGGCGGAGGCCGGTGGCCGGCCCGCCGTCGGCGAGGCCGGGCCAGGAGGAGGAAGGGTGGTCGGCTGGTTGATGTTGGTGTTCGGGTTAGTGTTGGAGTTGGTTGCTGTTGTATGGAGTTTTGTAGTAATAATAGAGTGGGAGAGAGAGAGAAGAGAGTAATAATAATTAAAGAGAGAGAGAAAGAGAGAGAGAAAATATTCTCTCAAACTTAGGGCCAGCTACAAAGTGAGAGGGCTGTGTGTGGGGATGTGGAAAATCAATGGTGAGGATTAATTGAGATAATCCAAAGGCTATGATTAAATGTTAGGATATTGGTAATTCCAAGGGATTAAAATCAATGTGATTTTTCAATTAAATATTAAAAATAGGAAAAATGAATACTTGATATTTTTGGGCAAGAAAATATGAGGGCATCATGCTGGAGAGTAACATGGAGCTTGGACTGGGTTCGGTCAAGCCGGGTTGGATGAAAATCGGACATTGTGCAAAAATCGAATAAAAAATTAGGTGTGGATGATCATGGATAAATAAGTAGCACATGGGAATTCCAATAAATGGGACACAAGTATCGGACGGGTAGTAGGCTCAATGTGGGCCATGTCCATAATTGGGGCTGACAGGTTTTGGTCGACAGGGGACCCACAAATCAAGTTAGAAAATGAATGTGGCGCCGTGGAGTGAAATAAAATCGGGTCACGTGTCAAGAAAGTTGTGCGAAGCAAATGGAGCATAAAATGGCGTGTCTGAGTGGGACACGAAGGTCAAGGGTAAAAAACGTCTCGAGTAGATCATGCATGATGAGTTGGTTTCAAGAAACTGACTGGTCTTGTGCTCCCAAATAAAAAGTCACGGTAACGTGCTAAAAATGATCAAGGAAAAGAGTGGGAAAATAATTAATGATCAAATGGTCTAATTCGACCCGAAGTTCTGCGAAGCAAAAAGAGCACAAGGGAACAAGTTTGGATGGGACACTATATACCATCATGAAGGTAATCCTGTCCACTCCAAAACTCATGAAGAAGATTTCCAGAGTTGAACATCCTTGATACTCCAAATATCAACGGCACGGGAAAGTACACTAATAGATAAATAACCAGAATAAATCATTTATTAAAACTATATCAATCAGAAAAATTTTAAAAAAAACAACCCGAAATTCAGGGTGCTCACATCCTACCCACCTTATAAAAATTTCATCCTCAAAATTAAAATGTTCATACTCCCTCTAGGTCAAACCCCCACAATCAAGTCCCGGAACTTAAACAAGCATACCATCAAAAGGGACGTCATACAGGGTCATGGCATACGGTGGTAGTAAAAGTCTCATCTAGGTATACTAGTCATGCTAACTTAATCGGTCATAGGGTATCAAAATACACAAGCAGTCTAGGGTGTTAAACCGGAAAAGACACTGAATACAAATCATCAAAACTGTAAGACAGCCTACCATCCTACATGAAAACTGGTACTCGTAAAAAAAGTAAAGATAACTACCAATTATCTATAAATGGTTACTATTCAAGAAAATAATCAAAATCAGAAGTTAAAGAGTGAAAGTCAATTGCATGAAAATCCAATCACAATATATATATATATATATATATATATATATATATATATATATATATATATACATATATATATATATATATATATATATATATATATATATATATATATATATATATTAGTCTCGATACGATCTATGTTGATCAAATTAGGAAAATCAAGATTGGGCAATATGGAGGACAGTTCAACAAAGTCTGAGAACGAGCATACAAGGATGGAGATTCAGGTCGTAATCAAATTTAAGTCAATTGAGTACAACCCAAGATATAAATATGATAAGAAAAGGTGATCGAAGTCGATTTGGTCGTGATTAAGGAAACTAGGATTCAATGATATTGAAAAACCCTTTTAGAGAAAAACAGGAAAAGATTTCATACGAAGTCAGTAAATCATCTCTATCTAATACTATCAGTTTACCATTTGCCAATCATATTTTCTCACAAATCCCAGTATAAAAATCAACCCTCATATGACTATCATCGAAATTTTATAACCTTCAGTCATCTAAACCTTTGCCATGATCACCATAGACAAAATTTTAAACTTCTAAAACATTTCCCATGAAGCATACCCCTCTTAATTAGGTATCAACACTTATTCATTTAATCAAATTTTCAAATCCCTTCACATCGTTCTAAATTAGATCCGATACCTCTAAATCCAGTTTATGAAATCCTTGGACTTGTTTAAATCAAGTCTCGTATTTACTCAACTCCAATACCACCATGTCATACAAAATTTATTTATTTTTATTTATAAATCAACCTTCGTATTTCTTCAACGTTCACCTTCAGTATTATCCTTTTTGAATTCTATAATTTTCCCAATCATAAAAAATAATTCCTATAGCTTAAAATCCTTGTGTTCTCTCTGTCTCTAGTCATTCTCTTACAATATCTAGTTCAATTTTGCATAATCATTGAATACCAAAAATTCTCTTTTTCCTAAATTTTTCTATATAGCCTCAGAGTAAAAGTTTTCCAGAATCAATAACCAAGATTTTCTAAGTTCTCAAAACTAGGTTGACCTTGAATATCTTCATTAGTTTTGAAATACATCCCTGAATTATTCATAACCAAATTTCTGTGATTGTTTCTAAATTGATAACATTTATCCCTCGATTTCTTTTTTTAAACCTTTACCACATCTTCATTTCCAATTTTTCATATTTGACTTCCAACATTTTGATTCCTACAAAATCATCATATGATAACCAATTACGTCATTTTTGACCTAGATGATTCACGTCACTTCCTCAACATTTCTCAGATAAAAATGATATAAAGATTTAGGGGAATACAGCTGACAGAATGTGATACGAGACGAAATTGACATAATCAGGACAGTTATATAAGACAAGAATGATGGAAATAAAATATTGGCAGGAAGAGAATGATAAAAGAATCTGTTCTGCTCATTGTTAAAAAGAGGAACCCATTTTGAAATTAGAGCTATAATATCAAATCCAAAACAAGGTCTAGCAAAATCATCGATTCATTGTATTAAGAAGAAATTTGTAAGAAGTTACACAAAGGTTTATAAAAACAGCTAATGCTACTACTAAGTTAAATAATGAGAAACAAAACAAAACAAAAATTCTCTTTTTTTTTGAAAGACTGAACAAAAGTAGTGAAAACATGTTCAAAAATATTTAAGGTACAATCTGATAATTATATGCGTCTATCCAAAATCATGGTGCTCTAAATCCTCGTCATACTAGTAAGCAAGGCTACGATAATCACAAAGTCCTCGACTTATGCACATACATCTAGAATCGTGGTATTTAACATTTTCGCGATGCCGCTAGCTTGGCTGCGAAAACCTTAAATTCCCACACCCAAGAAATATATCCAAAGCCAGACTATGTGTCATCACCATGCTGGCTAAATGTGACTATAGAAGACTAGATTCCAAACTTAGATGACCTAGCCCATATAATTTCATCTTGATAAAAATTAAGTTAAATCAACAATGAATACTCAAAAATCAAATTTATCAACGAACATCAAGATTCAAAAAATGAACAAAAATCCTTCAAATCATATAAATACAAACTCGGATGCTACAGCTAACATCAAGATTCAAAATTCAACAATCTTCAATCAAATCAATAAATACAAACTCAAATTCAACAATAATCCATCAAAATCAAATTCGCCAACAGAAAATAAAGATAAATAAAATCAAGGAAAAGAGAGTTTTCAAATCGAAGTTAAATAAGGTTCTCAAGGGTCGTCCCAGAAATCTCTCAAGGGATCCTAATTGTGATTGAGTATCTTCAAAAATATATCCTATTCCTACTGCAGGCTATAGTGGTACTCTAGTTCGAATACCACTACACAAACTCGACCTGCATGGGCCACCACTAAAAACGTGTCACGACCCGTACCCTAGAATTAGGGCACGAGACGTGGGTACGTCCAGCCTACGCCGCAGTGTCGGCGGTAGAACACTGTCCTAGGTCTCATGCATCTAACAATATAAGGCTAAACAGTTTATACTCCCCGAATGGGGGTGACATAGCAGATACAGACTCAATCACATCTAAGGTAGAGCATGATAAGGATAGATAAAACATGAAATCCAAAAGAGGTACAACAGAGAGAATCTAAGTGTCTAAGATACACAAACCCAAAAATACATCTCAAATCTCAAAACTCAGATACAGTAATCCATAAAGTAAATACAACTCCAGACAATTGAAATAACTATCTAAACAACCTCTAATGTGTCTCCTCTAGGCTAGCAGGCAATCTCCAAGCTATCTGTAAAATTTATCAACGGGTCCAGTCAGGACAGGAGCGAGTACAGTACATCTCAACAATATCATAACATGTTAGGAAATATAAACATGCTAGAGAGTAAGATACAGGATCTGAAGAAATAACATGATGTAAAAGAGAAAGACTGTAGGTAAATAGCTACAATATATAGAGAACTATCAGTGACTAGTGATTCAGAGCACAAGATGGTTATGTAAACGGCACGATGTTGTACACGAGTAATCTACAGAGGTTGTACACGAGTAATCTACTGGATTGATTACATAACCACTTCTACTCTCCCGCTCCAATCAATACACAAGTATCTAGATATGATATGTTATTGCACACAAAGTATAGTCGCACACGAGATCATGTGAATACATGAATATACACGATTTCACACGATTTGTACACGAATGTCACGAATACAAGGAGCACACGATGCTCACGATAAAGTACACGAACATGAATACCCGATGTATCTGCTAAGGGGATAACATCGCACAACAAGATCCATATAGTACTAATCCGTGTTTCTCACGTGTCAGCATCATGTAAAGTAATCTAAATCTGGAAATATAATCCTAAACAAGATATGAAATGATCAGAGAATGTACTCACCTGATAACCTGAACAGCTGATAAGTATAGGGGTCCAACTGAAGCCACAGAGTCCTATTTAAAGCAACACAGGTTACAAGGTGTTCAAGTTGTAATAAATAAATCTCTACAAGCAATCTATCTTATACTAGGTTCTTCTAAGTCAAAACGACTCTAGGTCAACTCCGGTCAATAATTTAGTCAAACTAGGTCAAGTGTTGACTTATAGTTGACTTTGGGTCAACTGGTTAACTCTGGTCAACAGGGTAAATTCTAGTCTAATTATTAATGAAATAAAGTGTACTTCGTTATTCGTACGTCGAAACTTACGACACGCAAATCGAGATAAGATGATTAACGGTAAATTTAATAATCTTATTATAATGTTTCACGTGTCCATCTTGTCAATTTTAGCGATGTGAGATCACTGAAATTGACTGATCTCAGTTTCGTTGTACTAATCCCGAAATACGAACATTATAAGAATTAATTATTAATAAATTATAAAAAGGTTAAACTCAGAGAAATTATCAACAAACATTGTCGGACGATGAAATAAACATCGCCAACGTGTCTAGAATAGTCAAATTAGCTAGGATAGCCTACCCATCGGTCCAATTTGGACACAAGGGCAAAAAAGGTAATTTTGGGTCAAAACGGTGTCCGTGTCGGAGCCGTTTTGCACCAAAAAACATGCAAAAAACAAGTCTATAAAATATAACAAATTATATGTCCACGAAACCAGAATGACGATACGAACCCAACAGTATCTCCAGAATTGGATTCCGTTGACCCGATCTCAATTTGGTCCGTTGACCAGAACTTGAGATTTCGGTTTGCACGAAAATGTGTGCCGGAGCCAAAGTTCTTAAAACTCAGCAAACTACATGTCAACGAGTCCAGAATGGCGATACGAACTTAACGGTATATCCGGAATTGGATTCCGATGAGCCGATCTCAAAATGACCCGTTGATTCGGATATTGGTATCCGACTTGCACCGAAATACGTGCCGGGTCCAATGTCCACCAAAATCTAGCAAATTATATGTCAACGAGTCCATAATGGCGATACGAACTCAACGGTATATCCGAAATTGGATTCCGATGAGCCGATCTCAAAATGACCCGTTGACCCGGATATTGGTATCCGACTTGCACCAAAATGCGTGCCGGGTCCAATGTCCACCAAAATCTAGCAAATTATATGTCAACGAGTCCAGAATGACGATACGAACTCAACGGTATATCCGAAATTGGATTCCGATGAGCCGACGTCAAAAATTCCCGTTGACCCAGAATGTGGGACCCACTTTGCACCAAAAAATGTGCCAGGGCCCACGTTCTCCAAATCTAACAAATTTTATATGAAAATATGTCAGAACGACGTCACGAGTCTAATGGTGGTGTCAAAAATGAAATCTGGAGTCCCGTATTCAAAAATAGAATTTTACAAGTTGGAAATTACGAATTCGGACGGCCAACTTTGGCGTCGAATTCAACCAATCAAACAAGCTCACAATGAAACAAAACTGGAGGGGTAGCAAGAGGGTTATACCAGCTTCGCACTGAAACTAGTAGCATGCCAAACGGAGCTGCGGTGGAGGAGATAAAAGCTGACGAAGTTGGCCCCACGAAACTGTCCAAATTTAATACAATTTAAACGGTCAACTTGGTGGCCAGTTTTGATGTATCAAACGATAAAATTAATGGACGAAAATTGACAGGGATGAAGATGGATATACCGAGATTGTGACAGAGTGAAGAAATCGCCGATCCAACGGTCAAATTTCTGGAAAAACGCACACGAAGTCGCTGCAACGGAGCAACCAAAATGAACTTGATTTCACGCGCGTCACGACGGGACGTCGTGCAAAACGCACGAATCGCCTCGATGGTGCATCCCGGAGGACGGTGGCCGTCAGTGGAGGACTCGCCGGAGTGGGGCGCACCCACGGTGAGCCATGGCAGCCCACACGGCGGTGCGTCGGCACACGACGGTGGCCCCCGCACGCGCGCGCGTGCGTTCCTGTATGCGTGCGTGCATGAAGTCGCAGCTGCTGCGGTGGAGCGCCGCTGCGCAGCCTAGCCCGGCCGGCGATGGCACGGCAGCGCGCAGCCTGGTGCGGCGGGGCGACGGCCATGCGGCTAAGGTGGTGGAGTGGTGGTGGCGGATTGAGTTATTGATGGTGGTGGTGGATTTGATGGTTAGGAGGAAGGAGGAGGAGAGAGGGTCCTGTGGGGGGAGGCCGACGGCGGCGGAGGCCGGTGGCCGGCGGCGAGGCCGGGCCAGGAGGAGAAAGGGTGGTCGGCTGGTTGATGTTGGTGTTCGGGTTAGTGTTGGAGTTGGTTGCTGTTGTATGGAGTTTTGTAGTAATAATAGAGTGGGAGAGAGAGAGAAGAGAGTAATAATAACTAAAGAGAGAGAGAAAGAGAGAGAGAAAATATTCTCTCAAACTTAGGGCCGGCTACAAAGTGAGAGGGCTGTGTGTGGGGATGTGGAAAATCAATGGTGAGGATTAATTGAGATAATCCAAAGGCTAGGATTAAATGTTAGGATATTGGTCATTCCAAGGGATTAAAATCAATAAAATTTTTCCATTAAATATTAAAAATAGGAAAAATGAATACTTGATATTTTTGGGCAAGAAAATATGAGGGCATCATGCTGGAGAGTAACATGGAGCTTGGACTGGGTTCGGTCAAGCCGGGTTGGATGAAAATCGGATATTGTACAAAAATCGAATAAAAAATTAGGTATGGATGATCATGGATAAATAAGTAGCACATAGGAATTCCTGTAAATGGGATACAAGTATCGGACGGGTAGTAGGCTCAATGTGGGCCATGTCCATAATTGGGGCTGACAGGTTTTAGTCGACAGGGGACCCAGAAATCAAGTTGGAAAATGAATGTGACGTCGTGGAGTGAAATAAAATCGGGTCACGTGTCAGGAAAGTTGTACGAAGCAAATGGAGCACAAAATGGCATGTCTGAGTGGGACACAAAGGTCAAGGGGGAAGAGCGTCTCGAGTAGATCATGTATGATGAGTTGGTTTCAAGAAACTGACTGGTCTTGTGCTCCCAAATAAAAAGTCACGGTAACATGCTAAAAATGATCAAGGAAAAGAGTGGGAAAATAATTAATGATCAAATGGTCTAATTCGACCCGAAGTTCTGCGAAACAAAAAGAGCATAAGGGAACAAGTTTAGATGGGACACTATATAACATCATGAAGGTAATCATGTCCACTCCAAAACTCATGAAGAAGATTTCCAGAGTTGAATATCCCTGATACTCCAAATATCAACGGCACGAAAAAGTACACTAATAGATAAATAACCAGAATAAATCATTTATTAAAACTAAATCAATCAGAAAAATTTAAAAAAAATAACCCGAAATTCAGGGTGCTCACAACCAACGCTGATATGGTTGGAGATGTAGACACAAGGCGATCCACTTCGGGCTACGTGATGATGTTTGCTGGTGGAACGGTATCGTGGCAGTTGCGGTTGCAGAAGTGTGTTGCCTTGTCGACGATAGAGGCAGAGTACATTGCGGTGACGGAGGCTTACAAGGAGTTGCTATGGATGAAGAAGTTGCTGCAAGAAGTGGGGCTAAAGCAATAGCAGTATACTTTACTTTGCGATAGCCAGAGTGTCATTTACTTTGTGAAGAACCAGACATTTTATAGTCGGTCCAAGCACATTAAAACACGGTATCATTGGATACGGGATGTGTTGAGAATAAAGACGTGACTCTTGAGAAGGTCCATACTGATGACAATGGAGCGGACATGCTCACGAAGGTTCTACCAAGGGGAAAGTTTGAGTACTGCAGGAGGATCGTCGGGATGACGACCCCCTCCACATAGTTGTAAAGAGGGAGATTTGTTGGAGTGGGTGGGATTCCTAACCTATGTGAATAATACCCCGGAGTCGGATTGGATATTCATATATATAATAGAAATATTCCAATGGAGTTGGATTGGGTATTTCTATACATACTAGGAATACATCAATGGTTTAGATTGAGTATTCCTACTTATATTAGAATACCTTAATTAGTTATGGGTTTGAGGCTATATATACTAGGTATTTTCTCACCATAAAATATATCTCAAAAAGGAGAGAAGCAATAGTGCTTTACAACTTTTGAGAGAGAGAAAGAATTGAAGACTATTGTGAAGGAGAGATCGCTTCGAATAATTTTTTGACATCTCTTGTTCTTCGGTGTCTACAATCAAGTTTTCTTCTTTCAAGTGAGTTGTGGTGGTCCGTGTTGGATCGGGAGGAGCTTGTAGAGGGTGTATTCTCTTTATTCCATTAGTGGAGTTTCTTCAGGGTTGGACTCTGATCGTCCCGTGGTTTTTCTCACTTAGGTTTTCCACGTCAAATATCTTGTGTTTGCGATTTGTGTTTGACATTTTTGGTTTGTGTGCTTTTGCTCGGTTCTCTCGCAGGACTCTCTGGTTTGGAAGAACGTTTTTCGCCCTCCGTTCCCAACACAATTACCATTTGGTGAATCAAGTTTAGAAAGTCAAGGGCCCCTTGATTTAATTTATACAGATGTTTTGGGGCCGTCTCCAATTCAGTATATTGATGGATTCAGTTACTATATCATCTAAAGATAATTATTTCACTAAATATGTTTGGCTTTATCCTTTACGTTTAAAATCTGATGTCTTTACTATATTTTGCCAATACAAAGCTGTAGTTGAAAAATTCTTTAATCGTCCTATTATTTCTGTATACTCGGATGGTGGTGGTGAATATACTGCTCTTAAAACTTTCTTAAGTAATATGGGCATTCAACATCTTAAAACACCACCTCACACACCTCAGCATAATGGTACTGCCGAAAGGGTCACAAGCATATCATTGATACTGGCTTAACTCTTGTTCAACAGTAGGGGTGAGCATCGGTTCGGTTCGGTTCAAACCGAACCGAATATGTGAAAACCGAAATAACCGTAAACCGTATTTCTCAAAACCGAACCGTTTTTATAAAAACCAAACAAAACCGAACCGAATTAATTCGGTTCGATTTTCGGTCGGTTCGGTTTCATGGGCCAATGTGCATGGCCTTCAAGTTTTTCGCAAAATGAGCCTATTTAAATATCAAATTTTTAAAAAATATATGACATTATTGTATTTATGAATTGTTATATTACATAGAGTGAAAGATATTAGTATATATAGATTGATGGTAGATAGAGAGAGTGCTCAAAGAAGCACCGACATAGAATAGGAGAAGAGAGTGCGCTCAGTTAGGGGTTAATAAACTTTAGTATATGTATATTGTGGATAGTTTGATAAATTACTAAATCTAAATCGGTTTTCGGTTCGGTTCGGTTTTTCGGATGAAGAACCGAAAACCGAACCGTTATTTCAAAATTTTCAAAATTTTAAACCGTAAACCGATCCGATAACCGAAAAACCGAACCGTTTGTCATATTTCGGTTCGGTTCGGTTTTCGGTTTTCAACCGTTATATGCTCACCCCTATTCAACAGGCAAATATTCCTAGTAATTATTAGTCTTAGCATTTCAAACCGTGGTCTACTTAATTAATCGTCTTCCAACTCCCATCATTAATTTTCTTTCCCCCTATGAAAAATTATTCAATCAAAAACCAAATTATAATAAACTTCGCATTTTTGGATGTCTTTGTTTTCCTTGGCTAAAACTATATACTGCTCATAAACTCGAGCCAAAAATTTTCTGTGTTTTTTTCTTGGTTATTCCCTTAATCAAAGTGCTTACTTTTGTAAAGACCTGAAAACCAACAAAATCTACACATCTCGTCATGTTTAGTTTGTCGAAAATGAATTTCCTACTTTAAGTTCTCCATTGTCCAGTCATGATCCTTGTTAGCAATCACCCGGATAAAACTCGTATTATACGCAAATTTTTCTGTATTTTTCATAAACGTATAATACTTGCGTACTTTTGACAGATCCAAATCAGTACATAAATTTTAAGCATGCAAAATTTTAAACATATTCTGTATAAATTATTGACAAATTTGGTACAATAAACATGCTAGGAACCTGTTTAATTAACCAAATTTGACAACATATTTAAGAATGTAAAGTTTCTAATCTAAATATTTTCATTTTTTGAATATTTGACCAAATTTTTGAACGTATTTTATTTGCACTGAGCCGATTTATACTCGTACTTTTGCCGTCCCGAATTTTTTCCGTTTGCAGAATTGCTAACAAGGGTCATGATTGGCGTGTGTCCTTACTTGATTTTCCGCAATCTCCGGCTCTCCCAGCGGCTCCGTAACAACCTTCAGTTGATACTGTCGCAAGTGCTCCACTACTTTTTCTGCCACGGCCAACACCAAACGTTCCGCCGCCTATTTCTACGGGTTTAGGTCTCCCCGACAATACCTTCCCGTATTTACCATCCTCTACAGCACCACCAACTTCATCTTCCCGTGGCCTTCTACCTCCTTCTCTTCCTTCGACGTCCCTACGACCACCTCAGCCCAACACCACTTCCTACCATTCCTCTCATGGTATGACCACTCGCTCAAAGAATAATATTTTCAAGCCAAAGCATCTCTACCAGACCACCACGACACATCCTCTTCCTGACTATGTTGAACCCCCATGTGTTTCCACAGCAATCAAGCATGTTGAATAGAGACAGGCCATGTCCGATGAAATTACAACTCTTCTTCGAAATGGTACCCGGGAACTCGTTCCTCCTATGATCTTCTCAAAATGCTATTGGTTGTAAATGGGTCTTTCGAATTAAAAGGAATCCTGATGGGTCTCTTTCTAAGTATAAAGCACGTCCTGTTGCCAAGGGGTTCCATCAACGGCTTGGTATTGATTTCCATGACATTTTCAGTCCAGTTGTCAAACCTACAACCATTTGCATTATCTTTACCCTTGCTTGATCGAATGACTGGCCACTTCGGTAATTGGATGTCAACAATGCTTTTCTTCATGGCACCTTATTAGAAGAAGTTTTAATGCAACAACCGTCGGGGTTTGTTGACCAGTCTAAACCGGCCTATGTATGCAAACTTAGGAAAGTGATTTATGGCCTTAAACAAGCTCCCCGGACATGGTACAATGAGCTCAAGGGATTCATACTTTCATATGGGTTTTTAAACTCACAGAGTGATACTTCATTGTTCATCTATCATACGGGTACTATCACCCTTTATTTCTTAGTCTATGAAGAAAAGCATTGTACACATCCATCTGGTGCAAAGTCTAGCCTTTTACAGCTGCAACGGCCAAGAACGCTCGAACGGTAGGCATCTTAGCTACCAGGGACAAATGTTTCTGAATAGTCGATCCCCTCAACCTGATGATTACCGAACACAACCAGCCGTGCCTTTAAGCGCTCAACACTGCCGTCGGATTTGTACTTTATTTTGTACACCCATCTACTTCCCAATGCTTTCTTCCCAGGAGACAAATCGACAAGACTCTATGTCCCATTATCTTCCAGAGCCTGTATTTCAGTTTGCATAGCTGCGCACCAGCCTGAATCTCGCGAGGCCTGGCGATATGAAGTAGGCTCAACACTGGCAGTGATAGCTGTAAGAAAATCTCTGTGTCCAGCAGTAAATATGTCATAACTTAGAAATTGTGTTAGAGGATACGAAGTACCTGAGGAAGTGACGGAAACAGATGAACTGTGGTAAAGGGGGGACTTTTACTTCGAACAGCATTCGTCATAAAATCCTGTAATCGTACTGGCTGTGATTTCTTTCTCATTCCTCGTCCCAATACTACCTCATCGGGCACCTCTGGCAACACTGTATCCCCTGTATCATTAGTAGTATCCGTATCACCCCCAGCGGACTCTCCTGTCAATACTTCTGCGTCTACCTGTACATCCTTGCCACTCGGTGCCGAGCCACCAGCAACCACTCCGGCCTCAGCAACCGTAGCCGGCACCATCCCAAAAGCCTCTATATCGCCTTTCGGCACCTCAACAGATGTATGGCGTGTCGCAGAAGACATCTCGCTAGCAGAGCCACACCCAGGAAATTCTTTTTCATAAAAAAGAACATCATGGGACAAAAATTCACCAGTCTCCAAATCATACAATTTTCATCCATTTTTATCAAGTGGATACCCAACAAAGATACATTTTCCGCTCCTGCTAGCAAATTTATCATGTCGGAATTTCAAATCATACGCATAGCACAGATAACCAATGATTCGTAGATGATCATACGAAGGAGCCGAACCATATAAAACTTCATAAGGAGACTTAAAATACAAGATACTAGAAGGTGTTCTATTTATCAAATAACATGCACCCAGAACACATTTCCCCCAAAAATCCACGAAAAGAGAGCCCTGAAATCTCAATGCCCTGGCTACATTTAAAATATGTCGATGTTTTCTTTCCACCCTTCCATTCTGTTGTGGTGTCCCAACACAGGATGTTTGGAATAATATATCTTGAGATGAAAAATAATCTCGTAAACAATTAAATTCAGTGCCATTGTCACTCCGCACCCGACGGATATCAGCCCCAAACTGACGCTTCACCATAGCAATGAATTTAAGAAACGCAGAATAAACAGCACACTTATCCGTTAATAAAATAACCCAAACAGCTCTAGAAAAATTATCCACCAAAGTCAAAAAATATCGTGTCCCATTAGATGACAGAACACTATATGGTCCTCACAGATCACAGTGTATAAGTTCAAAGCATCTCAAAGCACGACTACTACTATCAGGAAAGGCATCACGAGTCTGTTTAGCTTGATGACAAATATCACAAGCCTTATGAGAAAACACACTACTACCAGAGAGAAAAGGTAAAGTCTACATTACTTTATCTGAAGAATGCCCCAGTCTACTATGCCAAACCTCAAAATCACTCTCTTTGCATGCCAGGATCACCGAAGCCAAAGAAGCGGGAACCTCCCCAAAAAAGTACAGTCCAACCTTTTGTTCACCTGCTCCAATCACCATCCTCGTATTTCGGTCCTGAACAAAACAAAAATCAGGAGTAAATAACATATCACAATTTCTGGCACCAATCAATTGTGAGACAGAGATCAAATTGCAAGTCAATGTCGGAATGTAAAGAACATCCGTCAACACCAATAAAGCAGTCAAAAGTACTTTGCCTCTCAGAACAGCTTCAATAGTGCTCTCATCAGGCAAAATCACAGGACAGACAGGGCCCTCAAAGCAATCAAATAAACAGTCACGAGAGCCTGTCGCATGAAGAGTAGCCCCAGTATCGAATATCCAAGGGACAGAAGAATTCTTACCAACCAGACGATCAGAGTTTGATGAACCAGGTTTGGAAGGATTGTCATTACCCAACAAGCTCATCAGTTTCTGCCATTATTTACCAGAGAGTGGTGAAGGATACCCTCCATGCATCATGTCTGCCGAACTCCCAGCAAGACCAGTAGGGACATCATGACCAGCAGCGGCGACATGATGAACAACCCCTGCGCCACCAGTACCGCGTCCCCCATCATGTCTCTGCTATGGTGCCGGGCTTCTGCCATCGCCAGCACCACATCCGCCATCACGCCGAGGACGAGTCTTCCACCACTCTAGATAGCCAATCTTGGCAAAGCAAGTGGTAACATCATGACCTATTTTCTTGCAATTAGTACAGATCATACCTGATTTGTTCCTGAAATCTGAGGTTCTACTATTAGAAGTAGTAGAAAGACGAGGTGAAGTCTTGATAATCAGTGCCAACACCTCCTCAGCAGCGGATTGGACCTGAGATTTTTGCATATCCACCTCCTCACGGACTGTCTGGTATGCCCGATCTAAACTTGGCTGAGGATCCTAAGCTAGAAGATTAGATCGGGTATGACCATACAACTCAGCATTCAAACTATACATGAAGTCCTGAAAGTGGTCTTCATCCCTCATAGCATGAAGCTTTGCAGCAAGTTCACCACAGGTACAAGTAGGCAATGGAAAATAAGCAGCCTGTTCATCCCACAAAGACTACAAATTTTTAAAGTAGGTTTCCACAGACATCGAAGCCGTTTGTTTACATTCAGCCAAAGCTACCTTAATTTGTTGCTTTCGAGTGCCATTGCTAACAACAAATCTTTTCTCCTACAAATTCCACAATGGATAAACCTCCTCAAAGTACGACAAAGATTTTTTCAGAGACGGATCAATGGTATTAAGAACCACTACTAAAATAACCCAGATTAGCGACGTCAGGAGACGTCGCTAAATACGTCGCAGTACGTCGCTAACACTGATTTGCGACGTATTTAGCGACGAAAAACCTACGTCGCTTATAGGCAAGTCGCAGATGGTAATTTCGTCGCCGAACGTCGCTATTTGCGACGCGGCGTCCATTGTCGCTAGACGTCGCCAAATGAGCGACAGAGAGCAACGTATAAGTACGTCGCCAACATTACGACGTAAAGCGACCACTAGCGACGCTTCAAAAGTTTGTAAATGATGACGAGGCATGGCATCCACGTGGCCACGTGGGCATTGTAGCGACGTATATTAGCGACGTCGAGCGACGTAACGTCGCTAGTTAGCGACGTATAGCGACGTTTGTGTGACGTCGCAGTACGTCGCAGAACGTCGCTATACGTCGCTAATATAAAAAAAATTTTAAAAAAATATAATTGATATTTTTGTTATGCTGTGTGTCTGTGTTTACAGTGTGTGTGAAGTGCAGTGTTCGAAACCATCGACAGTTTCGCTTACTGTTGTATGTTTTATCTTTGATAGAAAGAGCAACAGTTCAGGGTGCACTTCTCAGAGCTTCCTCTTCACGTCCTTCACCTTCTCGGGAACCTTTACGACGTCCGAGAAAGTGAAGGACGTGAAAATGAAGCTCTCAGAAGTGCACCCTGAACTGTTGCTATTTCTATCCAAGATAAAACATACAACAGTAATCGAAACTGTCGATGGTTCCGAATACTGTATTTCACATTCACTGTAAACACAGATACACATCATAACAAAAATACACAATATATTTTTTTAAAATTTTGGCAGCATCTCCTTTGTATACCAGATCATCGCTTATAACCCAGCGTAGGTATATTTGTCATCCCGTCGCAGATATCACAGTAAATATCATAATAAAAATAGGAGGCAGTGCAAAGTAAATATCAAAGACACACATCCTCACAAACATCCAATAGAGTCAAATAAAAATAGAAGATGATAAAAAGTCTCCCACCAAGTGTATAAACAACAGTGTATGAATAAACAATTTGCCCATAGGGCCAATACATACAAGTCATAAAAAACCAATAAAATCACTGCGGACCCCTGCCGTGCAACTGGGATAGAATGTCGTCATACTGCTCCTGGGTGAGCTGTACCGTAGCGGCAGTAGGAGGCAGTACAATGTTTGGAGTCGGCACCGGAGGCAGTGCAGTATCTGGAGTCGGTGCCGTCGATAGACCCGGAGGACGTACCTGCTCCAGCTCTCGCAGTCGCTCACCATGCGCAGCAAGGGCACTCACCACCTTCTCAGTATACTGAGCGACTGAGAGAGAAAGGCTCCTCTGCGATCCGTCCAGCTCGAGCTGTCTACGCTCCGTGCGCTGCATAGACTCGGTGAGCGTCTGCAAGTTGGCAGCTGCAGCCTGATGCAGACTCATCAGCTCCTGTATACTGTGCTCGATCGTATCAAATCGTCCGGTGATGATCGGAGGGTCGGATCGTCGCTCGACCGCATCAGAAATCTGCTGCTGCAACTCGCGACGCAGCTCCTCGATCTGATGACGAACATCCTCAGCTCGTGACGACGCCTGTGTAGCCGGAGACTGCGTACTGACAGAGGGGGCCCGGGATGACTCTGAAGCCAAATACGCGCCGTAGGATCCCGTACCGTAGTACGTACCCTTCTGAAGACCGCCAACGGCGGTCATCCAGAGTTCTTCCGGCGATGGCTCTGCAGGCGGCTGGGAGGAAGTACCAGCCCCTCCCTCTGCTTGCGCACTAGCAGCAGCAGCAGCATCAGCCGCCTCCTTCTGTAGCCGAACAAACTCGGCCTAGAACATGTTTGCTAACGTGTAAGTGTTTACTAAAGTCTATATTGATATCTATTTTCCTGTTTTCTAAATTATAGTCAGTTAATATTAGTTGAATAGAACTTACATATGCCTGCGTCGCGCTCTCATCAATGAAGTCCCCAGCCCTCCGATGGGTGACCAGGAAGACGGTCACCATGTTCGGGTCCTCACCCTTCTTTACCTGTTAAAATATATTATCTATTATTAGTATTAAATATTATATCGAACTATATATAAATTAATGTCCGTCATAGGAAACGTACCAGACGACGAAAATGCTCCGTCATCGGAATGGAGCCGCCACACCACTTACCGGCGCTCGACCGCGCCACCTTGGCCTTCTCAGACCGCTCCTGGTACTGGCGCTCGCTGAATCTAGCCTTCATTGCAGTCCACTGCTCTGGCGTAATCCAACCTTGGATCGGACGTCCGGCGCGATCACGACGCTTCTGGTCGTCGATCGCATCACGAATGAGCTTGGCTATGACGGCAGGAAATTGGCCTTCGATCCTCGCCGCCCGGTGTGGTGGATAGAAATAGGTCCTCTACAAGAAGTAAAATACAAAAGTTGTATAATATACACAAATGATTATTAAAATTTAAAAAAAACAAATTTTTTACCTTGAAGTGGGCGAACCAAAAGGCCTTCCTATCTGCGGGAGCATCTGAGTAGTTGAGCCAAGGCCCACCATAGTTCTGCCTCACAAATGTCCCCAGCTGTCTCTGTACTGCAGAAGGCCGATATCTATACAATAATAATTTTTCATGAATATATATGTACATATAATCATTTGAGAAATATATAATAATTAATTAACTTACTTCATAGGCCCGTCCGTCCAAATCTCCATACGCGTCTCGCCCGGGGGAGCGCATGGAGGGTCGCTCTCACCTCCTGCCTGGGCAGGATCAGTCTGATCGCCGTCCTCCATATGATCGGCGTGGGCTCCCTCCATAGAGCCGTCGACAGTAGGAATGCTGGACGGGGGATCAGGGATGCTGGACGCGGGATCAGGAAGGCTGGACGACGAGGGAGGAGTCGCCAACCTACTAGAACTGCCCTGTCCCGGTAATGGACCAGGAACAGGAAGGCTGGACGACGAGGGAGGAGTCGCCAACCTGCTATAACTAGCCTGTCCCGGTAATGGACCGGGAATAGAATGGTACACTGGCGTACTCGGAGATGAGGATGAGGGTACGGAACTGCCCTCTCCATCCCCAGCCCGAGGCTGACGGGACTGCCTAATATATAATCCTCCGCGTCGTCCGAATGGTCTAGTCATACCTGACAATAAAACATATGACAATAAAACAAAAAAACATATTTATATGATAGACATCACAGATTTTTGAAAAATATCATAGTCAAAAAGTGTCACTGAAGTGTCAATAAAAGTGTCAATAGAGTGTCACTGAAGTGTCACAAATTTATATGATAGAAGTGTCACTAAAGTGTCAAATATGATGATGAAACAAACGTACAGATTTAATCCTCTTCTGAAAATTCATCTAGTTCGTTTAGCTCATCTACTTCTTCTTCTTCTTCTTCCTCCTCTACATCTTCACTTTCATCTGCATCTTCCTCTTCAGATAATTCTACTTCTTTTACACAATTAGATGTGTAATAGGAAACTTCCGTCGTGTTCACTTCTATAATATTTGTTACAAGAGGTAGTTCATCCTGTTGATAAGCTATATCGTCAACCTTAAAGGTATTTCTAGCTTTGGTCTTGCATACTGCCCACCAGTCCGACCTTGTTGTTTCCCGTTTAGGATAACTTGTGAAGTACACGAGCTGAGCCTGACTTAATAGGACAAATGGTTCATAGGCTTGATATCGATGCCGATAGTTTATATCAACAAGACCGTGCTTGTCTACTTTCCAACCTTGACCTTCAATCGGATCGAACCAATCATACCTGAATAACACAATCTTAGCAGGCTCTATTCCATAACTATATGTCAGCTCCACAATCTCCCGTAACACGCCATAGAAATCGTTGCCCGCATCAACATCTTTGTAGTTCGAAGATCTGATACACAAACAGCTGTTTTTGGTGGAATCGAGATCCACAAAGTTGTCTCTGATCGGGCAAGTTGTTGACTTGAACCTAAACCCATTAACACAGTAGCTTGGCCATATTTTTGCAGCATAAATTGGTCCCTTGGCTAGCGTTCTAATAGACTCATTCTCAAGTCTTGCATATGGACGATCGACCTAAATACCATGAAAGAAGCAATTAAGCTCATTCTCAATCAAGTGCATATACAAAAAGGTAATTACAGAGTTCTCAAGTCTTACATATGCACTCAACCATGATGGGAAATAATGCCTCTTTTCTTGTTCTAGTTCTTCTTCTGTTATGTGTGGCCTACCCGACCTCACATCATCATTAAATATGCTGAAAACAACATCGTTCAATTAATGTAATAGTATAATAATTAACACTATTAAAATAATATAGACGTATTAATTACTTACCCCTCCAGTTTCTCTACTTCCTCCTCGTCGCAGTTGAGTAATACATACACCTGAGCAGCCCTTAGCTCATCATCGTTCAGATATCTCTTTTTCATCTTACCCGATGGCTTTCCTGGAGCATTGAATACCTTCAGTATTGTATCATTACTTTCATGATCTCCCTCATCGTTTCTGGAAGCTCTCGTTCTATTAGTTACAACATGAGGCTTGAAATACATCGAACAAAAGTTTGTAATCTCCTCGAGAACATAAGCTTCACAAATAGAACCCTCGACCCGTGCCTTATTTTTCACCTTTCTTTTTAGGTGATTCAAATGTCGCTCGAACGGGTACATCCATCGATATTCGACGGGTCCACCAATACGTGCCTCATAGGATAGATGAATCGGCAAATGCTCCATAGAGTCGAAGAATCCAGGAGAAAACACCCTCTCTAGCTTGCATAGTGTTACCGCAATGTCCTTCTCTTGCTTTTCTAGAAGATCAACGAGCAATTTCTTAGAACAAAGATCCCTGAAGAATATGCTAAGCTCCGTCAATGGATCCCAAACTGCCTGCGGTAAGAATTCCCGAAATGCAATCGGAATTAACCTCTCCATGAATACGTGACAATCGTGGCTCTTCATACCCATCAATTTATTTTCCTTCGGATCGACACATCTTTTCAGATTTGACACATATCCGTCTGGAAATTTTAGGCCCTGGATCTATCGACAAAGTCTCACTTTATCCTCCTTGTCCAGCGAGAAAATTGACTTCGGCAGGAACTGTTTTCCATTCTGCTGTATCAAATGCAACGCAGGGCGTTTGCATATTTCTTCTAAGTCCAACCTGGCCTTGGGATTGTCTTTCGTTTTTCCCTTTACGTCCATCACAGTATTAATTATGTTATCAAACACATTCTTCTCAATATGCATGACATCAAGATTATGTCTGATCAGATTGGTACTCCAGTATGGCAGATCCCAGAATATGCTCCTCTTTGTCCAGTTATGAACTCTACCAAATCCATCGCACTTGTACCCAGTTGTAGGATCTTCTATAGCACTTGGAAAATCTTTAACCTCCTCCCATATCGTGGCTCCACACTACCTTGGCGGTGGATCACCCTTCTCTACAACGCCGGCACGGAAAGCATTCATGTTCCTTCTGAACGGATGATCTTTTGGCAGAAATTGCCGATGACAATCAAAGAAGCATGGTTTTTCGTCGTGTTTCAAGCGAAAAGCCTTACTACGGTCCATGCAATACGGACATGAGAGACGGCCATGAGTGCTCCATCCAGATAACATTCTATAGGCCGGAAAGTCGTTGATGGTCCACATAAGGGTTGCCTTTATCTGAAAATTCTGCTTCCTGGAAACATCGTACGTGTTAGCGCCTATTTCCCATAACTGATTCAACTCATCTATCAAAGGCTGTAAGTATACGTCAATGTTCCTCTTGGGATTGTTCGGACCAGGAATTATAACGGTTAGAAACATGTACTGAGTCTTCATGCACATCCAAGGCGGTAGGTTATACGGAGTGACAATCACAGGCCAGCACGAATACTGGGATCCCGAAAGACCAAAAGGAGTAAAACCGTCAGAAGATAGTCCCAACCTGACATTTCGCGGATCTGAAGCAAAATCTGGATACACTCGATCAAAGTGCTTCCACGCTTCTCCATCGGATGGGTGATCCAACACTCCTTCAATCTGTTCTCGCATGTGCCAACTCATATTTTCGGCCGTCTCTTTCACCATAAATAATCTTTGCAACCGCGGCGTTAAAGGCAAGTAGTGCATTGAATCGGTCGGTCTTCTTGCACCGGTAGACCTTCCTGTACTAGTTGTTTTATAGCGATCAGTACCACAAAATCTGCACACATCTGCGTCCTTGTCGTCTTTGTAGTACAGCATGCACCCATTGCGACAGGAATCAATTTTTTCGTATCCCATCCAGAGCGATCTCACCATCCTCTTAGACCGGTAGAAGTCTTTAGGCAACTTAGCACCCGCCGGCAAGATCTCTATAATCAACTCCAACACTCGGTTGTAGCATTCTTGCGACATGTTAAAATCTGACTTAATGCTCAACAGTCTTGTAACCACCTCCAACGGTGAATGATCCTCACAACCAGGATACAATGGAGTCCTTGCATTCTCCAGCAACTCCATGAACTGTGCAGCATCGGCGTTCGGTGCCTCCTCAGGTGCATCATGAACGAAACTAGGCCCTGCAGCGTCGAAAACCATGTTCACGCACCCGTCGTCGTATGCATGATTATCTGAAACAAAATTAGGTCCCGCATGCATATACGGCTCAACGTAAGGCTCCGGCTCTGATGCTAAAGACACAAGTTCTCCGTGTGCGGTCCACTGATAGTAATTAGGCGTGAAACCCCTCGAGTACAAATGATATGTCACTTCCACTTCTGGATAATATTTCACGTTATGACATTTCACACACGGACACTTAATTTTGGTGCCGTCCATGTACTGAGGGAACGCCTTAGCAAACTGCAGGAACTGCTCTACTCCCGCTATGTATTTATATAAAGGAGTCGCTGAATTCTATATATAGCGACGTAATTTAACGCCGTCGCTAACTTACGTCGCTAATAGATCATATTTTAGTAGTGAACCCATTGAACCAATAGCGCTTGCACACATCTCTAATCAAGTAATTTACTAGCATCAGTAACAGGTTTGATTTCAATACCTTCCAGAAAGGTGATCTTTCGCCTAGAGATCAGGGAGAGACGTATCGACCGAGACCACTCAGCATAGTTCGGTCCACGGAAAATAATAGGAGTAATAATATTTCCTGGTTGATCAGCAGGACTCAGAAAATATGGATCCTTCGGATTAAGATAATTTGGGCTGTGTGCACCGCCACCGCCAGTAGAGACGGAGTAGCTGGACGCAGCATCATCTGCCATCGCGGATGTCGGGTGTACAAAATGTTGTACAACTCTGATAAATCGGCCGCTGATGGACGGGGTTGGCGGCAAATCGGCCGCAATCAGGGACGCCTGATCTGGCGCGTAGGGGCGAGGATTTCGGGTGTACAAAATTTGTACAACTCTGACGAATTCGCTGCGGATGAATGGGGTCGGTATGCTAATGGAAATTCAAACAGAAACTTTTATGGCTTCGGAAAAAGACAATCTTCAAATAACAGATTCCAGAAAAGCCAACCACACGCAAACATGAAACCACTTAACAAGAATTACAAAAGAGGTCACCACAACCAAAGGGAGGAAAACTGGTGTCTTCGAATTTTGAGGAGGGTCGCCTGCAACTGAAGGAAGTTTTAGCCAAGCAGGCAGAACATTATGAGTGCGTAGTGTCGGCGGTACAGGCGCTGGCACGTTCGGTCGGTCGGGCGATGGCGCTGCCGCGGTCGAGCGCTGGCGCAGGGTCGACGGAGGAAAGCCGCGGTCGGGCGCTGGCGCTGACTGTTGTCGGGCGGCGTATCGGCCGCAGCGAGGATGGGGAAGATTTCGGCTAGAGTTTTTCAGGAGATGGCGGCTGGGGTTTTTCGAAAGGCTTTGATACCATGTAGAAAATAATAATGCCTTGTTCTCATTGTTAGGATTTGTTACAATATATATAATGTCTACATTTGGGCTTTTGGGTATGGACCATATTTACATTACAAATATAATCTAACAATAACACTGGTGTTACATCTCTCTCTGTCAATCCAGTGTTTCATTCTGGGATGAAGCACATCTGCTATTGACTATCATTTTGTTCGTGACCATGTAGCTCGCGGATCGTTTATTATTTCTCACATCTCCTCGAAGGACCAACTTGTTGATGCCCTTACCAAGCCACTGCCATCCGTCACCTTCAAACAGCTGCGATCCAAGATCGGTATCTCCAATGGGAGCACCGTCTTGCGGGGGCCTGTTGGAGAAACCAAAACTGTTGGAGAACCACCTTCAAATCTGGTAGCACCAGCCACAACAAACATATTGGCCACAACAGCCATATCTGCACATTCACAATGCTAGCATGATCTCTTCACTTCTCTCTCTTATCTCTTCCTTATATATAGGAACCAATGTATGTTTAAACAGCTATATAAAGTGTACTCTGAATAACACGATATATACAATTTAGCTTCTCTTTTACCTACCACATTTTCTAAGGGAAGAAATGGTGACTCAACTAACATCTTCAACATCAATTGTATCTCCATCAGCAACTTCGACAAGATCTTCACCTATAAATATAATTCCTCCACCTTCGGATAAAGAAAGTCCTCAAAGGAAGCTAAAATCCTTGTCAGAAATTTATGCAACATGTTAGTTTGCTCTAATGGTTGGAGAGCCCTTTTTTTAAATGAAGAAACATGTGAAAGAGGAATTTGAAACTTCCAGGAAAGAATAAATTACTATAATTGGAAAGAACCAACCATAAGTGACATATTTGCCCCTATTGGATAGATGCACTCGGGGTGAAATGGGTATATAAGGTAAACTGATGGAGATGGTAATGTGAAAATGTATCAAACGTGTCTAGTTGCTAAGGGGTATGAGCAGGTCTATGATGTAGATTTTTATGATGTAGATTTTTGTGAAACATTTTCACCGAAATGGAATAAAACATCTAGGTTCTTAGTTAAATTATAATCGAATCTCAACTTTGAGGTGGGGTTGACGAAAACTCAAAGACCTTACAAACCATTAACGTGTCGCCATAAGTGTGCTTTCATATGGCTTACTTACAAAACGTGACTTTGGCACAAGACAATCTTATTACAATTAAATAGAATATACCAGACACCTGTGAGCTTTGGGGAAGTCACCTTTGTGGAAGTCAAGCTGAATCGGTCGACCATCTATTTCTTTTATGTCCAAATAGTATTATGCTAATAGGGATTTGTGCAATGATCAATTGCAGATAGCCAACTTCTATCAAATCACTTTAGGGCAAACGAGAGAGAACATTGAGTTACAAAAGACATCGCGACAATCATTTGTTCGGGTGTGTGGAAGAAAGAAACAAAGACGCTATTTATTTTGTTTTACGACGTATGTGAGATATTTTAGCACTATTTTTTTGGATTATTTATAAATACTTTTATGGTTTGTACACATTTTTGTAACTGTTTTCGTTGTTTTAAAAACAAAGAACATCCTTCTAGGTGCTTAATTTTTTACTCATTTTCTTCTATGCACCAGAGGTACAACTAATTAACTCTATAAATCAGGAGGTGTTCTTTATTTTTAAAACAACGGAGACAGTTACCAAAATACATACAAACCATAGGAGGGTATAACTAATTAACTCAATTTTTTTCTACTTTGACCATCGATTTGTTATACTGCAGTTGAGATTTGTTTTATTAATTACTACTAATGAAATACGGAAAAGCTTTTTCCAACAATCTTTACTATCATAAAAAAACTTAAAAATAACTCAAAATGAATCGTCTAAGTTGTATGTCTAATTATTTTTTTTAATAAATCCTTCTGCCTACCACGGAATGTAAATCCCTCATGTAAAAAATAAATCCTACAATTCTTGTAAGTACTAGAACATATATCTTAAATTCTATAAACATATCTATAAAAAATATAAATTAAAATATATTCAATATTCAAATCATATTTAAACTAATTACATGGTATTATCTAAATATAAATCTAAAGTTCTCAAAACATATATATAACAAATTTTTATTAAAATATATTTAAACTATTTTAGTTTAATTTTTTTAATCTAATTTTAATAATATCATATAATTTTTATTTTTATTTTGTACGTGCATCATACATGAACATAACTAATTTTTGTTGGACTTATTCAATAATTAAGGGGCCACACATGTAAAATTAATTGTGTTTAGGCTATATAAATAATTAAGCCAAATTAAAGTGGTCTGTTTGGAAATTGGCTTAAGGGTATAATTGTCATGGAATTAATATGTGTAGATACCGGAGATAATTCTAATTTGATGAGGGGCCAAATTAGAAATATCAAAACATATAAATATATGTATTCATTAGGGTTATGGTCCCCAACTTATATGGCCACCAAAGAGATGTTCTATTTTTCTCTTCTGCATCCCCATCAACAGAAAGAGAGGGACAAAGGATTCGAATTCTTCTTTGTCATTAAGGGTCGTAGCAAGTTGGAAGATCGAACCCCATAAAATGACGACCGCTTCAAGATCCATCAAGCCTAGCAATGGATTCAGGTACGCTTTCGCAATTTTTATTATGTTCTTCATCTCATGAATCGACAGGGTACAATAAAATTTCTAACAAGTGGTATCAGAGCCTCCCTTGTTTGATTCATGAGTTTGAAGCTTTAGATCTATTTTTTCTTGTTCTGGAACCCTGGATCATTCGATTTATTTAATTTATGATCGATCACAGTTTTTCAAGACACATGTTATTCTGAGTCTGTCGTTCCAATATTTTTTTTTATCAAAATATTGTGAAAATTGATCGACTCTTTTTGGATGGTCCCTTGTTAATTTTTGCTTCCCTGTCCGATGACTGTATGAGCAATGTTTATAATCTATCGTAATAATAATAAATAATTGGTCATGTCAAGAAATAGAAAAGTGGGGATCCACATAATTGCCCTGATGCTGGTATTCATTCACAATGGCGCAGCATTCTTGTTTTCATAATTGCATATTAGGCTAGTTCAACTATTTTTACATGTTCCTTAGCCTGCAATACTCTAAGTATATATGGCCAATGTTTGCTTGTCAAGCAACAATTTTCATATTTTTGCATATGATGTGATATTGCTGCAATACGAATGAGTTGCAAGTGCGGCAGTTGTAAGTATTTAATTGTTTTTTTGAATTAATCCTTAGGCTCACGGTTTAATTTGACTAAAGCTTGTGTTAACGAAAATCAATTTTTGGAACTGGATTCATACTTTGTATCGATAGCAAACTAAATTCAATAAATTGGAGGGAAAGAAAGTGCTAATATATTAGAACTTCAGACTTTCCTCACAAATCTTCGGCTCACGGTTTAGTTTGACTCTATGCATAACATGTTTTGGTTCAATGCAATTCGCACAGCTGTTTATTACAAGTTCAGATTGATATTAAAGTTTGGATTTATTTTCTTTTGGTTACATATACAACTATGGTTAAAGTGAATCATTAGTATGCAAAATTTAATTTAATTACTTCTCTTGCATATATTTGGGATGACTAGATTATTACATGAATTTTATTATGTTAATAATGTTCATCTTAGTCAAATAAAAATTTATGTTTTAAGTTATGCAAAAGGATTCACATGCTTATGATTATCTTATTTGAGTTATAATCCAATAAACGTGCATGTGCATAAGGTTTTGGACACGATTCAGTTTTGTATAATTTAGTCAACATTTAAAATTTTGGTGCCTTTTGTGACTAGCAATAGTTGTCTAATATTCTAAGTAGGCTCATTGAAACAAGATGTCGCCAAAGTGACCTCTCTTGCATAGATAGCCTATGAGGGATGTCGGATGTTTGTGTGTGTATATTCATGTGGGTATTAGTCGGCCCAAAGGAAGGTTAATACTTGGCCGAATTGCACACATACTTGTAGTGATAAATGTGTGACAATTGTAAGGTTTACATGTGAATAATAACCTGATCCAAAGATAGGCTTATTATTTGACATGACTTATTGTCAACGTTTGATCATTACACCACTTACAGTTAATATCACTGTCCAAAGACTTGATATTAATGATGTACTAGGTATCTTGAGATGGGGTTCACCATTATTTGAATTTGTTTGACTATATTTACTCTTTGGTTATTAATTAGAGCATGTCATTTTTTGTTGTTTTGTTCTCTTTATAGTTAATATTGCTAGAATATCTGCCAATAAGAATTTAACTTTTATGTTTAATGGTGTCACGACCCGGTCCCAATTTCTTGGGTCGAATCGGATCATGTCCAGCCTGCACCGTTGTTGAGACGGCGGCAGTAAGCTGTATCACTCATGCAGGTAATCAACAACACAATTCTATTTGCCACAACTTTTAATACTTTGATAATTAAAGACTTGTCCAACACAAGTTTCAAATACAAACCACAACTGAAATAAATATTTGTTTTCCACATAATCAAAAACTAAAAATAAATCTAATTAGCATGTCTCCTCATCATCATCCTCTGGTAGAACAGCCGGGTACAGCTCAGGGTCATAGTAGCTACTTATCAATAGCTCAGTATCGTCCATAGTACCTACGAGGAATCCAGTCAGGAAAGGAGCAAAGTACACTTCATGATAATCCAACAATTGAAATAATAATAGAGTTATGCACTTTTAAACAATTTGAAATAAATAGTTTTCCAGCAGTTAAAACATTGTGATGTGAATAGCCAATGAATATGACCGGATTGGGTTGTACAGTTGTATCCTATTGATACGATATGGCTTATCTCGGTGTGTATGAGGGGTAAGCTAACACAGTCATTATACTACTTTGGATGTGGTCATACTTATTACACTACTCCTCCAGTACCCAACAGTCAATCAGTCAATGCTCTCAGAGAGAGTTCCGTGTTGCATCGTGGTTTAAACTTGCAATAAAACGATTACTAAATAATTGGTAAACTAACACAAAATATGCTTGCCTTGGTTTGACTGGATTGGGGAATGTCTCCGAGATTGGAATCAAACTTGTCCTCGAAATCCTACAATCGAGAAGTCTGCCTTAGATTTCCAAAGTTCCCATGCTATATGTGCTAGTTATAATCTCTAAATTTGTCCTAGTCGATTTTTAATCTTTATTATACTATCACAAGCAAAAACTCGATTTTCTGGTGCGTTATATTTAATTATGAAGGAAAAATCACTTTATATTTAATTTCGGGAAAACTTTGTATTTATCGGTTTATTGGCGAAACTTGGTATTTTTATAATTATATAATAAAACTACTTTTTTTTTCCTTTAAATGAGAAAAGCATGAATTAAATATTACAAACTTGAAATTGTAATGTGTTGAAACATTATTATTTTCTTTTTGTAAAATAAATATTTTATTATATTTTATTACACATTCACGACAGAACATTAGCCAGAAAACAAAATAAAAGAATACTAAACTATTACAAATTGCACACAACAAAAATAAATGGGCTTATGCCCTTACAGACCATTTTACATGAATTTAAATAAGAAGAAAAATATTTGTTAGTCTCTAAAAATTATCCTACAAATTAATCAAAAAATAAAACTAGTAATTAAATTAATTTCGAGTCTCAGACCTTGGTCCAATCGTCAAAATAGCTAATGCCTCAACGTCCGAAAACCCCGGTTTCGTTTGCATTTAGCTAGGGCCCATGGACCAGTACGGTCGTCACCCAAAAATCCAATTTATAAATATTTTCGAAAACTGATTTGAAATCTATTTGTATAATTTTTATAAAAATTTGGGCAGCACCTCCTCTATATTTGGGATAACCCAAAACTGGGAAAATGTGTCACAATCACCAATATAAGTCCCATACCCGAAAAACCCATATATATATATATATATATATATATATATATATATATATATATATATATATAAAAATATATATATATATATATATATAAATTATATTCCCAAAATATTTTTGAAACGAATTCAGAAAAATATCACAGCATAAATAACCGGAATACTATTATTCGGAAAATCCGAATTTAAATCCACAGAACCAACCAAAACCAACAGAACACGAAGAAAAATCCACAGAAACTATTCCAAAACCGACAGAACTTTTCCGAAAGATTTCGAAAAGTCCAAAAATGCCATGTCTAAGAATTACCGATTTTCCGGGGGAAATCGGGAACTAAATCTCATCATAGACTATGAAATAGAAACGGGTCAGATTTATAATAGGGAAAGAAGGCGAATCCCGCGAACTCGGAACAATCCAGAATACGCGGACAGTGGGATTGGAAACATGGAAACCACGGACAGCAGGTCGGGGCACGTAACTCGGGTCTCGGGACCGAGCGACAAAGGACGGTCGAGAGGGGCGCGGGGACAGGGGCTCTGGCCGGCCGGATCGGGGACCACAGGAGGTCGGCAAGAGAGCGCTGACCTGGGCGGTCGAGAACGGCGGCGGGGGTCGCCGGCGTTGGGCTAGCGCCGGAGGGACGCTACTGGACGCGGCCTGGAAGCGGCGGCGGGGAATCAAGGTTCGCCGGATGGGGCACGGTCGCGCTAGGTTGTGGCTAGGGATTTTGATTTGGGGAAAGGGATGATGAAGTGTGATGAAAATGGTGATGGGGAAAATAGAGAGCTTTTATAGGAGAATAGTGAAGGAGGTTACGGAAGGGGAAGAGGAGAAGCCTCGACCGTTCGGGGAGGTGAACTGAGGAGTCGGGAGGAGCTCGGCCAAGCGGCCGTTGGTTAAATAGAAATGAGGGCTGCTGATGGAATAAATGGAAGGAGAGAGAGAGAGTTAAAGAAATTTTTAAAAGGAAAAATATTAAATTTTCTTTTCTTTATGAAAAAACTCAATTAATATTATATCAAATAATATTTCAAATAATAATTTCAAAAACCAAGATTTGCTTGGATTCGAACTTGGGTTCGGTAACAGGTCCATGACTCGGGAACGAGTTCGGGACAGGTCTGGTCCAACTCAATATTCCAGAAAAATAATTTTTTTCTAAAATATGAAAATGGTAGTAATTAAAAAGCAACAATTTATAAGTAAAATTTTTACGGGTTTTGACTAAACTCTAAAATTCCAGAAATAATTATTTTTTCTAAAAAATACACTTTCCTAAATAATGATTTATAATAATAATTAGCTAATTTAAATTATTCAATTAATTAACTAAAAGTTTACGGGTTTCACAACCTCCCTCCTTAGAAAATTTCGTCCTCGAAATTAAAGAATAGGGTTATGAATTACCTCAGGTCTCAAACAAGTACGGGTACTGCTCCCGCATCTCATCTTCTCTTTCCCAGGTAGACTCGCCTGGAGAGTTGTGCCTCCACATAACTCTGACTATGGGAGTCACCGAAGTTCTGGTCCTCTTCTCGTCTCTGTCCAAAATTGCCACTGGCTTCTCTGGCATGGTGAGGCTGGGTCCAATCTCTAGCTCTGAATGATCCAAGATGTGACTCGAATCCGGGATGTAGTGTCTGAGTTGCGAAACGTGGAAGACGTTGTACACACCCTCAAGATTAGCTGGTAGAGCTAACCGATACGCTACTTCTCCAACTCGACTCAAAACTTCAAATGGTCCGATCTATCTGGTACTCAACTTCCCAGCTCTGCCAAATCGGATAGTTCCTCTGGTAGGTGAAATCTTTACAAAGATACTATCTCCTTCTTCAAACTCCAGTGGTCGACGACTGCTATCTGCCCAATGCTTCTGTCTATCTTGGGCAATCCTGAGCTTGTCCCTGATCACCTTTACCTTCTCTGCTGCATCAGTCACCATTTCAGGTCCAAGCAGTACTCTTTCTCCTACGCGTCCCAAGCAAGTGGAGTACGGCAATGACGTCCATAAAGAGCTTCAAATGGTGTCATACCGATGCTAGCTTGATATCTGTTGTTGTAAGAGAACTCTACCAAGTGCAAATGGTCTTCCCAAGACCCTCCAAATTCCAAGACGTAAGATCTCAACATGTCTTCAAGCGTCTGGATTGTCCTCTCTGATTGTCCGTCAGTTTGGGGATGGTAGGCTGTGCTGAACTTCATTTTTGTTCCCAAGCTGTCATACAAACTCTTCCAAAAGTGAGAGGTAAATCTAGTATCTCGGTCAGATACAATACTTACCGGTACTCCATGAATCCGGTAGAGTGTCTCATGTACAGTGCTGCCAACTTCTCGGTGGATAGACCAACCTTGAAGGGGATAAAGTGAGCTGACTTCGTCAGTCGGTCCACAATAACCCAAATAGCGTCCTTCCCTCCTTGGGATCGAGGCAATCCTGACACAAAGTCCATCGTTATATGCTTCCACTTCCACTCGGAATATCCAGCGGCTGTAGAAGTCCTGCGGGTCTCTGTCTGCTAGCCTTCACTTTTGATAAATCAAACATCTAGCCACAAATCAGGATATATCCTTCTTCATTCCATACCACCAAATAATGGTACGCATATCCCGATACATCTTGTTAGCTCCAGGAAGTATGGAATACTACGACTGGTGCGCTTCTTGCATCAGCTCATTCCTCAGTTCGCCAGATGGTACACACAGCCTCGTACCATTCTTCAATGCTCTGTCACTGGCGATAGAGAATCCTTCAAGTATTCCTGCCAGCACTTGATCTTTGAGTTTGCAAAGCGTGTCGTCTTGGAATTGTGTCTCCTTGACTTTGTCCTTCAGACTTGAGCGCAATTGCAACTGCATCATGGTTGAGTCAGCTCCAGGTACAATAGCTTCTCGCCCCAGTTCCTTCATCTTTTCCTCAGGCAGTACAATCTCCAGACCAAGCTTCTCTATGTCCTCCAACAAATGCCGCTCCTTGGTTAAAAACATCGCCATCGGGTATCGACTAAACCACATTAGCTTTTCCCGGATGGTACTGTAGGTCGATATCGAAATCCTTCATCAGCTCTAGCCATCTTCTTTGTCTCATGTTCAGCTCCTTCTGAGTGAAAACATATTTCAGACTTTTGTGGTCTGTAAATATTTCTACTCTCTCTCCATAGAGATAATGCTTCCATAGTTTCAAAGCAAAGATGACTGCAGCAAGCTCCAGATCATGTGTGGGATAGTTCTTCTCATTAGTCCATAATTGTCTAGATGCGTAAACAATTACTTTTCCGTGTTGTTGAAGAATGCAACCCAGTCCTTTTCCAGAGGCATCACTGTAGATTAAGAAACCGTCGGTACCTGCGGGTAGCACAAGTATCGGTGCTGTTGTAAGTCTCTTCTTCAGTTCCTCAAACGATGCCTGGCAAGCTTCCGTCCAGATAAACTCTTCATTCTTCCGAGTGAGCTTCGTCATCGGTTCAGCAATCTTGGTAAAATCCTTCACAAACATCCGGTAGTAGCCAGCCAAGCCCAAGAAACTTCTGATTTCAGCAACTGAGCTTGGGGTAGACCACTTCTCAACAGTAGCTATCTTCTTAGGGTCTACCGAAATTCCTTCTCCTGTGATAACATGGCCAAGAAAATCCACCTTGTCTAGAAAGAATTCACATTTGGAAAGCTTACCATATAGCTTCTCCTTTCTCAAAGTTCCCAGAACTTTCCTGAGGTGCTCTTCATGCTCCTCTTCAGTCTTCAAGTAGATCAGGATGTCATCGATGAAGATAACAACAAACTGATCCAGCTATTCATGGAAAACCTTGTTCATAAGGTTCATGAATATAGCAGGAGCATTCGTCAGTCCAAACGGCATGACCAAGAATTCAAACTGCCCATACTTGGTGTTGAACACCATCTTGGGAATATCTTCCTTCTTGACCTTGATTTGATGGTAGCAAGATCTGAGGTCAATCTTCGAAAATACCTTAGCTCCACTCAGTTGATCAAACAGGTCATCAATCCGGGGCAGAGGGTACTTGTTTTTGATGGTGAGGTTGTTCAGCGCTCGGTAGTCGATGCACATCCGTACTGTTTCATCCTTCTTGGGTACAAATAAGACAGGTGCTCCCCAAGGTGAAGCTCCCACTACAAAAAAATATCTTTTTGGGATGACACTATTAGGAACACTAGTCTAAAAAGTCCTAAAAGTATAGTTCTAGGGACGGCTATATTTTTAGTAACAAAAAGTTATATTTTTTTGGAACAGATTGTGAAAATGGACCACTATTTGGGACTAATAAAAAATTTTGTTCCAAATAATTCACATTATCGTCCCAAATAGCTGGGTGGGAGTGCCACACATTTGGCTGCTAATTGCCAAATTTTATGGGGGGAAAGTTTACCTCCACATGTCTCCATCTTGACCGTTCGATCGGATGGCTTAATCTAGACCGTCCATCCCAAAACTTTCAGAACTTATTCTCTACACATATATACACAAAAGTTCGATGATGCTGCTTGGCAATCTCCGATCAAATTCATAGGTATATTTTCCTTCAAAAATTTTAGTATCCCCAATTTTGGCTGCATGTTATTCTAGTCGATATGAGTAGCGTCGCAGAGCAGCAGAATACCTAGTCCTCACCGTCGGCAACCAGTTCCGGTGGTGGCCACAAGTCGAGGTTCCTCTACCTCTACGACTTCTGCACCCAATATCATGTGGACGCAGTCTTTGGCAAGTGGCCGGGTCCGGTGCCCCTCGGTCTGCAAGAAAAATTACTCGGTGAAATTCTACAAATTACTCGGTGAAATTCTACTCCTTCAATTCTCGTTTTATTCCAATCTTATTTGATCTATAACATCAGATCTATGAATTATTTTCTCTTTTCATCAGTTCAAGAGGGTATATTTGAAGTGAAGGCTACAACTGGAGACACCTGAGTCTCCAACAACTGGATGGTGAACCACTTCGTCCATGAGTTGAAGAGGAAGCATACGAAGGACGTCAATGGAAACCTGTCACCCCCAGTTTTCATGAACAGGAATATTTTGGTAATTTTCTACTTTAAAATTATTTTGGAATTATTTATTTATTGTATTATTTTGGGGTTATTTGAGTCGGGTTCGAATTTCAACTCATTCCAACTTGTATCGGGGACCCGGGGTAGTGTTGACTCTAGCGGGCCCACACACTAGTTAGCCATGGCCCACATGCTAGTTATTTTAGTTAGTGACTAGACTAATTATTTTGGTTAGGATTAATATGGATTAGTATTTTAGGAATGACCAAACGACCCCCGACTTAACCCCTTACCAATGTATTAACCCATAGATTAAAAAAGGGACTTTCTTGACTTTTCCCTAATAGGACAAATACCCCTTGTGGCCGGCCACCTATAGTGGATAGGACTCCTCCACTCATCATTATCCATTCTCTCATTCTCTCTCTTGTTCTTCCCCAAATTAATTAGAGAGCCATCCCTATTCCAATCATCACCAAATCTTCCTATTTCTTTACCAAATCTTCTTCCTTCCTTCTCCATTCTAGCCAAGGAGGAGCTACTCAAGTTTGAGAGGATTCGGAGCTTGTCCGTGTCCGTTTGGGGTTTATACGTGTCGGTGGCGTATCGGGATCGATTCGAGTCACCGAGAGGTATAAATCCCTTCCTTTCCTTATTTCTCTTATGCATTTGAATGGTATTGACCCATAGGAATGACCCCTTGATTTTGTGTCTATTTGAGTCCATTTCGCGTCCATTTGGATACTTGTATAGGTGTCCTATGAGTAGGATCGTGTCCTAATGGGGAAAACCCTATGTGGACACTTGTGGAATCATTTGTGTATTAATTTTAGGTTGTTCTAATATTATTCCAGATTTTACTATGTGTTTTAGAATGATTTCTCCTATGTATCTTAATGTATCATATTATCTATATCAATATATGTATATATATGGTGATATATTAATTAATCTCTCTCTATATATATATGTATATATATATAATATGGTTTATGTATATGTGGATATATATATTATATTATGTGGTGTGATTTTGTGTTTTGGTATAGGACAGTGGTCGGCCAAGAGGGAGAGTTAGTGTGTGTGTTGTGTTGGTTAAGAATGAGTGCTTGTGAGGTGTTTGAGAGAATGGGATTGAGAATTAGACTGGTAGTTGGAGTTTGGATGAATGTATGTATGTGTGTGTTTGTGGGTGAGATAGAGAGATAAGAGTGGAGTGTTGATGGAAGGGGGGAACCACCTATACAGGTGCTGCCAACAACAGCACCTTACTGTCCACACTTAACAGTCCAGATTCTTAGCCAATGTGGCTGTCCTTTTTGTCCCAACTTTCAATCCACATTACTCCCAAATTTCAGTCCCTGTCATGCCCAAAACCAGCCCATGTAAACCACTCAATGACAGTCCAGTTTTTTTCCCACCTTGCTGTCCAATAACAGCCCCCTAAACCATACTTTGTTGTCCCAAACATGCCCTATATTGGCTGTCCTATTTGTCCTAAAAACAGTCCACTTCTGTGAGACCCGTCTCACTGTATCAGTATTTTATACGGATACATATTTATTTAAGCCGTATTTCGTATTTCTCGATTCGTGTGATATTTTAAAATTTTCTAAGATATAGGAATTTCATGACTTGGTTTAACTTGGACTTGGTTTTATTTGGTTCGGTTCCACTTTGACTTGGTTTGGTTTAGTTTGGTTCTTTATGAGATGAGGTGTATGGTTTAGATTGAGTGGAGAGGAATGAATGGTGGAGATTGCTTGGGCTTGTTATATAAGCCACCTACCACTCTTTCTCCTCCATTAATTTCATTTCCATCTTCATCTTCTTCCTCCAGCCCAAGGCAAGTACACCTTGCCGAATGTTGGACGATTTCCATCTCGTTTGTTCCATTCTCTTTATTGTTACATTCTAAGCATGTTTAGAACTTGGAGTTTTCTAATTTGATGGCTAGATTGTTGTAGATCTAGTTTTGTGGTATTTTCGGTTTTCATGGGTTTTGACCTGTCAAACTTGTATATTTTTGATAACTGATGGTTCCATGTTGGAGAAAATTTTATTTTACCCAAATTTGACCCATGGAAGTCTGGATTTGGGGTTCCCATTGTAGTTTGGTGGAGCATGGAGGCCATGGTATTTTCCACGGACATAGATTCTGTGGGAAGCCATTGTTTGTATTTTTTTTAAATTGCATGCTTGCTAGTATTTTTGGAACCGCATGCATAAAATTTTGTGTTGAGCCGTATATGGCCAACTGCTTGCATGGCCAGTCAAATAATAATATTTTATGGCCGCATGATTGCTTGCATGAATATTTAATTTGAGCCGCATGGCCGATCTCCACTTTATTTTGGCCGCATGGCCTTACATTATTTTATTGCATGGCATAAAATTCCAATTGATGGCCGCATGAGGCACTTTATTGTAGCCGCATGATTATCATTTGCATGCATTAAATAATGCATGGCATCAAATCAAGCATGGCATTAGTTAATGCATTTAAGTATTTGCTTAAGGCATCAGTTAATGCATTAATTCATGCATGGCATTATTAAATGCATGGCATTAGTTAAAGTGCTACATGAATTAATTGCTTAAGGCATTTCATGCATTAAATAAATAAGAATTCCTTAAGTGGCCGCATGTATAGTTTTGGTCCTATACTTGCATGCATTTGCATAGGAGGGGGCATTTAAGCAACTACTTGTTTGCTGGATGCTTGTATGCATGGGATTAATTAATTAATGGTTGCTTGGCCGCATGGCCCAATAACTTGTTGAGCCGCATAAGCTCCAATGCAATAGCTTTATTGCATGGCCATTAGCAATTGCTTGTTTGCATATCCGCATGCATTTGCATTAGCATGAATTGCTTGCAGGCATTTGCATGCGATTCCTTAGCAATAATTGTTTGGCCGCATGCTATTTTAAGTAGTGGCTTGGCCATTATTTTATTGCTTGATTTTTACAAAGTAATCCTGGCCGCATGGCCAGTAGCCTTGACAGGGCCGCATGGCTTTAATATTTTGCATGGCTTTAATATTTTGCATTGGAGCCACATAAAAGTTTGCTCTGACCTTAATTCTTCGGCCGCATGGCCTATGTAAAATCCTGGCCGCATGCAACCACAGTTGCTGGCCGCATGAAGCATAAAGTTGCTGGCTTGCATTTATTTTGGAGCCGCATGGCCTCCCACCAATTCTTTGGCCGTATGGCCATATGTACTGGCATGGCTTATTATATACATGTAATTATTGCTTCACGTGGATCATTAATTGAATGGTTCACGTGAACCTTTTCTTATTGCATTAATTGTGGGGGGGTCCCACATAGCTTCTTTTAGTTGACTTGCTTGCTGAAGTGGGAGCTTGCATTTAATGAGGGTCCCACTATCTTTTGTCTTATTTGATTTTTATGGCCTATTTATTGTTTCCTGGCCGCATGGATGGTTTCTCACTTTTGGACCGCATGGGTCCCACTTTGATTGTTTAAGTGTTTTATTCGCCTGAATTGTGGTCAGAATTTCTCCCACTCTTGGCCGCATGCACAATTTTATGCTAGCCGCATATGGCTTGCTGGCCTTAAATGTTTGACTGATTTCATTTAAATAATTTTGGAGCCGCATGGGTGGCCTCCCACTCTCTTTAGCCGCATATATGTTTTCCCACTTTTGGACCGCATGGGTCCCACTTTGATTGTTTAAATGTTTTATTTGTCTAAATTGTGGTCAGAATTTCTTCCCATTCCCAACATAAAAATTGTAGAGTTTCTCCTTGGCTTCAAGAATATATATATTATAAATATATTATTATTTAATTGTGCAAGTTTCTTCCTTCTTTGATAAATGACTCGACACGACAGTGACCCGTGGTGGTGCACTCTTGACAGTGAACTAGACATGATATTCTTGACATGATAACTTGAAATGATAGATAAGAATGACTTGATAATGGCCCGTCGTGGCGCACTCTTGATAAGTAATAATGATAATGATAGTGGCCCGTCGTGGCGCACTCCTGACAAAGATTAATTAGTATCCTGACACCGTGGGTGTTTGTATTGAATGTGCTTGTATAAGCTACCGTCAAGTCTTGCATCATGTCTAGGACATGAATTTCTGATTTTCTACGGTCAGGGATTCATATTGAATCTGGCTAGGTTAATGACTAGATTGATCAAGTAGTTCATGGAGAGACTTTCCCAGTTACCTGTTGCCCTTTTGATCCCGGCCATATATATATATATACTTGGGATTTGTTGCTATCCGTCGAGATGAGCGCACTTCCAGCCCGCCGTCGAGTGTGGTACCTTAGGACACATGTATCTTACTACAGTGTGTCTGCTATATCATGCTATCTTTTCCTTTTCTTTGCTGGGATCACTCAGGTAGTAACAAACGGATAATTGGACTTGGAAGAATCTCGCTGCATCTTGCTAGTAACTAGGCTTGTGATAACCCTAGTTAGTTAATGTAGAAAGCCATAGGCAATGATTGGCCGTGATTGTTGGATGGAGTCCAATCTGTCTAGTCTCGTCTTGATCCTGTACATGATTGTTACATATCCTGATTTCTTATTTTATCTTGCCGATAAATGGTGGGGGAAACCAAGTTTCGTTCAGACGAAGGGTTACAACCTCGGTCCTTGTTTAGTTTACGGGTTGTAACCTGGTTATCTGAATAGTCCCATGGTCATCCCATCGTATATCACCTTTCCAGTTCTATTTATATAACATGTTCTCCAGTTTACTTTATGCTCAATGATGATTTACTTACTGTCTTCCTATGTTCGGGACAAGTGTATTGGTACTGCACAAATCTCGATCCTCCTTTACTTATTTGCTTGTTGATTGCTAATGATTGCTGGTTTTAAGTTCATAGTTCGGCCTCCTTTGTGGTACTTGCTATTTGTGGTCTGACCCAACTGGTTTTGTATGGCCAGGTTCTGATAGAAGAGCCCGAAGAATCTAACGCATCATCCACTCAACGGTGACCAACCGGAGCACCAGAGTGCCTCAGTGGGTTTCTTCTTCATTCTCCCACTGATATGTAAATTCTTCTCTTGTAACGTTTAGCCCCGAGCACGTGTTTAGCTCGTGTTTTGGTATTTTCCTTGATATTGTAGCCTACGGGCATAAATATGATATGTGTATTCTAGACTATAGCTAGTCCTTATCATGTACGACTAATATTCTAGCTAGTCATCAGTTCTGTGGTACTGGCTTTATGATCATTCATGTATATATCACTACAAAAAAAACCCTCATTTGCGACGAACATTTACGAGGGTTCTCGGAAAAAGTAGCATTTGTGACAAAAATTTTTGTTCCGTCGGAAGTATCTCATAAAAGTCCATATTATTTTCGACCCACATTGTGCTCTCGAAAAAGATGTGTTTTTTTGTCGGAACTACTCAATAATTGGAGGGAGTTGTTGGCGCCAAAACTAGTTCCGACCATAATATTTTTTCTCGGAAAACAGTACCATTATTTCCGAGGACAAATAAGTCCCGTCGTAAATACTGGCCTAATTGCGACGATAATTACAATTGGTCGTAACTAATGCTTTATTTGTGAGAAATACTATATACTGTCGGATATAAATTTGTATTTACGAGGGAACATAAATATTGCCGGTGAAAGTATACACTTTTCAATGGTTTTTTTTGTCATCGGAAGTAGTTGACTATTTCCTATACCTAGTAGACATTGTCGGAATAATAATCAAATAAAAGTCCAAATTATGATCTCCAAATAAAATAAAAAGATTTATCTAAATAATCAAATAAGTTAATAAATTTAAAATACTAATAGATGCACGTGTGTCGCACGTACAATAAATTTAAATATAAAAATTTATGATATTATTGGAATATAAAAATACAGAATTATAAAAATTTAAATTATGTAATCATATTTTAGATGATAGTTAGATAATATTATTTAGTTAGTTTAAATATAATTTAAATTGTAAAATATTTGAGGATTTACATGTCAAGCAGTTAGGAGAATTTTAGGTTTGATAATTTCTCTTTTCAACTACGTGATAAAACAAATACCTTTACGAAACTTAAAAAGACTTTAACGTTTTTAAATTAATTGGTTAATGATATACATATGTTAGATATCATCCCAATTTTAATTGGGAGTTGTGGAGACCTAGTAATTAGTGTCATTTTAATGGCAATTATTCACACAATTTGGGAAAGAATGAATTATTATTGAATGAAGAAAAACACAAGCTATGTACATATTCGAATCTGATTGCATTCACTTTCTAGCTCCTATTTATAGATTTTGATACATGGCTTCCTGATACTTTGACAGTTAATTCAGTTGGTGATAAGCCTTGGCATATTCGTCTGAAATATTAACAAATAATAAAATAATAAAATAATTCACAAATAAATCCTAAAGATTTTGAGAAATAATTAACAAATAAATCTTAAAGATTTTATGATTTTCCAAATAAATATCTTTTTTTTAAAAATAATCAAATAATTCATAAATAAATCCTAATTTTTTTGTGAATAATCAAATAATTCACCAATAAATTAAAAATAATTATTCAAATAATCAAATGATTTAAAATATTTCTCCAAATAAGTCAAAAGAATTATCCAAATAATCAAATAATTCACCAAAAAAATTAAAATATTTTCCAATTAAATTATTATTTTCCAAATAATCAAATAATTCAAAAATATTTCTCCAAATAATTAAATAATTTACCAAATCAATTAAAAAGAGTACGAGGACAATTACAGCTGATCATAAGTAATATCTTATTTACGAGAAAAACTAGATATAATGTTTCCTTTTTCTTAAATGATTCCAAAAAGATTTGATAGACTAATACAAAAGACACAAGTCCCCCTCCTTGTTAGCAATTCGGCTAATGGAAAAAATTTCAGACGACAAAAGTGCAAGCATAAATTAGCGCAGTGCAAATAAAATACGTTAAAAAAGTGGGTCAAATATTTGATAATGGAAATATTGAGATTAGAAACTTCACGTTCTTATGATCATGTTGTCAAATTTGGCTAATTAAATAGGTTCCTACCACATTTTTTGTGCAAATTTTTTAATACTTTATACTTAACACGCAAGTATTATACTTTTATGAAATATACAAAATTTATACGCAAGCATTATATGTTTCTGAAATATACGATTTTTTTTTCCTATAATTCGAATATTATTTGGGTGATTGCTAACAAAGGTCACTCTCCCACCGTGCATGCGCTGTACCACTTCCTGGCTATGTAAAGACACCGTCGAAGCACACTGTACTACCAAGTAGTCAATCCTGTTAGTGTCCCCTTCAAAACTTTTAAAATCCAACATTCATGAAATTATTAGAATTTATTTCCTCCTGCCATTATATTTCACTAACTCTCTCTCTCTCTCTCTCTCTTCTTTTACTTATATTTTTTGTTATATCTGCCAAAAATATCTGTAATCCCCCGTCCCCAATATTTGTTCAGATTGGTAGAATAAATTGTTTGAAAATGATTTCAAACTGTTAAAAAATTTCTCCAAGTAATCAAGTAATACACAAAATTAATCAAAAAGATTTCTCAAAATAATCAAATAATTCACCAATAAATTAAAAAATAAAATCTCCAAATAATCAAATATTAACAAATTATCAAGTAAACTTTTATTTATTCAAAATTATGTGAAGAATAATTCCTTTGAATATATTTCCTTGTTTTCCAAATAAAACCATATTTGATTATTTCCTTTTGTTTTCAATTAAACTTCAAAAAGATTTGATGACATCTTCCCAAAAAAATCCCGCCCTTCCCCATATTTTTGCGGAATAATCCCGCTCCCCTCCCAATCCCGCCCTCCCCATATTTTTCTGGAATAATCCCGCTCCCCTCCCACTCCCCCCCCTAGTTTTTGGTTTTAAACCCTCATTAAACCACTTCCTCCTCATTAAAACCCTCCAACCCGAAAGAAAAATTTAGGTATTCTTTTCCACTTCCTCCTCTTCAAGTTCGGTACTTCTATTTTGTGAAGAATACATCGGCGGTGAAGAAGTACGAAAAATTTAGGTATTCTTCCTACTTCTTTATTTTTCTACTTCTGTTCTTACTATTTCACTTTGTTCTTCTATATGATGTAAAAAATTAAATTGGCTTTTAACCATCAGAAACGAAGTTTCTTTCCAAACACCCAACTATTTTTGCTTTTACTTTTTTTTTTCTTTTTGCTTTTTTTCCTGACACTTGATCACCTGATCAATACTATATGCGAGGACAACCGAATTTAGCTTTTCTAATTTTTTTGGCTTTTTTTCAGACACCCGATCATCGTGTCAATGCTATATACGACCAAATTGTTGCTATTTTCTTAAAAATAAGTTGCCATTTATATTTTTAGCCAATTATTGTTATTTCTGTTGTGAACTTTAGGTTGCCAACTAGTAGTTGTGTCTATAGGCACATCAATGATGTTAAAGTTGTATATATGTTGTGCAATTTCTACAATTCATACTTTGTTTTAAAGGGGCACATAACATGTTTGAAAAAATATCTCAAAGCTCTGCATCGTCATTTACACTACAAGAAAAAAGGCCATTCTTGATGGTTATTCCCCGTCAACAAAGTTTGGTACTAGCTTTAAGCTTTGGTTGATGAATTGGGCTGAAATTAGTATTTGAAGCAAGGCCTCTAGTGCAACTAGTTAGTTGTGTCCTTCAAAGAAGGGTAACATTCACCCAAAAGCAAAGACATAATTCACAAGCAGCAAAGCCTGAAGCAACACCACAAAATGGAAGTCTCAGAAAACACAAAACCGGAGCTAATATCAAAGTACATACATCAAATTATGAAACAACAACACATGCAACACAAAATCACAAGCAACAAAGCCTGAAGCCAACAACAACACAAGCATCAAAATATCAAACAAATACACTAAATTAAGTATTAAAATGATTTGGCTCAAATGTATCAAAGTATCAGACACCAAAATCATAGTATCAGTCAAAAATTATAGGCAGGAAGGCACATATATATAGAAAAGTAGGAAGAACAAAAAGTCCCTGCAAAGTCCATTGTTTTGGCCAAATCATACAACAAAAAAAACTTTAAATATAAATCTGATATTATAATAGTGTTAATATGTTAGTCTTACTAGCGACTAAGTTCTAAGTTCTAAGTGAACAGAGAAGTATTGTTCGATACACAATTATCTGGTCTTTAAAGGCCTTTCTTATCTCTTTTTTTTTTCTTTTTTTTTCTTTCTTTCTGTTGTAGTATATGTTCCCATATTGATATATAATAACATGAAAGAATAGTGACCTGATGGTGTGACATCATTCCTAAGTAAATTGTGTAGAAAATTACTATTCTTGCAACTAGGACCACTTTCTTTATGCTGCTAGATCTTAAGATATGTGAAGATCTAATTTCAATTATGTTTTTTGTTTCTTTATGAGGTGAACCTTGATATAATGTTATGCGACTATCTAAACAATTCCTTACTATCTACTTGTCTAACTATATGTTTTTTGCAAATCAAGATCAGTTTGGTCTAGTATACAATATTGTAAAAAAAATCTGAGGTAAAGAGTGGATATAGAGGGGAACAAGCTTAACTGTAATAGTTGACGTTATAGTTAGATAGTCGCTTGTTGGTATTCTGTTAGAAATCTGCCTACATTTATCTTTTTTTGAATAACTCTTTGTGAGAGGTCTTTATAAGGACTCTATAACTTTTTAGGAGGTGAGGTATTATAAATATGTTGCAATGGATACCGACCAAACGCCTACAGGAGAATATAAGGGGTGAACTGAGCATATAACTCTTTGTGAGAGGTCTTTATAAGGAATCTAGGAAGAACGCCTACAGGAGAATATAAGGGGTCAATTGAGCATTGTCTTGCCGGTTACAGACATATGTCCCTTTGCTGGTTACAGACGTATTCCCCTTTGCATTCCACTTAATCCTTGGCTATCTAAATTTCATAACAACGGATGCTTTTTAGCTTCCATGATGAATAAGAGGGTAATTGGAAAGTAAATAATACCAATTCCCTTTCATGCTCAGCATTCAATCACTGTATAGGGATAACATTTAGCACTTTCTCCTCTTACCTTCATTTTGCCACAGCTAAATTTTGGTTGTTTGTTTCCATGTTGAGAAATCAGAAATTTTGAAAAAATGCATTCATCTCTTTTGTTTTATTCTCTCTTATTGTAATTCCTTCACTTTTCATCTCATATTGATGGAAAAAATGCATTCAAAATCAACCCATATTGATGGAAGAAATGCATTCATCTCTTTTGCCATTAGCTAAATATGGGCCGTGTTTACAACATTTTGCCATCAGCTAAATATGGGTTGTGTTTACAACTCATTCAAAATCAACCTATATCGATGGAAGAAATGCATTAATCTCTTTTGTTTTATTCTCTATTTTCTTCGCTTCTCCGTGCAACTGAAGTTACCGAGCACATCCTATTTGTCACTATAACATGATACTGAGATAACCATTCAATAGATGAAAGCAACAAAAGGAAGCAAACAAGGAAGGCCTGAAACATATAAATGAAACAATTTCTTTTGTGTCCACTATCTACTTCAAATTTTCATCAAGATATATATACAAATTATAACATGATGAATTCCCAGAAATAGATATATGTCTCAAAATGTTGAGAAATTATAATACATATGCGTGTGTGGCTGTGTGCATGACAGAGATAGAGAGAAATATTCTAAAAAGTTACAAAGAAACAAAAGAAACACCTGTGGTTGGGTAAAAACTAACCAATAAAGCTTGTATATCATAGACTAAACTAGTTGGGCTACCCCTAGACTTGGGTATCATCGACAATACCCGGCGCCATAAATGCAGTAGCGACATCTCCTTCTTCCTCCATGCGCTAACCAGTTGGAAAGAACGGCAAAACCAATGTGAAGGAAGCAATAAAAAGTTTTGGCAGTGCAAATATCACTGAAATCTGTTCAAAGATAACAACTATAGGGGAGCTGAAAGATGCTAAAAATGTAACATGCTACCCTATTTATGATTGATACTCTACCTCTGTCTTATACTCTACTTATAACTGATACTCTACTGCCTTATGTCTGATACTCTACTCTGCCTTATGCCCATTTATGACTGATACTCTACTGCCTAGTATATGTAAGAACATTGTTCAAAATATGAAGTAGAAAGAATGCAGTGGTTCCATGGGATTGATTCTATTTTGAATTTGTTCTCCCTTCCCTCAATTGTTTGTCTTTTTTTTAAAGTTTTTCCTATTTAAAATTAAAACTTAACTTATCTCTGTTCCATAATCCATGGATAAGAGTATTATGCCAAAGGCTCATGGCAAAGTTTTTTGCGATTTCTTGAATCATCAGAGTGGCTCTACATGGCCTTTGGGATTTCAGGATTCAGTTTGGCTACTTGTTCATTGATCTTAGTTATTTCATATGTAGCCTAATGCTTGTTGCTTTCTTAACCCTGCTTGTAAAATTTCTACAACTAGTTATTTTGGTCAATTTATAACATGCTCATGTGATTTTAATACCTAGGACCATTACAACTGAAGCTATGAGGAATATTGGTGTATTGTTCAAGTAAGAGATTAAATGGCCATGGGTATACTTTTCTAAATATCCAAAGGAAGAATTGGATGTGTTGTTTGATAGGTTTAAGGAATCCGGCTATACTTACACATGCTCAAATGAAGAATTAAAGGCTGCATTCACTGACCATATTAAAAAAAATTATGGTGACTGGATGTGGAATTTGAGAAAACCAATATTTGAAAAGTATAAAAGTACTGGAGAGAGATATGCTAATCGTCCAGAAAATGTATCTGATCCGTCAGTATGGAATGCAATGGTTGATGAATGGTTAAATTCCCAATGGCAGGTAAATGAACTTGAACTTTCACATTTCAATTTAAGTCATTTCTTATAGCATGACATGGACTTTCACATATCAGATGTAGAGTTTTTATATTGAATGGTATATTAATCATTCACATGAATTGTTTCCATAACATGACTAATAGTTTTTTTGGGCCCATTTATGAATTATTTTATTGAATGGTAGATTAATCCAAAGGAGGAATTATTTTATTTTGCAAGATCAAAGTAATTCAAACAAAACTAACAGAGAGAAATCAACAATTGTTAACACTACTGGTTCAGTTTCTTTTGTCAAATGTAAAAAAGTTGAGGTATAAAAGCATAATGCTTCCAAATTTATTTTGTATATTGTATATTTTTCTTGTATATATAGAGTTTTACATGTTTTTAGTTGCTTATGTATGTGAGAAGTAAGATATTTATGGTATCTTAATATAATAAGAAAATAATAATATATATTTTTCTCTTAACAGCTTGATTGAACTGGAATTAAACCCAGTCCAATTGATTGTTTCAAGAAGTTTCATGTAAGGAAAAGGATCCAAGGAGAAAGCTGGAAAAGTGAGAAGGCAAAAAAAAAAAATCTATGTATGTTAGCAATATTTTCACTCTTCATTGTGTTTTTTAAATAGATACCATACTCTCTTGATTTTGCGTATGATTGTGATATTTGATCGATATGTTATATAATATTATAGTATGTTTTATTGTGTTGTAGGAAACGATGGAAAAAAAAGTACTGCTGAAGAGGAAAATCAGAATGTGAATGATTGGGACATATAGAGAGGTGATTGTACCTAGTTATGGTCGTGTACTTGGATTTGGGGGTGGTTTGAAAGGCAAATATTTATATTCATCTAGCAAAAATTGTAAGAAGTGTAGATGTGTTGAACTTGAAGAAAATCATCAACAATTAAAAGATGAGATATTAAGCACTCTGCAAGAACAATTTCAAATGTTGTTGAACACCATCCAAAATTCTGAACATAGTGCGAGGCAATCACCAAATGTGGTATGTACATTTCTTTACAATTTTTTAAGTTTTGAGTTGTGTTTAAATCTTAATTTCATTTAAATTACATGAGTTCTTATTGGAATTTTATTCTTGTAACAGGATGATGTTGGAAGCAATGGTTCGGATGCTAATCTTAGCAATGACTTTGAAGAATAATTGAAGAAGTTCCAGTTTCATAATATTATTGACTTTCTTATATGTAGGCCTGGAAATTTCTTTTAGATTTGACATTACAAGTTTATTGTACTTAATATACATTGTTTTTTTATGTCACATTTTTATATCAATGAATAATTACAACATTATCTTTTACTTTAGTTGTTAATGTATTCAAGTTTCACTATTAATTTCACCGAGAAAAGTGATTCTATTTTACGACGATTAATTCTATCGAAATTTGTAATTATCATGACAGGTAACCATTTCCGATGACATTTTTTAAATTTTTTTCAATTGCTATGGTGATCGAAAAAATATAATTCCGACTACACAAATTTTAATTTTCGTCTACTTTAGCAATCGCAAACAAACTTTTTCGAGGATCTCTTTTTATCGAAAATAAACTTGTAATCTTTTTTCTGAGAAGTTTAATTCTTTTTTTGAGTGTACCTTTATTGTCGAAAATTTTTATTATCGATAAACAAAATGTGGTCGCAAATAAGTCATCTATCGCAAATAGTATTTTCGAGGAATCCTTATCGTTGAAAGCACATTGTCAGAAAATATAAATAGTTGTGACCACCAATTCATTACTTGCGATGACACACTATCGTCGCAAATATCATCTTCTTATATTCATAAAGCTTGTTTACGACAATATAAAAAACAAATACGAGGGTCATCTCCTCTCGCAAATATTCACATTTCCGACGGTTGGTCGGAAAAATACTTTTTTCGACGCTAGCATTTACGAGGGCATACGACGGCCTTATACCCTCGGAAAAGACTATTCCCGACGGCAAATAGGCACTTCCGAGAAATAATTGCCTTCGAAAATAAAGGTTTTTTTTTGTAGTGTATGGTGCGGGACGCCTTACTATTGTATGTATGATGATCGTACTCTTGCTCTTGTATAATTGCCTGTGATTGAGATACCTAGGATTGTTAAACCATAGGATTGATTGATGGCTTGTAGAGTAACCCCCATGTCTTGACAGCTTATACGTGATTTCAAAGTAATAACGTACTTTGGGATTGCGTAGCTGGCTATGTCTGCCCCCGCTCTCCGGTATTCTGGTTCTGGGGCATGACATGGTTTTAGTGGTGGCCCATGCAGGTCTCGATTTTCAGATTTGTGGGGGTTACCATGTTTAGATATCTCAATCACGATTATCTTTATTGATCTCCTTCGGATTATTCTCTACCTCTGATACTTGACTTGATATCTGTTTTGATCATTGATCATTCCTGTTCCCATGATTTGATCTTGTGTCCTTCAACTTTCAAGGGCACTGTTCTTGATCCTTCTGATTATCTTTGTCACTCCCCGATCCTGGAATACGTATTTTAATACGTAAACCGATAAATTGTATTTACCTTGTATTTATACTATATTTATTATGCTGTGTTTCTTCATGCATTTCCCAAAAATATTTGACAAAATATTATTGCCTAATTTATTTTCTGCATTTGGGCCTACAGTTTTGGCTCATTTGGGTAACCTATTCTTGGTTCACCAATGGTTCATCATGAACCCATGGGTCCAAGATCTTTATATATACTCATCTCATTCTCTCTCCTCTCATTTACTTCCTCTCATTTATTTCCTCCACCAACCAAATATTTCTTCCATCAACCAAGGCAAGTACCAACTTGCTCAAGAGATGGATCCATAAATGTTGTTGATGTTTTCTTACAAAATTATTTGTCAAAATATGTTCTTCTCCTTATTCTATACTAGTTTAGAACTTGAAGTTTTCCATTTTGAAGCTTTAATCTTTGTAGATCTAGGTTTTAACCATTTTCGGATTTTCTTGGTTTTGATCTAGCAAACTTCATTATTTTTAAGTTTTGATGGTTCCATGTTGTAGAGAATTTTGTTCCACCCCATTTTGACCTAAGAAAGTTCCGATTTGGGCTCCGGATGAAGTTTTTGTGTAGTTTGGAAGCCATGGTTGCTTGGCTCCTCTTCTGGGACAAGTGGAGAAGAAGAGCAGTACTTGACCGTATGAATCTTCATGCGACAAGTCTCTGGCCGCATGGCCTTTCCAGCCGCATGAGACTCGTTCGAGCTCAGCCGCATGGAAAGTCCTTCCTAGCCGCATAAGACTTGCTTGAGTACTTGACCGCATGAATCTTCATGCGGCAAGTAATTGAGCCGCATAGCCTTGTTCAGACTCAGCCGCATGAGCCTCGGTCGCATGGACTTCATGCGGCTAGCCTTCGAGCCGCATGAGTTCTTTTGCACCCAGCCGCATATGCGCTACTATTTTTGGGCCGCATAAGGCCCATCCATCATCCAGCCGCATATGTATCGCCCATGCTCAGCCGCATAGGACTTCGTCTGATCGTAGCCGCATACGCTGACACCCCTTCGTCCGCATGAACCCGCCCTTCCAGCCGCATGCGCCTTGGGGCTCCCTGAGCCGCATGAGCGTGTAGTCCCAGCCGCATGAACCAGTATTGACCCGGCCGTATGGACTCACTCCCTTTGAGCCGCATGGACTTTTGTGCCCTATATTGTTACCTTATTATTATTATTATTATTATTATATATATATATATTATATGCCCATTTTATATCCTTACGCCTTTTGTCCCGAGCATGATATGAGCACTAATGTGACCCCGGAGAACAAAGTGTTCCTACCTGATACATGTACCTGAATATCCCAGTTCTTGTTTATGCTCGACAAATAACTCGTAACTCCACGTGGCGTATTTGCAATAATGCATTTCACTAAGGAGGGTAGAACATATTGACATACTGATTGACATGGATCCTCTTTGGGGTACTCGTACTAAAGTACGACTTTAGGAGGATAATCATGCAGGCCACAGCATGTGAGTCCAAGATTACACCTAGGGTTAAACTAGGCAACTAAACATACTAGATGCATGGGGAGGGCAAAATCCCGAGATCGTGTTACACCAGCCGCCTTGAGATACTGTCTTGATGCGCCGGCTGGTCTCCACGGATACTGTGTCATCTGCAACGAGTGGATGACTGTATCCGATTAATTCCTGCTATATATTATATGTTTTAGCAAGATGGCCTTGCGAGGGACCTGTGCTCAATCATACCTGTCTACGCGAACCCCTGGATTGGCTAGCCTTGCTGGAAAGATACGATCTGAGGATTTCTACATAACAAGATACGAGGATAACCTCGTCCCACTAGAAACTCGTAGACTTGATTGGCCGTGAAAACGACTTGCTTGTATCCTATTACCTTTCGCGAGTAACTGAGGGAAGCGAACTGTCATGGTACGTGATCCAACCCATGTTCTTGTTTGATTGTTGGGTTGGTTATCGTACTATGACAGGCTGTGGACCGGCGTTATGAACGAAAGACTTATTCTGATTATGGAGTGCTACTTCTGGGAATGACTGAGGAACATGGTCTATCATGGTACATGATCCAACCCATGTTCTTGTTTGATTGTTGGGTTGGTTATTGTGCTGCGATAGGCTATCGACCGAAGTCACGATCAGAAGATTTTATTGTTTATACCTTTTAACTTATGTGAAAGTTATAGAGTACGACACGTCCCGACTCCATGCGGCACCTTTTGTCCTTGTTTGGTTGTAAGGGTGCCATATGGGTTCGAGGATGTTGCGCTACCCTATAATAGTAGCATAAGTATTACTATTATCAATCATTCTATTAACTGGGTTTTTAGTCTTAACTCTTGTGCCCCTTTGGCGGTACTTGCTATTCGGGGCTGACCCCGCTGGTTTTGTTTGGCCAGATCTCGTAGCAGAGCCAGAGGACACTATCTTCCTCCCTGACATCCATGGTGCATACTAGGAGCATGGCAGTTCGGGGACTCGAGTGGGTTTCTTCTCCACCACTCCTGCTTATACTTTTGCGGCATTTAGCCACCGGCATCTGTTAGCCGGATTACTTGATATTTTGTGTCAGTACATAATTATAATTAAACAGACTGCAGCTGTGTATAATTTTGTACTCCTGACTCTCTGAGATAGCTAAATTATAAAGCTAGTCTCTCATGATCATTTCGATGAAGCGTCAGGGACGCCTTACTGCTTTATCTTTAATGTTCATTTAATTGCTGATTTGACTTGATTGATTGAGACATAGAACTCTGTGGGACCATAGGAGACTTGATTGTAGCATGTACCCCCTAGTCTCTCGACAGCCACGATCGCCGTATGACGTTACGTACCTCATATGGAGTAGCTGGCCTAGTCCGTCTCCGTATTTCGGTACTGGGGCGTGACAAGGTTTTAGTGGTGGCCCATGCAGGTCTGGTTTTCAGACTTGTGGGGTATTGCGAATTATTAGGAGTCTCAATCAAAACTTGTTCCCCTTGAAATTCTGTTTCGAATTCTCTGTCCTTGCCTTGATCTCTAACCTGACTTGCATCCTCGAAATCTTTCTCGTCCGGACTTGATAATCTTATATTCTTCTCTATAGGGGTGCTTCATTCCCAGTAGCGGGTGAGGCCCATGAGGAAGAGCAGCAAGAGCATGGCTCAACTGGGTAGCAACAGGGGAGAGAACCTTCTCCAGTGCAGGCACGAGCAGAAATGGAACCAGAGGCAGTGCAGCCGCAGGTTATTGAAACTCCTGCAGCACCAGCAGCGACGGCAGTACCAGACGCCGTAGCACTCCTGTAGATCATCCGGGGGTTTCTTGTCACTAACCAACAGCAACAGACTCGGCAGCAGGAGCAGAACGTGTTGCTGAACCAAGGGATTCAGTTAGCTCTTAAGAGGAGTGCCGGGGTTGACTCGGGAGCATCAGGAAGGTTCCGTCGCTTGAACCCGAGGTATTTTGATGGCACGGAGGATGCCATCACTGCGTATGCATGGATTCAAGACATCGAAGCCATTCTTGTGGCAGCCAAGGTTCCAGACGATGAGAAGGTTGATCAGGTCAAATTGGTACTTCAGGATCTTGCCCGCGACTGGTGGGCATCAGAAGAAGTTGGTACAAGATGCCCTGTTCGTTGGACCACCTTCAGTGACAGATTCAAGGCCAAGTATTTTGAAGTAGTAGCTCGATATGAGCTCCAGCAGAAGTTCATCAGTCTCAAGCAGGCAAGACCGTAGATGGGTATGCAGCAGAGTTCTGCAGATTGTGCCATTTCGCGCCAGCAATGGTGGCAACGGAGCCAGAGAAAGCTATGAGGTTCCAGCAGGGACTTCATTTGGAATTACTACAGCTTGTGGAGGGACATGACTACCAGACGTTTGACGCTGTCTTGACGGCAGCCCGGAGGCACGAGCTTACCCAGCAGAGCTTGGCATCGAGGACAAGAGGTCAGAAGAGATCTCATTCCCAGGTTGGAGGAGGAGCAATGCAGCGAACATCGACACCAGCACCCGGTGTACGTATTCATGATGCAGGAGCGCCGCGGAGGACGGCCGTGTCAACTAATACAGCGCCAGTTCGACATCAGCAGCCGAGAAACCAGCAACAGCGTCAGGGAGCACCCCAGGGCTGTACATTCTGTGGGAAGACAGGGCACACGAGGGAGGTATGCCAGTCAGCGAATGGCTTATGCTTGAGGTGTGGTAGTTCAGACCACCGTATTTCCACTTGTCCTATGATGCAGAGGCCAGGAGGGCCAGCTCAGCAGTTTCCAGCATTGCCAGCTCCAGTGGCAACCCCGAGTGGAGGGCCAGTATTAGCAGTAAGGCCCCTAGCCCAGCGTCTACCAACACAGGCTCAGATGTTCCGCCAGGCACAGAAAGCCGAAGGCCCTCAGAGGCAGCAACAACATGGTCGAGGAAGGCCGCAACAAGGGGCTCCGCGGGGCCAGGCTCTCACATTGACCTTGGGAGAGGCTCTAGCATCTAGTGACGTGGTGGCAGGTAAAATTCTCGTCACCTCATTTCCCGCTGTAGCATTATTTGATTCAGGCGCTACTCATTCATTCATCTCTGCACAATATGCTACACGGATTGGATTAGAGTTTGAGGCATTGCCGGAGAGGATGGATATACTCACCGGCAATGGGCTCGTAGAAGTTAGCAGAGTACGCTTTTCATGTCCGGTGGAGGTGTGTGGGCATTTACTGCCCGCATCATTGATTGAATTCCCTATGGGGAATTTTGATGTCGTTCTTGGCATGGACTGGTTGAGAGACAGTCATACGACAATTGATTGTAGAGGAGGTAGGGTCATATTCAGCGTTCCTGGGATGGAGCAGTTCATCTTTACTCGAACCTTGAAGAATCAGGCCGGAGGCGTCATTTCAGCAGCAGTGTCAGAGCCAGGACAGATTTCGAGAGTGGTCGAAGATTTTCTTGACGTCTTCCCTGATGAGCTCCCAGGGATACCCCCAGTCAGAGAGGTGGAATATAGCATTGAGTTGAACCCTGGAACGAGGCCTATTGCAGACAGAGTTTACAGAATGTCGCCGTCAGAACAGGATAAGTTGTATCAACATGAAGAAGAGTTAAAGTATAAGGGATTCATCCGAGACAGTAAATCGCCCTGGGCCGCGCCAGTGATTCTAGTTCCCAAGAAGGATGGGTCGACGAGGATGTGCATCGACTACCGCAAGCTGAATGCAGTAACAGTGAAGAATAAGTACCCGCTACCAAGGATTGATGACCTGTTTGACCAGTTGAGCAAGGCCAGCGTCTTTTCCAAGATCGATCTTCGGTCGGAATACTATCAAGTAAGAGTCCGGGAGCAAGACATACCGAAGACAGCATTCAGATCTAGATACGGGCACTATGAGTTTTTATTAATGCCCTTTGGACTAACCAACGCCCCCGCAGTATTCATAGATTTAATGAACCGCATCTTTCTGCCGTATTTGGATAAATTTGTGGTGGTGTTCATAGATGACATTCTTGTCTATTCCAGCAGTGAAGAGGAGCATGAGAAACATCTTAGGACTGTCTTGCAGACCTTGAGGGAGCATCAACTTTATACGAAGCTCGACAAGTGTGAATTCTGGTTAGATCACATTTCGTTCCTGGGGCATGTAATTTCTGGGGCCGGAGTGTTAGTGGATCCGAAGAAGATTGAGGCCGTAGAGCATTGGCCAGTCCCGAGAACGGTTGCAGAAGTACGAAGTTTCTTGGGATTAGCTGGTTACTACAGAAGGTTCGTGGCGGACTTTGCCAAGATCTCCGCGCCCTTAACGCGTTTGACTCACAAGGACATAGAGTTTGTTTGGTCAGCTAGCTGTCAGGCATCATTTAAAGAATTGAAGAAGAGGTTGATCTCAGCCCCGATCTTGACGCTTCCGGTAGGAGCGGGAGGCTTTACAGTATATTGTGACGCATCTGGGAAGGGTCTTGGATGTGTATTGATGCAGCATGGAAAGGTGATAGCATATGCGTCTCGGCAGCTTCGAGACCATGAGAAGAATTATCCGACTCACGATTTGGAGTTAGCAGCTGTGGTATTTTCACTCAAGTTGTGGAGGCATTATTTATACGGAGATCGGGTAGAGATCTATACTGATCATAAGAGTTTGAAATACGTGTTCACGCAGCGAGATTTGAACATGAGGTAAAGAAGATGGTTAGAACTGCTGAAGGATTTTGATTTAGATCTTCAGTATCATCCAGGCAAGGCGAATATAGTTGCAGATGCACTGAGTAGGAGAAACAGTGCCTTTATCTTGACCTCGTAGAAGCATATTTTAGAAGACCTTCAGAGTATAGGAATCGAAGTAGTTTTGCCAAGGGATATAGGAAGAATGACCAGTATGCAGATTCAGTCAACCTTAGTAGAGAGGATAAGGGCAGCACAAGCAGGAGATCCACAGATTCAGAAGTTACGGTCGGAGTGTGAATCAGGCCGTAGGAAGGAGTTAGTGATTCATGAAGATGGTACGCTCAGGTTTGGAAACAGACTCTGTGTACCGAGTGGAGACCTTCGACAAGAAGTTATGTCCGAAGCTCATAATTCTATTTACTCCATTCATCCAGGAGGAACGAAGATGTATCAAGATATCAGACAGTACTTTTGGTGGAATGGCATGAAAAAAGAGATAGCGAGATTTGTATCCAAGTGTCTGGTATGTCAGCAGGTGAAAGCCGAGCAGCAGAGACCAGCAGGGTTGCTTCAGCCGCTTCCTATCCCAGAATGGAAATGGGAGCACATCATGATGGATTTCGTGACCGGTCTACCTAGATCCCCGGCTGGCAAGAATGCAATCTGGGTAATAGTAGATCGACTCACGAAGGTCGCTTATTTCCTTCCCTTCCGAGTTGGACAGACTACTGAGCAGTTAGCAGAAATGTACATGAAGCAGATAGTAAGGCAGCACGGTGTTCCAGTTAGTATAGTATCAGATCGGGATACGCGGTTTACTTCCTATTTCTGGCGGAGCTTACACCAAAGTTTGGGAACCAAGTTAAGATTCAGTACTGCTTATCATCCACAAACCGACGAGCAATCAGAAAGAACCATTCAGACGTTAGAAGATATGCTACGGGCATGTACCTTAGATTTTGGCGGATCTTGGGAGGATCACCTTCATCTAGTGGACTTCTCCTATAACAACAGCTATCAGGCTAACATTCAGATGGCCCCGTTCGAAGCATTGTACGGAAGGAAGTGCATGTCCCCTTTGGCATGGGACGATGTCGGAGAACGGAAGTTGTTGGGGCCAGAGATGATCACGCAGACTGTGGAGATAGTTAAGTTGGTCAGAGAACGCCTTCGAGTTACGCAGGACCGACATCGTCATTGGGAAGATCAGCATCGTAGGCCCCTAGAGTTCAGAGTTGGCGACCAAGTATTTCTGCGAATTTCGTCTACTCGGGGTATCATCAGATTTGGAACCCGAGGAAAGCTTAGTCCAAGATACGTTGGTCCTTTTAAGATTCTCGCTCGGGTAGGCGATGTGGCTTATCGACTTGCCCTTCCGCCTTCGTTAACTGGCATACATGATGTGTTTCATGTGTCCCAATTACGTGGATATGTCCCGGATCCGAGTCATGTCCTCGATCATTCTGAGTTAGTCGTTGGTACCGACCTAACTTACGAGGAACAACCCGTATCTATTTTAGACCGACGAGAGAAGGTACTCAAGAATCGGACGATAAGCCTTGTCCGTATTTCTTGGAACCATCACTCTCCGGGAGAGTCAACCTGGGAGCGCGAGGACGAGATCAGATCTCGGTATCCGTATTTGTTTGACTGATAAGGTATATTTTTGCACCTTATTGACACGATTCCATGCTTATCTGCACCTGCTTGTTTTGCACTTTGTGATGTATGATAATAACTGCTATGATAGTTAACTTATATGATTGAGCCTTGCTTGTCCTGATGTCACTATCCTGTCTTAGCTGGAATTCCGAGGACAGAATTTTTCTAAGAAGGATAGAGATGTCACTCCCCGATCCTGGAATACGTATTTTAATACGTAAACCGATAAATTATATTTACCTTGTATTTATACTATATTTATTATGCTGTGTTTCTTCATGCATTTCCTAAAAATATTTGACAAAATATTATTGTCTAATTTATTTTCTGCATTTGGGCCTACAGTTTTGGCTCATTTGGGTAACCTATTCTTGGTTCACCAATGGTTCATCATGAACCCATGGGTCCAAGATCTTTATATATATACTCATCTCATTCTCTCTCCTCTCATTTACTTCCTCTCATTTATTTCCTCCACCAACCAAATATTTCTTCCATCAACCAAGGCAAGTACCAACTTGCTCAAGAGATGGATCCATAAATGTTGTTGATGTTTTCTTATAAAATTATTTGTCAAAATATGTTCTTCTCCTTATTCTATACTAGTTTAGAACTTGAACTTTTCCATTTTGAAGCTTTAATCTTTGTAGATCTAGGTTTTAACCATTTTTGGATTTTCTTGGTTTTGATCTAGCAAACTTCATTATTTTTAAGTTTTGATGGTTCTATGTTGTAGAGAATTTTGTTCCACCCCATTTTGACCTAAAGAAGTTTCGATTTGGGCTCCGGATGAAGTTTTTGTGTAGTTTGGAAGCCATGGTTGCTTGGCTCCTCTTCTCGGACAAGTGGAGAAGAAGAGCAGTACTTGACCGCATGAATCTTCATGCGGCAAGTCTCTGGCCGCATGGCCTTTCCAGCCGCATGAGACTCGTTCGAGCTCAGCCGCATGGAAAGTCCTTCCTAGCCGCATAAGACTTGCTTGAGTACTTGACCGCATGAATCTTCATGCGGCAAGTAATTGAGCCGCATAGCCTTGTTCAGACTCAGCCGCATGAGCCCCGGTCGCATGGACTTCATGCGGCTAGCCTTCGAGCCGCATGAGTTCTTTTGCACCCAGCCGCATATGTGCTACTATTTTTGGGCCGCATAAGGCCCATCCATCATCCAGCCGCATATGTATCGCCCATGCTCAGCCGCATAGGACTTCGTCTGATCGTAGCCGCATACGCTGACACCCCTTCGTCCGCATGAACCCGCCCTTCCAGCCGCATGCGCCTTGGGGCTCCCTGAGCCGCATGAGCGTGTAGTCCCAGCCGCATGAACCAGTATTGACCCGGCCGCATGGACTCACTCCCTTTGAGCCGCATGGACTTTTGTGCCCTATATTGTTACCTTATTATTATTATTATTATATATATATATTATATGCCCATTTTATATCCTTACGCCTTTTGTCCCGAGCATGATATGAGCACTAATGTAACCCCGGAGAACAAAGTGTTCCTACCTGATACAAGTACCTGAATATCCTAGTTCGTGTTCATGCTCGACAAATGACTCGTAACTCCACGTGGCGTATTTGCAATGATGCATTTCACTAAGGAGGGTAGAACATGTTGACATACTGATTGACATGGATCCTCTTTAGGGTACTCGTACTAAAGTATGACTTTAGGAGGATAATCATGCAGGCCACAGCATGTGAGTCCAAGATTACACCTAGGGTTAAACTAGGCAACTAAACATACTAGATGCATGGGGAGGGCAAAATCCCGAGATCGTGTTACACCAGCCGCCTTGAGATACTGTCTTGACGCGCCGGCTGGTCTCCACGGATACTGTGTCATCTGCAACGAGTGGATGACTGTATCCGATTAATTCCTGCTATATATTATATGTTTTAGCAAGATGGCCTTGCAAGGGACCTGTGCTCAATCATACCTGTCTACGCGAACCCCTGGGTTGGCTAGCCTTGCTGGAAAGATATGATCTGAGGATTTCTACATAACAAGATGCGAGGATAACCTCGTCCCACTAGAAACTCGTAGACTTGATTGGCCGTGAAAATGACTTGCTTGTATCCTATTACCTTCCGCGAGTAACTGAAGGAAGCGGACTGTCATGGTACGTGATCCAACCCATGTTCTTGTTTGATTGTTGGGTTGGTTATCGTACTATGACAGGCTGTGGACCGGCGTTATGAACGGAAGACTTATTCTGATTATGGAGTGCTACTTCTGGGAATGACTGAGGAATATGGTCTATCATGGTACATGATCCAACCCATGTTATTGTTTGATTATTGGGTTGTTTATTGTGCTGCGATAGGCTATCGACCGAAGTCACGATCAGGAGATTTTATTGTTTATACCTTTTAACTTATGTGAAAGTTATAGAGTACGACACGTCCCGACTCCATGCAGCACCTTTTGTCCTTGTTTGGTTGTAAGGGTGCCATATGGGTTTGAGGATGTTGCGCTACCCTATAATAGTAGCATAAGTATTACTATTATCAATCATTCTATTAACTGGGTTTTTAGTCTTAACTCTTGTGCCCCTTTGGCGGTACTTGCTATTCGGGGCTGACCCCGCTGGTTTTGTTTGGCCAGATCTTGTAGCAGAGCTAGAGGACACTATCTTCCTCCCTGACATCCATGGTGCATACTAGGAGCATGGCAGTTCGGGGACTCGAGTGGGTTTCTTCTCCACCACTCCTGCTTATACTTTTGCGGCGTTTAGCCACCGGCATCTGTTAGCCGGATTACTTGATATTTTGTGTCAGTACATAATTGTAATTAAACAGACTGCAGCTGTGTATAATTTTGTACTCCTGACTCTCTGAGATAGCTAAATTATAAAGCTAGTCTCTCATGATCATTTCGATGAAGCGTCAGGGACGCCTTACTGCTTTATCTTTAATGTTCATTTAATTGCTGATTTGACTTGATTGATTGAGACATAGAACTCTGTGGGACCATAGGAGACTTGATTGTAGCATGTACCCCCTAGTCTCTCGACAGCCACGATCGCCGTATGACGTTACGTACCTCATATGGAGTAGCTGGCCTAGTCCGTCTCCGTATTTCGGTACTGGAGCGTGACAATCTTGTTCGTATTTTGCCGAGGACAGCTCAGCATTCTTCGGCAAGACCAGTTATGGAGGATCAGTCTCAGCATGCAGGCAGAGATGTCAGTCCATCCCGATCAGCCAGTCGCTTCTGTCTTCGTATCTTGAGACAGGTGATAAAGTTCATGCATCTGTTTCAACTACGATGACACGTCCTGGGTAGAGTCATGTCTTGAACTAAGTCATTGGTACCGACTTACCTTGAGGCTTGACTTTTATCCATTTTAGGGAGTCAGCTTAGGCCAGCGAGGACGTTGGTTTCTACACAACTGACTCAGGAGACATACTGATCCATATGCCTCCAGTCCTTCTTGATCATGATTGTATTTGTTCTTGTGCCTTTATTTACCACTTACGCATTTATTTACATTACTGATTGTTTTACTTTATTTATATGCCATGATTGATTTATTGAGATTGTTGAGTTTCCTGGAGCTTTTGTTTTGTTATCTTACTCGACTAGCCTCAGGAAATTCCGAGGACGGAATTTTTCTAAGGTGTGGAGAGTTGTGAGACCCGTCTCACTGTATCAGTATTTTATACGGATACATATTTATTTGAGCCGTATTTCGTATTTCTCGATTCGTGTGATATTTTAAAATTTTCCAAGATATAGGAATTTCATGACTTGGTTTAACTTGGACTTGGTTTTATTTGGTTCGGTTCCACTTTGACTTGGTTTGGTTTAGTTTGGTTCTTTATGAGATGAGGTGTATGGTTTAGATTGAGTGGAGAGGAATGAATGGTGGAGATTGCTTGGGCTTGTTATATAATCCACCTACCACTCTCTCTCCTCCATTAATTTCATTTCCATCTTCATCTTCTTCCTCCAGCCCAAGGCAAGTACACCTTGCCGAATGTTGGACGATTTCCATCTCGTTTGTTCCATTCTCTTTATTGTTACATTCTAAGCATGTTTAGAACTTGGAGTTTTCTAATTTGATGGCTAGATTGTTGTAGATCTAGTTTTGTGGTATTTTCGGTTTTTATGGGTTTTGACCTGTCAAACTTGTATATTTTTGATAACTGATGGTTCCATGTTGGAGAGAATTTCATTTTACCCAAATTTGACCCATGGAAGTCTGGATTTGGGGTTCCCATTGTAGTTTGGTGGAGCATGGAGGCCATGGTATTTTCCACGGACATAGATTCTGTGGGAAGCCATTGTTTGTATTTTTTTAAATTGCATGCTTGCTAGTATTTTTGGAACCGCATGCATGAAATTTTGTGTTGAGCCGCATATGGCCAACTGCTTGCATGGCCAGTCAAATAATAATATTTTATGGCCGCATGATTGCTTGCATAAATATTTAATTTGAGCCGCATTGCCGATCTCCACTTTATTTTGGCCGCATGGCCTTATATTATTTTATTGCATGGCATAAAATTCCAATTGCTGGCCGCATGAGGCACTTTATTGTAGCCGCATGATTATCATTTGCATGCATTAAATAATACATGGCATCAAATCATGCATGGCATTAGTTAATGCATTTAAGTATTTGCTTAAGGCATCAGTTAATGCATTAATTCATGCATGGCATTATTAAATGCATGGCATTAGTTAAAGTGCTACATGAATTAATTGCTTAAGGCATTTCATGCATTAAATAAATGAGAATTCCTTAAGTGGCCGCATGTATAGTTTTGGTCCTATACTTGCATGCATTTGCATGGGAGGGGGGCATTTAAGCAACTACTTGTTTGCTGGATGCTTGTATGCATGGGATTAATTAATTAATGGTTGCTTGGCCGCATGGCCCAATAACTTGTTAAGCCGCATAAGCTCCAATGCAATAGCTTTATTGCATGGCCATTAGCAATTGCTTGCTTGCATAGCCGCATGCATTTGCATTAGCATGAATTGCTTGCAGGCATTTGCATGCGATTCCTTAGCAATAATTGTTTGGCCGCATGCTATTTTAAGTAGTGGCTTGGCCATTATTTTATTGCTTGGTTTTTACAAAGTAATCCTGGCCGCATGGCCAGTAGCCTTGACAGGGCCGCATGGCTTTAATATTTTGCATGGCTTTAATCTTTTGCATTGGGGCCGCATGAAAGTTTGCTCTGACCTTAATTCTTCGGCCGCATGGCCTATGTAAAATCCTGGCCGCATGCAACCACAGTTGCTGGCCGCATGAAGCATAAAGTTGCTGGCTTGCATTTATTTTGGAGCCGCATGGCCTTCCACCAATTCTTTGGCCGTATGGCCATATGTACTGGCATGGCTTATTATATACATGTAATTATTGCTTCACGTGGATCATTAATTGAATGGTTCACGTGAACCTTTTCTTATTGCATTAATTGTGGGGGGGTCCCACATAGCTTCTTTTAGTTGACTTGCTTGCTGAAGTGGGAGCTTGCATTTAATGAGGGTCCCACTATCTTTTGTCTTATTTGATTTTTATGGCCTATTTATTGTTTCCTGGCCGCATGGATGGTTTCCCACTTTTGGACAGCATGGGTCCCACTTTGATTGTTTAAGTGTTTTATTCGCCTGAATTGTGGTCAGAATTTCTCCCACTCTTGGCCGCATGCACAATTTTATGCTAGCCGCATATGGCTTGCTGGCCTTAAATGTTTGACTGATTTCATTTAAATAATTTTGGAGCCGTATGGGTGGCCTCCCACTCTCTTTAGCCGCATATATGTTTTCCCACTTTTGGACCGCATGGGTCCCACTTTGATTGTTTAAATGTTTTATTTGTCTAAATTGTGGTCAGAATTTCTTCCCACTCCCAACATGAAAATTATAGAGTTTCTCCTTGGCTTCAAGAATATATATATTATAAATATATTATTATTTAATTGTGCAAGTTTCTTCCTTCTTTGATAAATGACTCGACACGACAGTGACCCGTGGTGGTGCACTCTTGACAGTGAACTCGACATGATATTCTTGACATGATAACTTGAAATGATAGATAAGAATGACTTGATAGTGGCCCATCGTGGCGCACTCTTAATAAGTAATAATGATAATGATAGTGGCCCGTCGTGGCGCACTCCTGACAAAGATTAATTAGTATCCTGACACCGTGGGTGTTTGTATTGAATGTGCTTGTATAAGCTACCGTCAAGTCTTGCATCATGTCTAGGACATGAATTCCTGATTTCCCACGGTCAGGGATTCATATTGAATCTGGCTAGGTTAATGACTAGATTGATCAAGTAGTTCGTGGAGAGACTTTCCCAGTTACCTGTTGCCCCTTTGATCCTGGCCATATATATATATATATATATATATGGGATTTGTTGCTATCCGTCGAGATGAGCGCACTTCCAGCCCGCCGTCGAGTGTGGTACCTTAGGACACATGTATCTTACTACAGTGTGTCTGCTATATCATGCTATCTTTTCCTTTTCTTTGCTGGGGTCACTCAGGTAGTAACAAACGGGTAATTGGACTTGGAAGAATCTCGCTGCATCTTGCTAGTAACTAGGCTTGTGATAACCCTAGTTAGTTAATGTAGAAAGCCGTAGGCAATGATTGGCCGTGATTGTTGGATGGAGTCCAATCTGTCTAGTCTCGTCTTGATCCTGTACATGATTGTTACATATCCTGATTTCTTATTTTATCTTGCCGATAAATGGTGGGGGAAACCAAGTTCCGTTCAGACGAAGGGTTACAACCCCGGTCCTTGTTTGGTTTACGGGTTGTAACCTGGTTATCTGAATAGTCCCATGGTCATCCCATCGTATATCACCTTTCCAGTTCTATTTATTTAACATGTTCTCCAGTTTACTTTATGCTCAATGATGATTTACTTACTGTCTTCCTATGTTCGGGACAAGTGCATTGGTACTGCACAAATCTCGATCCCCCTTTACTTATTTGCTTGTTGATTGCTAATGATTGCTGGTTTTAAGTTCATAGTTCGGCCTCCTTTGTGGTACTTGCTATTTGGGGTCTGACCCCACTGGTTTTGCATGGCCAGGTTCTGATAGAAGAGCCCGAAGAATCTACCGCATCATCCACTCAACGGTGACCAGCCGGAGCACCAGAGTGCCTCAGTGGGTTTCTTCTTCATTCTCCCACTGATATGTAAATTCTCCTCTTGTAACGTTTAGCCCCGAGCACGTGTTTAGCTCGTGTTTTGGTATTTTCCTTGATATTGTAGCCTACGGGCATAAACATGATATGTGTATTCTAGACTATAGCTAGTCCTTATCATGTACGACTAATATTCTAGCTAGTCATCAGTTCTGTGGTACTGGCTTCATGATCATTCATGTATATATGGTTCGGGACGCCTTACTATTGTATGTATGATGATCGTACTCTTGCTCTTGTATAATTGCCTGTGATTGAGATACCTAGGATTGTTAAACCATAGGATTGACTGATGGCTTGTAGAGTAACCCCCATGTCTTGACAGCTTATACGTGATTTCAAAGTATTAACGTACTTTGGGATTGCGTAGCTGGCTATGTCTGCCCCCGCTCTCCGGTATTCTGGTTCTGGGGCGTGACAACTTCAGCCCAGTTTTTTTTAGCCTATAGATGGCTGTCTATGTATCCCCTTTTGGCTGTCATTTACACCATAAATTCAGTCCCCAAACCCACCTATAAATCACCCACAAATCAGCCCACCATAACCCCAAACATGTCCACATATTTGCTATGTGTGTATGTGTGTTTTGAGGTTGTGTGTGTATGTGAGAGCCTAAGAAAGTGTATCTAGTAGCCTATAGGTTAGCCTATGTGTAAACTAATAGGACACCTATAGGAAAGCCAATTAGGGTGTGATATTGTGAGAGTGTTGTGTGTGAGTGAGTGCTAGAGAGATGTGAGGATAATTCATGATATGGGTAAGGTAAGAAATAGGGTAAACTAGCACATGTATTCTAACATAGGCTAGATACCTAGGTGTAAGCCCCCTGAATTTCAGGGCTATTTTAAAATTTTCTAAATAAATTATTTTCGATAAATGTTTTATTATTTAATTGTTTAGATCATTAATGTACCTTTCCATGTCTTTGACTTCTGGAGCGTCAGGGATGCCAATCTTTGGAAACTCTCTTCACGAGTTTTGAAGTAGACAAGATTATCTTCGTTTTGATATATCGTGTCCCACTTGAACTTATTCCCTTGTGCTCTTTTTGTATCGTGCAACTTCGGGTCAACTTAGACCAATTAATCGTTGAATATTATTCCCACTTTTATTTTTGATCATCGTTTGCACGTTACCGTGACTTTTAATTTAGGAGCACCAGACCAGTCGTTTTCTCAGAACCAACTTCTCATGAATGATCTACTCGAGACGCTCTCCATCCATGACCTTCGTGTCCCACTCAGACGCTCCATTTTGTGCTCCATTTTCTTCGCACAATTTTCGGTTCAATTTAGGACAATTAATTATCTACCGTAAAACCCGATTTATTTTCCAATTTAATTTCGGGACCCGACATCGACCCAACCTAGCCGACCCAAAGTATGGACGTGACCCATATGAAGCCTACTACCCACATGAAACTTGTGTCCCATTTATTGGAGTCCCCGTATATTATTTATTTACCCGTGATCATAAATACGTATTTAATTTTATTATTGCACCCTGTCCAATTTCGACCCAACCCGGCTCGACCGAACCCGAACCCAAGCTCCATGTTGTCCTCCTATGATTGCCCAAATACCCCACACAATATTTCTCTTTTTCTTATTTAAAAGAATATATCTCTCTCTCTACAAATACTTTCTCTCCTTTTCTAATATGTATATATATATATATACATATATATACTAATATCACACACTCTCTCTCCTATAACTCACACACACCACCTCACCCTCCCCATGCCTGCAAGAATAACCCCCCTCTTTGTGGTCGACCTCTCTCTCTCTTCCTCTCTCTCAAATATCTCACTCTCTCTCTATTCTCACACTCTTTCTATATATATATTAATATATATATATACACGCACACTATATATACACTCTCTCTCTCTCTCTCTCCTATAACAAATACAAACACCAACTCACCCCACTCCCCTCTCATTTACAGCTACCCCCCCCAAACCGACTTCTCTCTCTTTCCCATTCAAATATCTAAACTCTATCTCTCTCTCTTTATATTACACTACACACACACATCTCCATCTCTCTCTTCCATGCACCACAGCCGAACTCCCCACCCCCATGGCTGCCGACCACCACCACCACTGTGAACACAACCTCCTCCCGAGCACAACCTCCTCCCTCTCCTCCTCCTCCTCCCTAACACATCACCATCATCATCACCAATAAAACCACCCTCACAAACACCACCTACACCATCGCACGGCCACCGCCACCGGCGACCGTGCCCACGCCATTGGACGCCACCACCGCTGTGGCCGGCCTCCGCCAGCAGCCGCGCGCAGCCCAGGCGCGCAAACGCAGCAGCAGCAAACGCGGCAGCAGCAGCTGCACGTAGCAGCCGCGCGCGTCGCGCGCGCCACCGCGGCCGGCCGCCGCCGCCAGCGAGCCCCCCGGCCGTGCGCGAGCCTCCGGCGAACGCCCCCTGGCCGTTGCCTTCCTCCCCGGCGCGACGCATAGGCTATTCGTGCGTTTACGTCGAAATCCCGTCGTGACGCGCGAGTTTTGAACTCGGAAATGGCGTCCCGTCGCAGCAACTTCGCGTGCATTTTCTGGGAGATCCGACCGTTGGATCGACGATTTCTTCACTCCGTCGCAATCTCGATATATCCATATTCACTCCTGTCAATTTTCGTCCGTTAATTATGTCGTTTGAAACCTCAAAACTGGCCACCAAGTTGACGTTTTAAATTGAACTGTTTTTGGACAGTTTCGTGGAGCCGACTTCGTCAGCTCGTAACTTCGCCGTCGCAGCTCCGGTTGACGCGCTACCAGTTCCTTTGCACATCTGGTATAACCATCTTCCTGTCTCCTTTAGATTTCGTTTCATTTTAAGCACGTTCGGTTGATCGAATTCGACGCCAAAGTTGGCCGTCCGAATTCTTTAATTTGCACTTGTTAAATTCCATTTTTGAACCCTGGACTCCGGATTCAATTTCTGACACCACTAGTAGACTCGTGGCGTCGTTCTGGCATGTTTTCATATAAAGTTTGCTTGATTTGGAGAACGTGGGCCCTTGCACGCATTTCGGTGCAAAACGGGTCCCACTTTTCGAGTCAACGGGTCACTTTGAGATCGGCTCATCGAAATTCCATTCCGGATATACCCTTGAGTTCGTATCGTCATTCTGGACTCGTTGACAAATAATTTGCTGAGTTTTGAAGACATTTGTTCCGGCACGCATTTCCGTGCAAACCGGATACCCTGTGTCGCGTCAACGTATCATTTTGAGATCGGCACATCGGAATCCTATTTCGGATATACCGTTGGGTTCGTATCGTCATTCTGGATTCGTGGACATATAATTTGCTAGGTTTTGTAGACTTCTATCCCGACACGCTTTTCGGTGCAAAGTGTGTCCAACGGCGAACATCATTTTGACCCAAAATTACCGTTTTGCCCCTGTGTCTAAATTGGACTTATGGATAGGCTATCCTAGCTGATTTGACCGTTCTGGACACGTTGGTGATATTTATTTTATCATCCGACAACATCTGTAGATTTTGATTATGTATTATCCTTAATTTATAATTAATTATTTTTCTAGATATTGTTACTTTCTGGTTTTGAATTTTTATATATATTTTAATTGCTGTAAAAATCTTAGAAAAATGGTATTTAAATATTATGTTAATTTAGCTAATTTATTATAATTTTTCTAGCATTTAATAAGTACTTTTGGTATTTTATAAAATAGGAAAACAGAACTCATTTTCAGTATATTTATGTTTGCTGATTTTTAATAAATATTTATGAGGGTTTATAAATCCCAGAAAAATTAGTATAAATTTCTATAATTAACAAGGATTATTTTGGTACTTTATTTTATATATATTTAAGCTTTTTGTCTATCTCTAAAATTGTTGGAACTTAGTGTACCGTTTGATTTATTTATTGAGTAGTTACAACTTGCAAGTTTTGCGTTGATTTGAGTTGTTATAGTATTGGACCTCACCCCGCACTAGTGTAAAGACCCTAGAGAGTTAGTTTGTGTATAGTAGCACTTCACATTAGACTTTTATGCTAGGTCCCCACTTGGCTAGTATCCAGTTAGGAGTCGTGTCACACCACTAGTATATTGTTGATCCTAGCTTAGAACTGAGTTGTATATCACTATTGACAGGATACCAGGCATCTATATCTTCGTACTAGTATTCTTGCTTTGCTCGAGGCAAGTACATCTACAAACTCATTTACTGTCTTCTAATGCTAGAACATGTATTAACCGAGGTAGCAAGTTAAATCTTCACATGTTACATTAATTTAGTCCCTACCCTGCTTAGGACAGTTATCATATCTTCACATGTTTCTTACTGGTTCCCCGTACATGTTTCACTATGCTTATATCTGCCCGAGTATTCACATGTTTTACTACTCTCAGTACTTTCACCTGTTTTACTGCTATTAGTACCTACCGTGCTTTATACCGATCCCAGTATCTCTCATATGTTTTTACTGTTCTCGTATCTCTCACATGTTAGAATATGGGTTATGGGAAAACTGATAGTAGTGTACGTGATCATGCCCCCTCTACAGTACCGAGCAAGGTTTTATTTTATATGTTACTGCGCCGTAGGCCTTTATCTCAAAGCTGTATTTGTGCGTATGTACATCTACCGCCTTTACACTTGTACGTATGTACATTTCATTATGTGCCCCAGCACATTGTACATCTATTGACCGATCACGTACCTGCTACAGTTTTAAACATTACATATACATCTGTCTCTATGACATATGTATCCTTGCCATGATAGATTATGAGATTTATCATGATTCCAGATATGCCATATTTCCCTGTGTTACTATGATATTGTGATCCCAGTTGTACCATAAGGCCATGTTTCTAGTATCTCCTGTTTTATAGACTTATCACACCATATTTCTTGTTGTACATCTCTTTCATTATATGTTCAGTACTTTAGTTGTAGAGGTTGTACTTGCTCCCGTCCTGACAGGATAACGTTGTAGGTATACTTTTCGAGAAGGAATTGCTATATGTTACATATTATGGTACTGCATTGAGGACCTGGCCTTAGCTCCAGAAGAGGCCCCAGCGGGGAACCTTATTTAGATATTTTCATATGTTTTGAGACTTTGACATTGGTATGTTCTTATATTTGGATACTGGACTTTGTCTCCAGTTAGATACTTTGGTTATGTATTATTAAGTCTGTGCTTGTTTACCTTCGCTTATAGATACTGTGTTGTGATGAACTTTAAATATGGTTTTAGAACTGTTAGCTGCTTAGATTCTTTATTGTCTATTCTTAGAATAGCTTACTACGCTTTGACCAAGCGTAGGCTGGACATGGCTCGACCCGGCCCAACAATTTGGGTATCGGGTTGTGACATATTTTTTTGGCGGCCCATACAAGTCTCGACTTAAGTTGTTTGGTTACGTTATTGTACCAAGCATGCCTGCAATTAGGATCTAGGACAACTTGTTAACACTAGGGATAAATATTTAGAACACCTAGAGGATTCCTAGGATTGTAACATAGGAGAACTCATCACAGCATAGGACCGTTAGCTATAATTAGCCTCTTGTTTGTATTTCAGTGGGTCAATTTAGACCAAGTTTGTACCCTTGGGATGACCCCCGAGGATCTCACTCTAATCTCACTCTAATCTCACTCTAATCTTATCTAGAAATCAGTTTCCACTTATTTTCATTTGCTCCTCTTTAAATTCGTTGTTGAATTTAATTTCTGATTTTGTTGTTAACTTTGATCTTGCATCGTGATAAATTTTGTGGATTGAATTGTGATATATTCTGATAAGGTAAACGTCTGTTTTAGTTATGGAGTTTAGAATTTATCGCAGCCATATTAGCTGGTATAACAAAAACGTAGAGCCTGATTTTGGATATACTATCCTATTCATAGAATTTAGATTTTTCTCGCAGCCATATCGGTTGGCGTGGCGAGGATATTCTAGATAACATGATTATAGGGTGTATACCTTAGTTATGACTCTATCGTTTATTGTATCTAAGCTTACTGGTGGGGCAAAAATTCTGGCAACATGATTTCAGGAAGACGTGTATGGTTATCAGATCATATCCCAAATTGGTTTACTTTGTTATGACCGAATGAGCAAGAATAAATTCTTATTATCATTCTTTCCAGTCTTGATTAACTCTGTTCTATCTACACTACAACTAGGATTACAGGTTCTCTAGGACTCTCCAATAGGATTGCTTTCGCGTTATCTTTTGGACATAATTATTTTTGTGTTCCATCTTTCCTATGACTTGACTAAATTCTTCTTCGTTAACCTCTTTAGTAATTCTTCTCGTTATACATCTCGTTGTCTTCGTACCATTCTTGGAAATATTCCGATAAACTTTTCTGTCTTGCTTGACCCTTTAACTTGTTTGAACACTGTTATGGATTGCTTAACCCAGTCTTAGGCCTTGTTACCTTCTATTTCATAGGCGACCGAAATAGCCAAACCTTGTTGACTGATCCTGTAGTATAACTATAAAAGTATGGTGTGATTGTGATAAGTACTTTTCCTAGGGATTTGTTAGATTAAGATTATGGGACAAGTATGGGTGACTGACTGTAGTAGACTTGGAAACCATTAAGAACGATTGTATTGATAGTATGACTTGATGATAGGGTATCTAAGATGGAGAAATGAGATAGTATATTGTTGTGACTACAGAATGAGGATCCGAATCGTGTATTTACAAATTGAGGATTTAGTATTTGTAGAATTTTGGTTGGTTATCTATAGCTAATTACATGTGATTAGAGGGTAGATCGATATGTGGATTGATATAGAATAAGTTAGAATGATATATGATATTGCGTACAAGATCGGAAAGATATCAGTTAAAAAGACATGGAACGAGGCAAAGACATATGTACATTGGTAATTGATAAATCGGGAGTTTTGAAATCGAGGATTTATATTCGGAGGACTTGTTGAGTAAAAGAAGAAGGCTCTACGCCAAGGATAAGAATTGAACGTATAATTTCAAGGAGAAACTGTAGGAAAGGATTGACGATAAATGATGCTAAGGAACTGTGGATTGATAGAATATGGATACTTAGGATACGATAAGAAAATCCAGTATTTACGATTGAGGTTGGAAATATGGTTGATGATTAAGCATTTTAGGCTTATAGACATGTCCAGAGAATGACCTATATTTTAGGGTATACGTTAAGGTTCCATGCTAGTATGGAAGATTCTAAAGGATATATGACGTAGTTTATGATAGAATGACTTTGTTGAACCTAAACCAAAAAGATTGTAAGGAGAAACAAAAGAGATGATTACAAGGATAGCAGTTTGAGTATCGTAGCCAGAGCAGCTACGTGTTATAGTTTGACCTGTTGGATGATTTTTAATTTCGAGGACGAAATTTTTGTAAGGTGGGTAGGATGTAAGCCTCCTGAATTTCAGGGCTATTTTAAAATTTTCTAAATAAATTATTTTCGATAAATGTTTTATTATTTAATTGTTTAGATCATTAATGTACCTTTCCATGTCTTTGACTTCTGGAGCGTCAGGGATGCCAATCCTTGGAAACTCTCTTCACGAGTTTTGAAGTAGACAAGATTATCTTCGTTTTGATATATCGTGTCCCACTTGAACTTGTTCCCTTGTGCTCTTTTTGTATCGTGCAACTTCGGGTCAACTTAGACCAATTAATCGTTGAATATTATTCCCACTTTTATTTTTGATCATCGTTTGCACGTTACCGTGACTTTTAATTTAGGAGCACCAGACCAGTCGTTTTCTCAGAACCAACTTCTCACGAATGATCTACTCGAGACGCTCTCCATCTATGACCTTCGTGTCCCACTCAGACGCTCCATTTTGTGCTCCATTTTTTTCGCACAATTTTCGGTTCAATTTAGGACAATTAATTATCTACCGTAAAACCCGATTTATTTTCTAATTTAATTTCGGGACCCGACATCGACCCAACCTAGCCGACCCAAAGTATGGACGTGACCCATATGAAGCCTACTACCCACATGAAACTTGTGTCCCATTTATTGGAGTCCCCGTATATTATTTATTTACCCGTGATCATAAATACGTATTTAATTTTATTATTGCACCCTGTCCAATTTCGACCCAACCCGGCTCGACCGAACCCGAACCCAAGCTCCATGTTGTCCTCCCATGATTGCCCAAATACCCCACACAATATTTCTCTTTTTCTTATTTAAAAGAATATTTCTCTCTCTCTACAAATACTTTTCTCTCCTTTTCTAATATGTATATATATATATATATATATATATATATATATATATATATATATATATATATATATATATATATATACATATATATACTAATATCACACACTCTCTCTCCTATAACTCACACACACCACCTCACCCTCCCCATGCCTGCAAGAATAACCCCCCCTCTTTGTGGCCGACCTCTCTCTCTCCCTCTCTCTCAAATATCTCACTCTCTCTCTATTCTCACACTCTTTCTATATATATATTAATATATATATACACACACTATATATACACTCTCTCTCTCTCTCTCTCTCTCTCTCTCTCTCCTATAACAAATACAAACACCAACTCACCCCACTCCCCTCTCCTTTATAGCTACCCCCCCCCCCCCCGAAACCGACTTCTCTCTCTTCCCCATTCAAATATCTAAACTCTATATCTCTCTCTCTTTATATTACACTACACACACACATTTAAACACAACACACACATCTCCATCTCTCTCTCCCATGCACCACAGCCGAACTCCCCACCCCCATGGCTGCCGACCACCACCACCACTGTGAACACAACCTCTTCCCTCTCCTCCTCCTCCTCCCCAACACATCACCATCATCATCACCAATAAAACCACCCTCACCAACACCACCTACACCGCCGCACGGCCACCGCCACCGGCGACCGTGCCCACGCCATTGGACGCCACCACCGCTGTGGCCGGCCTCCGCCAGCAGCCGCACGCAGCCCAGGCGCGCAAACGCAGCAGCAACAAATGCGGCAGCAGCAGCTGCACGTAGCAGTCGCGCGCGTCGCGCGCGCCACCGCGGCCGACCGCCGCCGCCGGCGAACCCCCCGGCCGTGTGCGAGCCTCCGGCGAACGCCCCCTGGCCGTCGCCTTCCTCCCCGGCACGACGCATAGGCTATTCGTGCGTTTACGTCGAAATCCCGTCGTGACGCGCGAGTTTTGAACTCGGAAATGGCGTCCCGTCGCAGCAACTTCGCGTGCATTTTCTGGGAGATCCGACCGTTGGATCGACGATTTCTTCGCTCCGTCGCAATCTCGGTATATCCATCTTCACTCCGGTCAATTGTCGTCCGTTAATTATGTCGTTTGATACCTCAAAACTGGCCACCAAGTTGACGTTTTAAATTGAACTATTTTTGGACAGTTTCGTGGAGCCGACTTCGTCAGCTCGTAACTTCGCCGTCGCAGCTCCGGTTGACGCGCTACCAGTTCCTGTGCACAGCTAGTATAACCATCTTCCTGTCTCCTTTAGATTTTGTTTCATTTTAAGCACGTTCGGTTGGTCGAATTCGACGCCAAAGTTGGCCGTCCGAATTCTTTAATTTGCACTTGTTAAATTTCATTTTTGAACTCGGGACTCCGGATTCAATTTCTGACACCACCAGTAGACTCGTGGCGTCATTCTGGTATGTTTTCATATAAAGTTTGCTTGATTTGGAGAACGTGAGCCCTGGCACGCATTTCGGTGCAAAGCGGGTCCCACTTTTCGAGTCAACGGGTCACTTTGAGATCGGCTCATCGGAATTCCATTCCGGATATACCCTTGAGTTCGTATCGTCATTCTGGACTCGTTGACATATAATTTGCTGAGTTTTGAAGACATTTGTTCCGGCACGCATTTCCGTGCAAACCGGATACCCAGTGTCGCGTCAACGTATCATTTTGAGATCGGCACATCGGAATCCTATTCCGGATATACCGTTGGGTTCGTATCGTCATTCTGGATTTGTGGACATATAATTTGCTAGGTTTTGTAGACTTCTATTCCGACACGCTTTTCGGTGCAAAGTGGGTCCAACGGCGGACATCATTTTGACCCGAAATTACCGTTTTGCCCCTGTGTCTAAATTGGACTTATGGGTAGGCTATCCTAGCTGATTTGACCGTTCTGGACACGTTGGTGATATTTATTTTATCATCCGACAACATCTGTAGATTTTGATTATGTATTATCCTTAATTTATAATTAATTATTTTTCTAGATATTGTTACTTTCTGGTTTTGAATTTTTATATATATTTTAATTGCTGTAAAAATCTTAGAAAAATGGTATTTAAATATTATGTTAATTTAGCTAAATTATTATAATTTTTCTAGCATTTAATAAGTACTTTTGGTATTTTATAAAAATAGGAAAACAAAACTCATTTTCAGTATATTTATGTTTGCTGATTTTTAATAAATATTTATGAGGGTTTATAAATCCCAGAAAAATTAGTATAAATTTCTATAATTAACAAAGATTATTTTGGTACTTTATTTTATATATATTTAAGCTTTTTGTCTATCTCTAAAATTGTTGGAACTTAGTGTACCGTTTGATTTATTTATTGAGTAGTTACAACTTGCAAGTTTTGCGTTGATTTGAGTTGTTATAGTATTGGACCTCACCCCGCACTAGTGTAAAGACCCTAGAGAGTTAGTTTGTGTATAGTGGCACTTCATATTAGACTTTTATGCTAGGTCCCCACTTGGCTAGTATCCAGTTAGGAGTCGTGTCACACCACTAGTATATTGTTGATCCTAGCTTAGAACTGAGTTGTATATCACTATTGACAGGATACCAGGCATCTTTATCTTCGTACTAGTATTCTTGCTTTGCTCGAGGCAAGTACATCTACAAACTCATTTACTGTCTTCTAATGCTAGAACATGTATTAACCGAGGTAGCAAGTTAAATCTTCACATGTTACATTTATTTAGTCCCTACCCTGCTTAGGACAGTTATCATATCTTCACATATTTCTTACTGGTTCCCCGTACATGTTTCACTATGCTTATATCTGCCCGAGTATTCACATGTTTTACTACTCTTAGTACTTTCACCTGTTTTACTGCTATTAGTACCTACCGTGCTTTATACCGATCCCAGTATCTCTCACATATTTTTACTGTTCTCGTATCTCTCACATATTAGAATATGGGTTATGGGAAAACTGATAGTAGTGTACGTGATCATGCCCCCTCTACAGTACCGAGCAAGGTTTCATTTTATATGTTACTGCGCCGTAGGCCTTTATCTCAAAGCTGTATTTGTGCGTATGTACATCTACCATCTTTACACTTGTACGTATGTACATTTCATTATGTGCCCCAGCACATTATACATCTATTGACCGATCACGTACCTGCTACAGTTTTAAACATTACATATACATCTGTCTCTTTGACATATGTATCCTTGCCATGATAGATTATGAGATTTATCATGATTCCAGATATGCCATGTTTTCCTGTGTTACTATGATATTGTGATCCCAGTTGTACCATGAGGCCATGTTTCTAGTATCTCCTGTTTTATAGACTTATCACACCATATTTCTTGTTGTACATCTCTTTCATTATATGTTCAGTACTTTAGTTGTAGAGGTTGTATTTGCTCCCGTCCTGACAGGATAACGTTGTAGGTATACTTTTCGAGAAGGAATTGCTATATGTTACATATTATGGTACTGTATTGAGGACCTGGCCTTAGCTCCAGAAGAGGCCCCAGCGGGGAACCTTGTTTAGATATTTTTATATGTTTTGAGACTTAGACTTTGGTATGTTCTTATATTTGGATACTGGACTTTGTCTCCAGTTAGATACTTTGGTTATGTATTATTAAGTCTGTGCTTGTTTACCTTCGCTTGTAGATGCTGTGTTGTGATGAACTTTAAATATGGTTTTAGAACTGTTAGCTGCTTAGATTCTTTATTGTCTATTCTTAGAACAGCTTACTACGCTTTGACCAAGCGTAGGCTGGACATGGCTCGACCCGGCCCAATAATTTGGGTATCGGGTCGTGACACTAGGATACCTATATTCCTTGGTAGGTAAGCCTTAGATAGGATAGTATCTAGCTACCCTAAGGAGCCTAGGCTAGTATCTTGGGTATTAGCGGGGTTTTCTTGGTATTGGGCAAGGTATCGGGATTTACCTTGGTAAGGTAATGCTAGTTTTGCCTAGGAATAGGGTATTTGAGTCTAGAGTCTAAGATAGGGTTAGGACTTGATTCCTTTGGTTGGTAATGATCAAATATGGTACTCATAGACTAGTTTTGACGTCGGTTGACCTTTTTGACCAAAAGTCAACAAAAGTCAACCGAGAGTCAAACTTAGCCTTTAAGCGACCCGATTTGACCGAAACCAAACCAGAGTTGACCAGTTGACTGAAAGTCAACATTTGGTCAATATTAGACTAGTTTGACCTAGAGTTGACCTAGGGTTGACCAGAGTTGACCAAAGTTGACTTTTTGACCAAAAGTCAATTGTAAGTCAACCTTTGACACCGTTTGACCTAGTTTGACTTGGATTGACTCCCAGTGACCCAGTATGACCTAGTATGACTTAGTTTGACCTAGATTGACCTAGTATTGACTTAGACTTGCATTCATAACTTATATTAGTTTTCTTTTTCAGTATTAAGCCCTGTTTGACTCATAGTGTCTTATTTTAGGTCTGTGATCACTCTGAGCGTCTGTTCACCTTATCAGCTCAGGACCACAGGCGAGTACATTCACTGATAGTTTTTATTGTCTTGATATCTACTATATCCGATTCAGTTGTAGTGTTTTACATGATTCCTGACACGACAGTTTACGGACTAGTATACGTCGGATCCTGTCATGAGATATTATTCCTAGACTTCCTTGGTATATGGGTATGTGATATTTCTGTGTTTCTGTACTTATATAGACACTGATTTGGGAGTGGGCTGGCCCCCTGCTCTCGAACCCTGTGTCATGACGTGCCATGTCCGGATCCGTGATACTATTCGGGGATGGGGGGATTATTAGGGGTTATGTGATCAAAGCCTTCCTGTAACTATATTTTGCTAGCGCCACCCTCACCTCACATAGGGTGTAGCAGATACCCCATTACCAGTTATCCAGGTTGGACGGCATGACTCTCCGTTGAGGACACCGCGGATTGTCGGGCCAAGTGGATAACTCTCTCTTGACTTCCTAGCCGATCACATATCGCTCTAATAGTTCAAATCACCTTTTACATTTATTAGCGTATCTTATATTCCAGTTCAGCTTTACCTTCTGTACTTCTCACTATGCTATGTTTCCTTTACTCAAATGCTCTACCTGTCTTTATACTGTACCATGATTTGAGACTAAGTCCTGTTTGAAAGAAGGGTTACAACTTTGGTCCTTGTTTGGTTCAAGGATTGTAACTCGGCTTTCAAATGGTTCCCAAGTCGCCTATATCTTTGTCTTGTATTTTATTATTGCTGTCTCTTATAGTATTTGTCAATTTATATGGAACTGCTGTTGGTGTTTGTACTTGCTCATTTTCCTGACAGGATACCGTTGATATATTACAGATGACTCTGAGACTGATTGCCCGACCTACTATGGGGTTGAGTCTGACGGAGTAGACTTAGACCGTGGCTTGTTGGTAGAGCCACTAGACTTTACTCACCCTGAGTAGCATAGTTTAGTTAGGTTTGCCTGGCCTGCGAGCCAGCTGGTACATTTCAGTTTGTAGTATCTATTACATATATTTTCTGAGACTCTGGATGTTTGTGTATAGCTCTGACTTGTGGATCTTAGACTCATTTCCTGGTTTATCTATCATATTTCTCTTTCATGCTATCTACCTTAGTTTTATATATGTGATTGAGACTGTATTGCTATATCACCTCCATTCGGAGTGTATATACTGTACAGGTACATTTATCTGTTTTATTAGTAGTATTTACAGACCCTACACTACAAGAAAATGTAGCATTTACGGTGCGCAATTTACGGCACGCAGTTACTTTTTGTCTTTGTTACGGCGTATTTGGTATGCAAGCCGTCATTGTTGTAACACCCAGTTTTTTGAAATTGGGGTATTTTTGAAAATTTATTATTTTTATTATTTATTAATGGTGTTTTAGTCATGATATGATTTTTTGGTAATTTTTAGTTATATTAAAACCATTTTCTAAGTCATGACTTATGACTTTGTGATTTTGACTAGTGTAACCTAGTGTAACCCTAGAGTTTACTTAACCTAGAACTTACCATGACCATGTGGACCTAACCATAGGCTTAGAACATCAAATTAGGGCTTTTTAGCCTCAAGGGTATTTTGGTAATTTTCTAGGATTTAATTGGAATTAATTGATCTTATGAGTTTTTACTATTCATTGATTTTGGTTAGTGTCGTGACAGCCTTTAACCTAATCTACCCTAATCCATAGGTTAGTCCCTAACCTAGAAATGATAAAGGAATGGTTGGTTGCATAAGTCAAAGTATGGCTTAATATCTAGATATTTATTCCATTGATATTTTCCTTGATTTACTCCAAATATCACAACCCTTTACCCCAAAGTCTTTACCTTAGCTTGTAAGTAACTTGGAGGACACACCCCCTACATGTTGGCCGGCCAAGGACCCCCCTAGCCATGCCAAGCCCCTATATATCACCACCCCAATTTATTTCATGTCTCTTTACAAATTCATGAACTTGAAAAACCACAAATGCTCAAACCTACATAACTTCACCATTAGTGATCCTATTGACCTCAAATCTTTTGCATTGGAACCCTAACATACCAAGGGAGCTAGGGGAGACTAGAAGTTGGAGTTTTTGAGGTATTGGACATCACAAAGTTGAAGTGAAGCCCCCCCTCTACATTGATTTTCTTGATTTCTAGCACATAGAGGTATTTTCATTTTTATCTATGTAATATAGTGATTTTTCTTCATAAATGCATGCATGCAGGTCTGCCCTAGATGTGGGTTAAGTTTGGTAAATTTTAGGTTTGGTTTCGTATCCGTATCGGACACGTATCCTAAGCTAGAAACCCTCGTTTGATGAAATGCCACAAAGAAATTAATTTCATTATTTTGTAAAACAAATCTCATAATATTGTAGCCCTAGACTTATAGTTTACACCCACACTTGACTGAACACGACACGGTGTCATTTTCGTGTCGAAAATCGACTTGGACACGCTGCCAGGACATCGCACTGTGCACATTTTCATGCCCTGCTACTCGACACTTAGCACGGACACTGTGGGACACGTGGACACGTGAAAATTGACACAGAGGAGGGGGCAACCTCTGACATGCCCCCCCTAGAGTTTGAGACACGTTGGTGTCGTGTCGAGAGAGAACGGACACGTGCACTGGTCGTGCACTGACAGTGCACGCACGCACAGAGTCCACTTCGCACGTCTCGTATCGCACGGACACAATACTTCGACACCTCGTGTTTGCACGAGTGTGTAGCCCATCATGTGGGCTACACGTGGATATGACCACGAGGCCCCACGTGGCTCGTGTCGTGTCCACGAGACACGAGAACCCATGCACGACGCGGTACAGAACACTGAGTATCAGTCGATTTTCTTCGACTGATACAGAGTTCGTGCCGTGTCCTGAGGACACGTGGACACGAGACAGGCTACCTAAACCCTAGACCAACCCTAGGCGAACCTACCCACACGTGTACGAGACTTCTAGACACGTGTGTCGTGTCCTAGAGCTAAGTGCACGCGTGCACGATGCCTGTGACACTGCACAGTGTCAGGATTTACCCGATTGGGTTTTTGGGCGTTGGGACACGCCGTGTCGTGTCATGGTGGACTCCCATGGACACACACGACACGTACATATGTCAGGGCACAATTACCAACCAATAGGATCGAGCCTTAGCCCGGTTTGGTGAGTGTAAATCAAGTTACCTATTTTTTTTCCTGTGCACAGCCCTATTTTCCAGATTTTGGATATTTTCCAGTTTTGTATTTCGAATTTCAAACCTTAATTTGATATGATTTATACATGTATATGTGTATTTTTAGTATGTGTATATGTTATATATATGTTAGTGTGTGTGTGGGTAAAATTTGGGGTTCATTGGGTGTATATACATGTATATATACACATGTGAGCGTGTGGTGAGTTGTGTGTGTGTGTTCCTGTGTGTGTGTGTTTCGTTGGAGTGTTCAGTCACTGTTAAGTGACTGAACAGGGACCCCCCCCCAGACCAGTTTTCCCTCACTCTCTCTCTAAGATTCCCCCTCTCTACACTCTCATTACTTATCTCTATATATATATATTGTATATAATATATATATTAGGTATATTATACATATACATTATGTATGTATATATGTCATATATATATATATATTGTAGTGTGTATATATGGTTATATATATATGTGGGGTATATGGGTATTTATATATAGTGGCTATATATATAGGTTTTACATTATATAGTGTATGTGTATATATATATATATATATATATATATATATATATATATATATATATATATATATATATATATATATATATATATGTAAACCTAGAACTAGTTGACCTAAGCTACTAGCATATGGGCTATAGCTATTAGCCTATGGCCATTAGGGCTAACCCTAATTAACCAAATACCCATGACTTAACTAGTTTACCCCTTGTTTGACCAAGTGTTGACCAAGGTCAACCTTAGGTCAAACTTGACCTAATCAACCTAGTTTGACTTGAACTAACCTAGAATGACTAGTTTGACTAAACCCTAACTAGTAGACCTAGGTTGACTAGCAAGTTGACCAATGTTGACCATTGTTGACCAAAGTCAACTATAGGTCAACCTTGACCTAGAAATGACCTAATTGATCTATAAATGACTTAGATGGTCTTAGAAGGACTAGCTGACTAAGTTTGACTAAACCTTAGCCTAATGACTAGTTGGTTTAGGTTTAACCTATATGAGTAAATAGTAACCTAAGTTATATGGGTAGTCCTATGTAAATTAAGATATGTATGGGGTTAAGTGGAATACTTAGAGTTGAGTCATGACTTGAGTTGGAGAATGGGATTAGCTTGATTACAGGATTAAGGTTGGTATTGTGCTATATATATATTTTGTATGATATACCTTGTATAGGAGATTTGTTATGCCTTAGCTTTGTGGTATAGAATCCTTGGTATCCAAAGACATGTTAGCCTTATAGAGTTTGAGTTAGAGTTGGCCATTGACCTAATTATCTTACAGACTAGTATATGATTAACCAAAACCTTAGTTAGTCTAAGTTTGACCTAGACTTAACCCAGATTGATCATGTTGACTAGTATTTGACTAGTTTGATTAGAGTGTTGACCAGGAGTTGACTTTAACCTAGATTTGACCAACCTTGACTTGTTTGACCTTGTTTGACTCTATTTGACTTAGTTTGATTTCCTGTGACCTAATATGACTTGATTTGACTTAGATTGACTGTAGAGTTGACCAAGTTTGACTTTGACCTAGATTGGCTTAGAATTCATATAGATTGCATTGTAGATTTCATTTACCTTCATATTAGACATGTCATAACTGTATTGCTCTATTTTAGGACATTGTGACCCTGGTACAGACATCTGATATTATACTACTCTTCCAGAGTGTCAGGCGAGTACATTCTCTGATAGTTCTTTCATTACTTGTCATTTACTGTATTTCAGTTCTAGATAGCTATATATGATTCTCTGTACAAACACGATTGGTATTGCTGGACCCATTACATGCGACACTCATTTATTCATGTCTGGCCTCTATATCTGGAATCACTACTGGCATCACCCTACTGGAATCATTTCTGGAATCATTGGCTGGACTCATACTGGTTGTAGTGTTGGATTATGGATTCATTTGTGGGCGGGGAAATACTTGAGTAGACATGTGAACATACCTAAAATCTGGAACCACCTCCCTTGGAACTATTCTGGAATGCTAGCCATCCCACACTTGGCCGAGTATGCGATGTGCCTGATTACCCCTAGCCGTTTACATGTTGATCTCAGTATTTTAAAACACACTGTTAGAGTATAGTCTGGACTTACCCTGGAATCATGGATCACTTCTGGACTCATTTTTACTGGACTCATCTTGTACTGGAATCATCTAGTATTGGATTATATGGACTGGACTCACACTGGGATTACCTTTTATACTGTCTGGACTTATACCATATTATTCTAGTTCAGCTAGTTTACTACAGTCTTCTTTGCCATGATTTCTTCTCTTGTTAGTTACTTTACTTTCCTTGTACCCTCACTGTTTTCTCTACATCATTATCTGTATAAAACTGCCATGCTCATCTGTATAACTATCTAAAAACTGTTTTATAGTCTTTGTCATTTACTTGGGATTTTTAGATGAGATGTGCTCGTTCCTGTCCTGATTGGACCTGTTGAAAATATTACAGATGATACTCCTGACGACACATGCCCTACTTACCATGGACCTGGCGAGGGATTAGCTACCTTTGGTTCTGACTCTCAGGAGTGATTCAGGAGTTAGCTAGTAGACTTACTTAGCTTTCATGTTTTGAGCTTGTTGTATTAAACTTGAGATATTGAGTTGTATTAGAGTTTGTTTGAGACATTGTTGTTATTATTTTAGTAGTTTAATTTCTGTTGTTGTTAGTTGGTATCTAGATTTCTGTGTTATCTTATCGTGCTTAGACTGTGATTGAGTATATCATATCTTTTACTTGTCCTCCCTTCGGAGTTGAGATCTTGGCAAGTACATTATATACACTGCATGAGATTAGTTAGCAACCTAGGACAGCGTTCTACCGCCGATACTGCGGCGTAGGCTGGACGTACCCACTTCTCGTGCCCCTACACAGGGTGCGGGTCGTGACACATTTTTAGTGGTGGCCCATGCAGGTCTCGAGTTTATGTAGTGGTATTCGAACTAGAGTATCACTACAGCCTGTGATAGGATTTGATAATAGGCTTAGAGAGAGGATACTCAATCACAACTAGGAAATTTCCAGGGATTTGAATCTACTGACTTTTGTTTAAATCTGTATAATCTATTTTCGCATTATCCTTGATACTGTCATCCTTGTACCGTTATTGACTTCCTTATTTATCTGTCTTCAGGATGGTGGAGACTAGGTCACATCGCTCTGTGCCGGCAGATTCTGAGAGGTCTGCCATTTCTCGTCCAGTACAGCCTACAGCTGGGACTGTACCACTCCTTACGTCTGCTCACGTAGGAGTATCTACTTTTGGTAGTCCTCCTCCACCTATTCCGAGGACTACCCCAGCTACCCCAGACATGCCTCCCCCGCAGTTTCGTCAGCCTCAGTTTCAGCAGCACCAGCAGCACCAGCAGTACCAGCAAGAGTACCAGCAGCAGATGCCATCTGGACTTGTGGATGCTGCACAGATGTTTACATATTTCCAGCAGTTCCTAGAATCACAGCAGACCCAGCAGCAGCGTCAGACGACGGCATTTACCAGAGGCATTGATGAGGTCCATCAGCTGGCTAGAGCGACGATGGAGAGGTTAGCTGTCCAGCCATAGGGAGGATTGGAACAGCCGCGACAGCAGAAGATTCCGGGCATTCAGGAGTTCAAGAAGATGAACCCCAGGGACTTCTTGGGGACAGAGGGGATTCTTTATGCTGATGACTGGATTGAGCACATTGAGGAGATCTTTCGACTGGCAGAGATACCAGCCGGACTCCAGATAGAGGCAGCAGCCAGCCAGATGCGGGATCTTGCCCGTACCTGGTATCAGACGGACCCGAGAGTAAGCACTCTAGGACAGACATGGAGAGTTTTCAAGAAGCTCTTCAAGAGGAAGTTTTTCCCGGATCAGGCAGTCGGTGCTTTGGAGACCCAGTTCGAGAACCTGGTTCAGGGGAACCAGACTGTAGAGGAGTATTCTGGTGAGTTTTGTCGTTTGAGCAGATTTGTGGAGGGCCTTAGCGAGACAGCGAAGGCGAGAAGATTCAGGAAGGGCTTGGTCAAGGAGGTCAAGTCCTTGACCAAGAGTGACAGGAATGCCACCTTTGAGGAGATCCTGACAGGAGCGATGGCAGCTGAGGATGATCTTGAGCTGAAGCTCAAGAGGGGCCGCGACGCTCAGGGAGCCAGTAGCAGTGGAGGTCAGGCCAAGAGGCCTCACATTCAGCAGGCACCTGTTAGAGTTCAGCATCAGCCTCGAGGACAGGATCAGAGGATACAGAGTTTTGGGTATTGCAAGAAGGTAGGGCATATTTGGGAGTCTTGTAGGAGGAGGCTGAAGGTTTGTCTATTTTGTGGGTCTGCTGCCCACAAGATGATAGATTGTCCAGTTGCACCTCCTTATGAGGGTGCTAGGCCACCTATAGCTTAGCACCAGAGGGGTGTAGCTTTTGTGATGGAGGTTGAGGAGACCGATGTTGCAGGTGACGGGTTAGCAGGTTTGTCCTTCTCGTCCTTCTTTTTCCATCATGTTGTGTGATTCCATTAGTACCTGTCAGAATATGCTTGTGATATGCTAGATAGCATAGTTACCTTTTTTGAGACTGTAGAATCATGACCAGTAGGTCTATGATTTCATGTTATCTTTTGACTTTGATTGACTGGGGGTGTGACCTAGAAGGAGTACGACCATCTTAATTTCGAGGACGAAATTCTTCTAAGGAGGGTAGACTTGTAACACCCAGTTTTCTGAAATTGGGGTATTTTTGAAAATTTATTATTTTTATTATTTTTTAATGGTGTTTTAGTCATGATATGATTTTTTGGTGATTTTTAGTTATATTAAAACCATTTTCTAAGTCATGACTTATGACTTTGTGATTTTGACTAGTGTAACCTAGTGTAACCCTAGAGTTTACTTAACCTAGAACTTACCATGACCATGTGGACCTAACCATAGGCTTAGAACATCAAATTAGGGCTTTTTAGCCTCAAGGGTATTTTGGTAATTTTCTAGGATTTAATTGGAATTAATTGATCTTATGAGTTTTTACTATTCATTGATTTTGGTTAGTGTCATGAGAGCCTTTAACCTAATCTACCCTAATCCATAGGTTAGTCCCTAACCTAGAAATGATAAAGGAATGGTTGGTTGCATAAGTCAAAGTATGGCTTAATATCTAGATATTTATTCCATTGATATTTTCCTTGATTTACTCCAAATATCACAACCCTTTACCCCAAAGTCTTTACCTTAGCTTGTAAGTAACTTGGAGGACACCCCCCCTACATGTTGGCCGGCCAAGGACCCCCCCTAGCCATGCCAAGCCCCTATATATCACCACCCCAATTTATTTCATGTCTCTTTACAAATTCATGAACTTGAAAAACCACAAATGCTCAAACCTACATAACTTCACCATTAGTGATCCTATTGACCTCAAACCTTTTGCATTGGAACCCTAACATACCAAGGGAGCTAGGGGAGACTAGAAGTTGGAGTTTTTGAGGTATTGGACATCACAAAGTTGAAGTGAAGCCCCCCCCCTCTACATTGATTTTCTTGATTTCTAGCACATAGAGGTATTTTCATTTTTATCTATGTAATGTAGTGATTTTTCTTCATAAATGCATGCATGCAGGTCTGCCCTAGATGTGGGTTAAGTTTGGTAAATTTTAGGTTTGGTTTCGTGTCCGTATCGGACACGTATCCTAAGCTAGAAACCCTCGTTTGATGAAATGCCACAAAGAAATTAATTTCATTATTTTGTAAAACAAATCTCATAATATTGTAGCCCTAGACTTATAGTTTACACCCACACTTGACTGAACACGACACGGTGTCATTTTTGTGTCGAAAATCGACTTGGACACGCTGCCAGGACATCGCACTGTGCACATTTTCATGCCCTGCTACTCGACACTTAGCACGGACACTGTGGGACACGTGGACACGTGAAAATTGACACAGAGGAGGGGGCAACCTCTGACATGCCCCCCCTCGAGTTTGAGACACGTTGGTGTCGTGTCGAGAGAGAACGGACATGTGCACTGGTCGTGCACTGACAGTGCACGCACGCACAGAGTCCACTTCGCGCGTCTCGTATCGCGCGGACACAATACTTCGATACCTCGTGTTTGCACGAGTGTGTAGCCCATCATGTGGGCTACACGTGGATATGACCACGAGGCCCCACGTGGCTCGTGTCGTGTCCACGAGACACGAGAACCCATGCACGACGCGGTGCAGAACACTGAGTATCAGTCGATTTTCTTCGACTGATACAGAGTTCGTGCCGTGTCCTGAGGACACGTGGACACGAGACAGGCTACCTAAACCCTAGACCAACCCTAGGCGAACCTACCCACACGTGCACGAGACTTCTAGACACGTGTGTCGTGTCCTAGAGCTAAGTGCACGCGTGCACGATGCCTGTAACACTGCACAGTGTCAAGATTTACCCGATTGGGTTTTTGGGCGTTGGGACACGCCGTGTCGTGTCGTGGTGGACTCCCATGGACACACACGACACGTACATATGTCAGGGCACAATTACCAACCAATAGGATCGAGCCTTAGCTCGGTTTGGTGAGTGTAAATCAAGTTACCTATTTTTTTTCCTGTGTACAGCCCTATTTTCCAGATTTTGGATATTTTCCAGTTTTGTATTTCGAATTTCAAACCTTAATTTGATATGATTTATACATGTATATGTGTATTTTTAGTATGTGTATATGTTATATATATGTTAGTGTGTGTGTGGGTGAAATTTGGGGTTCATTGGGTGTATATACATGTATATATACACATGTGAGTGTGTGGTGAGTTGTGTGTGTGTGTGTTCCTGTGTGTGTGTGTGTTTCTTTGGAGTGTTCAGTCACTGTTAAGTGACTGAACAGGGACCCCCCCCAGACCAGTTTTCCCTCACTCTCTCTCTAAGATTCCCCCTCTCTACACTCTTATTACTTATCTCTCTATATATATATTGTATATAATATATATATTAGGTATATTATACATATACATTATGTATGTATTATTGTAGTGTGTATATATGGTTATATATATATGTGGGGTATATGGGTATTTATATATAGTGGCTATATATATAGGTTTTACATTATATAGTGTATGTATATATATATATATATATATATATATATATATATATATATATATATATATATATATATATAGGTAAACCTAGAACTAGTTGACCTAAGCTACTAGCCTATGGGCTATAGCTATTAGCCTATGGCCATTAGGGCTAACCCTAATTAACCAAATACCCATGACTTAACTAGTTTACCCCTTGTTTGACCAAGTGTTGACCAAGGTCAACCTTAGGTCAAACTTGACCTAATCAACCTAGTTTGACTTGAACTAACCTAGAATGACTAGTTTGACTAAACCCTAACTAGTAGACCTAGGTTGACTAGCAAGTTGACCAATGTTGACCATTGTTGACCAAAGTCAACTATAGGTCAACCTTGACCTAGAAATGACCTAATTGATCTATAAATGACTTAGATGGTCTTAGAAGGACTAGCTGACTAAGTTTGACTAAACCTTAGCCTAATGACTAGTTGGTTTAGGTTTAACCTATATGAGTAAATAGTAACCTAAGTTATATGGGTAGTCCTATGTAAATTAAGATATGTATGGGGTTAAGTGGAATACTTAGAGTTGAGTCATGACTTGAGTTGGAGAATGGGATTAGCTTGATTACAGGATTAAGGTTGGTATTGTGCTATATATATATTTTGTATGATATACCTTGTATAGGAGATTTGTTATGCCTTAGCTTTGTGGTATAGAATCCTTGGTATCCAAAGACATGTTAGCCTTATAGAGTTTGAGTTAGAGTTGGCCATTGACCTAATTATCTTACAGACTAGTATATGATTAACCAAAACCTTAGTTGGTCTAAGTTTGACCTAGACTTGACCCAGATTGATCATGTTGACTAGTATTTGACTAGTTTGATTAGAGTGTTGACCAGGAGTTGACTTTAACCTAGATTTGACTAACCTTGACTTGTTTGACCTTGTTTGACTCTATTTGACTTAGTTTGATTCCCTGTGACCTAATATGACTTGATTTGACTTAGATTGACTGTAGAGTTGACCAAGTTTGACTTTGACCTAGATTGGCTTAGAATTCATATAGATTGCATTGTAGATTTCATTTACCTTCATATTAGACATGTCATAACTGTATTGCTCTATTTTAGGACATTGTGACCCTGGTACAGACATCTGATATTATACTACTCTTCCAGAGTGTCAGGCGAGTACATTCTCTGATAGTTCTTTCATTACTTGTCATTTACTGTATTTCAGTTCTAGATAGCTATATATGATTCTTTGTACAAACACGATTGGTATTGCTGGACCCATTACATGCGACACTCATTTATTCATGTCTGGCCTCTATATCTGGAATCACTACTAGCATCACCCTACTGGAATCATTTCTGGAATCATTGGCTGGACTCATACTGGTTGTAGTGTTGGATTATGGATTCATTTGTGGGCGGGGAAATACTTGAGTAGACATGTGAACATACCTAAAATTTGGAACCACCTCCCTTGGAACTATTCTGGAATGCTAGCCATCCCACACTTGGCCGAGTGTGCGATGTGCCTGATTACCCCTAGCCGTTTACATGTTGATCTCAGTATTTTAAAACACACTGTTAGAGTATAGTCTGGACTTACCCTGAAATCATGGATCACTTCTGGACTCATTTTTACTGGACTCATCTTGTACTGGAATCATCTAGTATTGGATTATATGGACTGGACTCACACTGGGATTACCTTTTATACTGTCTGGACTTATACCATATTATTCTAGTTCAGCTAGTTTACTACAGTCTTCTTTGCCATGATTTCTTCTCTTGTTAGTTACTTTACTTTCCTTGTACCCTCACTGTTTTCTCTACATCATTATCTGTATAAAACTGCCATGCTCATCTGTATAACTGTCTAAAAACTGTTTTATAGTCTTTGTCATTTACTTGGGATTTCTAGATGAGATGTGCTCGTTCCTGTCCTGATTGGACCTGTTGAAAATATTACAGATGATACTCCTGACGACACATGCCCTACTTACCATGGACCTGGCGAGGGATTAGCTACCTTTGGTTCCGACTCTCAGGAGTGATTTAGGAGTTAGCTAGTAGACTTACTTAGCTTTCATGTTTTGAGCTTGTTGTATTAAACTTGAGATATTGAGTTGTATTAGAGTTTGTTTGAGACATTGTTGTTATTATTTTAGTAGTTTAATTTCTATTGTTGTTAGTTGGTATCTAGATTTCTGTGTTATCTTATCGTGCTTAGACTGTGATTGAGTATATCATATCTTTTACTTGTCCTCCCTTCGGAGTTGAGATCTTGGCAAGTACATTATATACACTGCATGAGATTAGTTAGCAACCTAGGACAGCGTTCTACCGCCGACACTGCGGCGTAGGCTGGACGTACCCACTTCTCGTGCCCCTACACAGGGTGCGGTTCGTGACAATTGTAAACGTATTTACGGCATGCAGGTATGTGCGCCGTGAATGATAACTTATTTACGGCATGCATTTGTGCACGCCGTGAATGATTTTTCATTGACGGCATGCACTTGTGAGTGTCGTAAATGATAGCTCATTTATGGCATGCATTTGTGCACGACGTGTATAGTGCAATTGATTCTTCTGAAAAACTTTTTCCTATGTAATTGTTTCTCTAAAATCTCCTTTCAAATTAACTTTCCCACAAAGTTTATGCAAATTAACTTTCTAACTTATTTACGACACATGCACTACAACAAAAGTGGTTAATAACGACACTTTGTTGATGACATTTTCTAAATAAGAGTCATTAAAAAGAAATTATGATGACACTTTGCTAAACGTGTCGTGGTAATAAAACATTTTTTTATCATACATGATATTTTTTTTTAAAGTGTCGTAGATATAAATTCAACGACATTATAAAAATGTTATCTAATAGTAAATGATAAACAGTGACACCTTTATGGTGTCATTCTCAAATGAATAGTCCTGGTTATCTTTTTCTGCTGTTATTTTCATTTTCGCGCCCAACGAAGCCTTTCCCCAATCTTTCTTCCCTAATTTGTTTCTCTTTCTCATTTCTCATGCAGAACAAGCAATTTTTCTCTCTCACACTTCCTAATCTTTCTTCTTCCTCTCCTTTTTCTTCTTCGAGCATCAACATTGGCGCCATTGGCATTTCAGTCGAGATCGTGAGCGAGAAGATAGCGTTCATCGAGGTCGCGGTCTCCTCAACGCGTTAGCTCATGTCATCCCCATTCTCTTCGTGACTCTCTCCTCTCTCTACTCCCCCTACCTCGTTCGACATTCTTCTTCTCATCATCCTCCAACGTTGATGGCGACTCCGTCGGCTGCGGTGATAGTAGCGAACGTAGAAGACTGCACGCCAAGGATGACTCTGATAGAGTGGTTTCGCTAAGGGGCTCGTAGCCACTGACATCACAAGTACGGTATGGGTTTTCTTGTGGTTGCATGTTTGGTTACTGAAGGAATGTCTGAAAGAAATTAGAGAAAAAAAGAAGAAATCTTCCTTTCAAATAATTACGTTTTGGGGGGGGGAGGGAATTTACTGTATTTGTGTATTTGAAAATGTTGTTCAACTAAATGAATCACTTTGAAGTTACACTTCTCAAGTGCAATCAGAGAGTATCATATTCTGGTAATAATTTTTGAAGCTACCATATTTTAATGAGCTAAAGAACCAATTTTCCAATTATAAATTCTCAACTTTATATGCTACATGGTCAGTTCAATCATATGTACCTGTAGACAGAAGGAGTTGGTGCGTTCAAGAATTTGGTGGTGTTGCCAAATGTGCAAACTCACTACACATGGAAACAATAGTTTGTTTGATTGGAGGGGGCCCTGCAAAACAGAGATGGAAGCATAGATGGAGTGCAGTTTGGGCCGGTCCTCCACAATTGCAGGATAATATCACAAACTTCATAGCTCAATCATATATTAATCTGTCCTCATTGTTGCTTTAACATGTAGGCACTGATTTGAACAAAAAAAGTCATTTTTTCCTTTACAACATCAAAAAGCATATGCATAGAAATGTTATGGAACACTTGAGTTTTCAAAAATTTAATGTTCCAAAGACTTAATTAGACACGTTGACACTTAAAACTTGTTGACATGACCTTCCAAGGACCTTCCAAGTAATTAAATCATGAAACCTCTACCACTTCACTTTATGTTTAAATTTTTACATAAAAGTACAGGTCCATCTTGAATTCTAAAGAAACTTAACCATATTAGGTGACAAATTGTTAAGTGGAACATTTGAAACAACTTACATAGACATATACATGTCCATATTGTAGCCATGTTACCATGTCAAGTTTTTGAAAAAAAAAATTCCATGTTGTTTCTTTGACCTTGACATTGTGTCATATTTTTCCAGGTACCGCTGATGACGAATTGTATAAAAAGGTACAAAACCACAGGTTCACACATTGTTCAGATTTTGTGGTATTTGTTCTACTTATATTACTCATATCATGCATCTCCTATGTGTAAACATAGTGAAATTCATTATTCTGATTATCATCATCTGTATATCATTCCATTAAAATCCATAATCTACTACCAGGGTATTAAGACTTCTGATGTATTCACGAGATTTACATGATACACTATTTTACCAATTTTAAGACTACAGTCGTCCAACAGAAGATAACTGGATATTGTTTGTTTATTTAGCTTTGTAACCCTGCAAGTAGTGACACACCAAAACTTGGTGAGGTGTCCATGTTGCTTCATGTTGGACATGACACAATACTGACAGTCCAAAATACATTATGATACAACAATATAGGTGATGTGTTTGTGTCCCCATGTTTGTGTCGTATTAGTGCATGGGTGGCATAGTTAAATACAAATGAAGAATTAGATGAATATACTTTGCCATGAACATAGCACATCAAAGAATATATTTATTTAGGAATGCTTCCAAGGTTAGTAGCTTCATAACACTTAGCATCCTGCCATAAACAAATAATTTTACCATGTTGTATTCATCCACATGGCTAATTCCAAAAAATACCCAAGTCAGTTTGTATATATCCTCTACTTCTTATGCAACCTTTTTCTGTCATAGTTAGGCCAACCAGCCAACATACACCCCACCATCAGAGCCAGCCAACTTGCTTTTGCTAATTGCTAATGTCTCGTACCTATTCTCAGGGTAATCAATTATTCGGACCTCAAGGACCAACATCTCATACCTCTGCTCAGGGTAAGCAGGAGAAGCTGTCGAGAAAAAAAAGATTTAACAAGTCTAAATAATGTTTTATAATCTCATTGTGATGAATAATTGAACATTTGCTAGTTTCAACGTGCTAGATTTGTGTTTGGATTATTTGCTACAACCACTCTATATGCTCATTCGATCTGTCCTTGCTTTAGTGTTTCAGCAGTCCTTGTTTATTTATTTATTGTATTATTTTGGGATTATTTGAGTCGGGTTCGAATTTCAACTCATTCCGACTTGTATCTGGGACCCGGGGTAGTGTTAAGTCTAGCGGGCCCACACACTAGTTAGCCATAGCCCACATGTTAGTTATTTTAGTTAGTGACTAGACTAATTATTTTGGTTAGGATTAATATGGATTAGTGTTTTAGGAATGACCAAACGACCCCCGACTTAACCCCTTACCAATGTATTAACCCATAGATTAAAAAAGGGGCCACTACCAGAATAAGTCGTTTTAGCGACGCCTAAAGACGTCGCTAAAACGACAATTTCCGTCGCTAAAAATATTTAGCGACGAAATTACCGACGTTTTGGGCTGGTAGCAGAAATGTAAGTCGCTGATCAGCAAAACGTCGCCAAACGTCGCAAGTACCGACGTGTACCGACGTATATATACGTCGGTATATTACCGACGTCTACCGTCGTGTCGTCGTTGTATTAGCGACGTATTTGACGTCGCTACGCGTCGGTAACTTTACCGACGATTACCGTCGTGTCGTCGGTGGTTTAGTGACGTGTTCAAAGTCGCTACACGTCGGTCTAATTCTGGGAATTCCTGGGATGATTACCGACGTGCCCCGACGTTTACCGACGTCCTCCGACGTATAACGACGTCGGTAAACTGGAAAATATTACAGATTTACCGACGTTTACCGACGCAAACTTACGTCGGTGGACGTCGGTAAACGTCGGTAAACGTCGCTAAATCTGCAAAAAAAATAAAAAAATAAAATACAGAATGTCCATTTCTCCCTACAGTTTACAAAAAATAACCATAACCAATATAGGTTACACAATCACAGAATGTCCATTTCTCAGAATTTCCATTTCTCAGAATGTCCATTTCTCACTGTACACAGGTTTCAGTCTCTATAACCAAGTCTACAATAATCACACAACAACAAGTATCCAAATAATCAAGTCTACACCAAATATCCAAATAACCAAGTCTACAATAATCACACAACAACAAGTATCCAAATGACCAAGTCTACACCAAATAACAAAGTCTACAACTAAATAACCAATGTCTACACACAACCAACAAATAGAATAGGATCCAAACATCCAAATCTACACAACCAACAAATATCCAAGTCACAAACAAAGAATGAAACAAACACAAACAAACAGTCCTAACTAAGACTACTAGGAATCTAGTACAGGAGGGGCACCGCCGCGACGAAGGGATAAGAACAACTCATACTCCTCAAGTGAAATCGATACCGATGGAGCAGGCAGTGACGTCGGTGGAGTCGGTGTTGAAGAAGAAGGCGGTGGAGGCGGCAGAGTCGATGACGATGAAGGCGCACCCGGAGGACCAGCACGCTCCAACGCTGTAAGTTGCTGGTGGTATGAATCCATGATAGATAATATTCTATCACTGCTCTGGACCATCGACTCCTGCGCCAATCTCATCTTCTCGGCCATGGTCACCTGTCCTGTCTGCAGCTCCGTCACCGTGCGCTCTAACCCTCCAACGGTGCGCTCTGTCCTCTCAGTCATCTTCCTGAGGTCCATAATGCCGCGGTCGAGCGCATCCAATCGTGCTAGCAGCGCATGATCGTCCGTAGGGTGCTGAGACTGCTCCTCGATCCGTCGTAGCAGGTCGTCATGGAGAGACTCCATCATGTGGTGGACTCGGGCAGACTCTTGGGACGGCTGTGGACCATGCACACTAGCAGGAGATGTCCTAGAAGACTGGGTCGCAACTAGGGCGCCATAGGATCCCGTACCATAGTACGTACCCCTACGGAGTCCACCAGCGGCGGCTATTCACAGCTCATCCGCAGACGAAGCTTGAGTGGGCTGCGAGGAAGTACCGGCCTCTCATGCATCAGGTGCACTAGCAGCCGCTCGTTCCCGCAGCCTCTGATACTCGGCCTAGAAAGTACTTATTATTACTAACTGCTAATTTCTAATTAATGTACTTATTATTACTAATTTCTAATTAATGTACTTATTATTTCTAATTTCTAATTAATGTACTTATTATTACTAACTACATGAATATTTATTTGAATCATATTTACTAAGTTATATTAAAATTGACACAAAGTATTAAATTAAGATAACGTATTATAATACTTACATAAGTCTGCTCGGCCCTCTCGTCAATAAGGTCACCGCCGCGACGATGGGTGGCCAGGAAGACGGTCACTATGTCGGCGTTACCGACCTTCCTTACCTGTAATTAAATATATTATCTTAGTAATAATTTATCGGTTTTGCATTAAAATAATATTTTTGAAAGAGGAAGACATACCAGACGACGAAAATGTTCCGTCATCGGAATCGACCCACCGCACCACTTCGAGGCATGTTGCCTAGCCGCCTTGGCCTTCTCCGACTTCTCCTTGTACCTTGGTTCGTCGAATCGAGCCTTCATCCCATTCCACTGATCAGGGGTGATCCAACCTTGGATCGGCTTTTCGGCATGATCACGATCCTTCTGATCATTGATAGCGTCGCGGATCAGCTTGGCAGTGACGACAGAAAACATCCCCTCCATAAGCTCGGCCCGGTACGATGGGTAGAAAAACATATCCTAGAAGAGCACAAACCAAATATTTATCAGTTATATATAATATGCAAAAATTATATGATTCATGTTAAAGGCAAATATATTTTAACCTTGAAGCGCGCAAACCAGAAGGCCTTCCTCTCGTCCGGAGCATCAGAGTAGTTAATCCAAGCACCACCATAATTATGCCTCAGCATGTGGCCTAGACGTCTCTGTACCTCTGGGGGACGATATCTATACAAACATATTATATCCATAAAAAAGTTAAATTATGATAAACACAGAAAGAAAAAAATTATAAACCAAAACACCTACTTTGTACCGTCGGCCCAGATCTTCGTCCTCCTCTCCTCCGGAGGTGCGCACGCATCATCTGCATGATGCTCATCGGCCGTCGCCGCAGCCTCCGCCATCTGCTCATCCGTCTCCATCGTCGTATCAGCACCAGGAACGCTAGACGGGTGAGCACTCTCAACAGGCCTGGAACTACTCGTCCCAGGAGATATGCCACGTGACGTCGTCCTAGCAGGCCTACCTACTGTCCGATATGGAGGAGTAATCGGCGACGAGGATCCAGAGCCTGTAGGAAGTACCGGAGGATGATAACCTCGTCGTCCTCCTCGGAACGCTCCGCGACGACCTGCCATACCTGATAACAGCATATGATAATACAACAAATAATAGAGACTAGAAATATGAAAGTACAACAAATAATAGAGACTAGAAATATAAAAGTACAACAAATAATAGAGACTAGAAATATGAAAGTACAACAAATAATAGAGACTAGAAATATAAAGTACAACAAAGACAAGATAATAACCAAGACAACATATGATGATACATTCTATAATAAACATCTAAGTCCAGATAATATATTCTAGAAGAAACATCTAAGTTCAGATAAGTATCTCTCTCTCAATCATCTTCAGAATAATCATCTTGTTCGTCTTCCTTGACCTCATCTTCCTCTTCCTCCTCAACTTTACTTTCATCTTCGCCTTCGTCGGCTTCGTCTTCCTCTTCGGATAATTCTACATCTTCTACATTATGTGTCGTGTAATACGTAACTTCCGTGGAGTCCACATCGACAATATTGGTTACAAGAGGTAGCTCGTCCTCCTGGTAAGCTTTTTCGTCAACATCAAAAGTATCTCTGGCTTTAGTCTTGCATATTGCCCACCAGTCAGACTTCGTTGCTCCCCGTCTCGGATAAGCTGTGAAGTACACGAGCTGAGCCTGAGTTGCTAGGACAAACGGTTCGTAGTCTTGATATCTACGCTTGTAGTTTATATCCACAAGACCATGCTCGTTAATTTTCCATCCTTGATTTTCAATCGGATCGAACCATTCACACTTGAACAACACGATCTTTGCAGATTCTCTGCCATTATTATATAACAACTCCACAATCTCTCGCAAGATGCCAAAAAAATTATTTTCTGGATCGTCGTCTTTGTTGTTCGAAGACTTGAAACACAAACAACTGTTTTCGTGGAATCAAGATCCAGGAAGCTGTCTCTGATCGGAGCATTTGTCGACTTGAACCGAAAGCCATTGACACAGTAACTTGGCCATATTGTAACAAAAGTAATTGGTCCCTTGGCAAGAGTTCTAATTAATTCAATCTCGGGTGAAATTAGACGATCGACCTGAATATCAAAGAAGCAATAATAAGTTATTTATTGTGCAGTTGCATTAGAAGAGGCCAGTAATTACCGAGCTACTTACATATTCGCTCAACCAAGAAGGAAAATGACGTCTCATTTCTTGTTCTAATGCTTCGTCTGTTAGGTAGGGTCTAACCAGCCTCAACTCATCATTATATGTGCTGGAAAACAACGAAGCAACCGCCGATTAGTACAATAATATTAGCTTATACTATTACATTGAGATGACGTAAACTCATCATCCTGAGTTACTTACCCCTCTAGCTTCTCTACTTCATCCTCGTCGCAATTGAGTAATACATACAACTGAGCAGCCCTTAGCTCTTCGTCATTCAAATATCTCTTCTTCATTTTTCCCGAAGGCTTTTCGGGCGCATTGAATACTTTCAGTATTCCATCATTAAATTCTTGATATCCGTCGTCGTTTCTCGGAGCCCTCGTTCTATTCGTAGCAACATGAGGTTTGAAATAGGAGGAGCAAAAATTTGTAATCTCCTTGAGAATATAGGCTTCTCAAATAGAACCCTCGACCCGAGCCTTATTTTTTACCTTTCTTTTTAGGTGACTCAAATGTCGCTTGAACGGGTATATCCATCGATATTCAACGGGTCCACCAACACGTGCCTCGTAGAAAAGATGAATCGGCAAATGCTCCATAGAGTCGAAGAATCCAGGAGGGAACACCCTCTCTAGCTTGCACAGTGTTACCGCAATGTCCTTCTCTTGCTTTTCTAGACGATCAACGAGCAATTTCGCAGAACAAAGGTCCCTGAAGAATATGCTAAGCTCCGTCAATAGATCCCAAACTGCCTGTGGTAAGAATTCCCAAAATACAATCGGAATTAACCGCTCCATGAATACGTGACAATCATGGCTCTTCATACCTGTCAGTTTGTTCTCCTTGAGGTCGACGCATCTTCTCAAGTTCTAAACATACCCATCTGGAAATTTCAGACTTTGAATCCACCTACAAAGCCTCACTTTATCCTCCTTCTCCAGTGAGAAAATTGCCTTAGGCTGCTTCAACTTCCCATTTCCGTCCTCTATCAAATGCAATGCAGGACGTCTACATATTTCTTCCAAGTCCAATCTAGCCTTTGGATTGTCTTTCGTTTTCCCCTTTACGTCCATTACAGTATTAATTATGTTGTCAAACACATTCTTCTCGATATGCATGACATCAAGGTTATGTCTAATCAGATTGGTGCTCCAATATGGAAGATCCTAGAATATACTCCTCTTCGTCCAGTTATGAGTGCGACCAAATCTGTCACACTTGTAGCCCGTAGCAGGCTGCTCAATAGCTCTTGGTAAATCTTTTACCTCTTCCCATATCGTGTATCCGGGCTACCTTGGCGGGGGAGTAGCCTTCTCCACAACGCCAGCACGAAAAGTATTCCTGTTCCTCCGATACGGATGATCCTTCGGCAGGAATTGTCGATGACAATCGAAGAAGTACGGTTTGCCTCCGTGTTTCAAACGGAAAGCCTTAGTGCTGTCCATGCAATACGGACATGAAAGACGACCATGCGTGCTCCATCCAGATAACATTCCATAGGCCGAAAAGTCGTTGATGGTCCACATAAGTGCTGCCCGCATCTGGAAATTTTGTTTTCTAGATACATCGTACGTGTTGGAACCTACTTCCCACAGCTGATTCAACTCATCAATCAACGACTGTAAATACACATCGATGTTCCTTTTCGGATTGTTCGGACCTGGGATAATAACGGTGAGAAACATATACGGAGTCTTCATGCACATCCAAGGCGGTAGATTGTACGGGGTGACGATCACAGGCCAACACGAATACTGGGATCCCGAAAGTCCGAATAGGGTAAAACCGTCGGAGCAGAGACCCAATCTGACATTACGCGGATCAGAAGCAAAATCTGGATACTCTCGATCAAAGTGCTTCCATGCTTATCCATCAGATGGGTGATCCAATACTCCTTCGGTATGTTCCCGCTTATGTCAACTCATGTTTTCTACAGTTTCCTTCAACATAAACAACCGCTGCAACCGCGGCATCAACGGCAAGTAGTGCATCGAAGAGGTAGGCTTCCTGGCACCGACAGACTTTTCTCTACCACATGCCTTGTAGCGATCGACACCACAAAATCTGCTGGCGTCTTCATCCTTGTCGTCTTTGTAGTACAACATGCACCCGTTGCGACAGGCATCGATTTTTTCGTATCCCATCCAGAGCGATCTAACCATCCTCTTAGACCGGTAGAAGTCTTTAGGCAACTTCGCACCCTTAGGCAATATTTCTATAAGCAACTCCATAAGACGGTTGTAGCAATCTTGCGACATGTTAAAATCGGACTTGATGCTCAACAATCTTGTAACCACCTCCAACGGTGAATGATCCTCACAACCAGGATATAATGGAGTCCTTGCATTCTCCAGCAACTCCATGAACTATGCAGCATCGGGGTTCGGTGCCTCCTCAGGTGCATCATGATCATCTAGATCGAAACTAGGCCGACCGCGTCGAAAACCATGTTCACCAACCCATCATCATAAGGAGCGTTATTATGGACATCCACATAAGGCTCGTACTCCGATGCTAAAGACACAAGTTCTTCGTGCTCGCTCTACTGATAGTAATTCAGCATAAACCCTTCGAGTATAAATGATACATGACATCCACTTCTGGATGATATTTCAAGTTACGACATCTCACACACGGACACTTAATTTTGGTATCGTCCATGTACTGAGGGAACGCCTTGGCAAACTGTAGGAACTGGTGTACACCCTCTATGAATTCATCTCGCAAACCGCGTATGTCATCAGGATGATGGTTGTACATCCAAGTACGATTCCGCAGATAGTAATTCACCTCCATAATTCTGTAAGATAGATATATCAAGGTAGTGAATGATATGCAAGTGTCAAAGCTTTGAAATAGTAGCTCAACCGAGGGATAGAGTTAATTGGAGGAAGTTACTGGGAAAATGAAGACCGACATGAACCGATGACGCACGAAAATGAGGGTCTCAAAGCTGGAACAAGTCAAGTTGTGCTTTGGAAAAAGAACTCTTGTAAGCTCTTTGTTCACAAAGCAAGCTATAAATAGAGAATACAGAACAAATAACGAGTTCGTAACTCAAGTATAGAGCATACAAGAGTCGTAAACTCGAGAGATGTTCTGCATTCTTTATATCTTGCTTTGTGCACAAAGAGCTTAACAAGAATAGAACATATCCAAAACACAACTTTACTTGTTACAACTTTGATCCCCAAATTCTCGTTTGTCAGTTCATGCGGTCTACACTTTCCGCAGTATATGTACACATGACATTTTACGGTAAATGGTCAGAGATTATCGGTCATCTTCTTTTCGCATTGATAACTTTTGTTTCGCGTGTTTGTGCGTGCGGTGGTCAGAGATTATCGCGGCGGTATATCACCCATGTCTACAATATTTCATATAGGCTGAGTTGTATAAGTCAAGTTTTAGGATATTAGTCTATATATTATGTATAGTCCAACCGAGTCAACTCTAAGCTAAACTAGTCCAACTTGGTCAAACTAGCCATTTCTAAGTTGTATAAGTCAAGTTTTAGGATATTAGTCTAAATATACTAGTCTAAACTCTCCCTCCTCTCCAAATACCTGGTACTAGTTAACCCTCCCCCTTTCTCCCACTAGACACACACATACATATACATGATGTATACGACCACACCATAGTTCCCAGGTTCTTTTAACCTAACTTTCCAGTTGGTACTAACCTCAATAGAACAAATACTCTCACAGCTCAAAATACTAACACATGCTCACGCCTTACTCTTGTGACACTCCCTTCCAAACACAAACACACACCTATATGTTCCTGTAGGAGCGTAAGAAATGCTTCATAAGAATGAGTCAAAGAGATGGATTACTCCATTCAAATCGATCCACTTTACGCCAAAGAGAGGCTAATCACTTTACGCCTGAAGCAGGCTAATCATTTTACGCCCGGGTCAAAGCTAATGGTTTTACGCTCAGGACAAGCTAGCCACTTTTACGCTGGACAAAGCTGTCAAGTCTTGTATTTAATACAAAGTTTGACATGAAGATTTAATGATGGCATATATCACAGAAATTAAAGGGATTTATTTTACACAGAGGCCCATTTGTCGTTTAGTATGTGGACTGAGCCATCTTACGCTCATAATATAGCTTTTTTTACGCATAGAGACTATACGAGTTTTTACGCTCAACGGTTGACGTGTGCGTAAGGTTTATTTGGGCTACTTTTACACTCAAGGTTATTTAACAACCACTTTACGCGGGAAGTCTACATCAGGGCTATTGTACGCCTAGTCTACTACTTTACGCTCAGGGTATATTTGGGTTGTTTTTACGCCCTATTCCAATTCAGAACGTGGTTTGCCTACATGTCTTTCATGCCACACATCTGAAGAACGTGTGTACGTACATCCTATTCTTATTGAAATGATGAGACACGTGTGAACGTATGCAGAGGATGACTTCGGTCATGGGTAGCAGTTGTTAGCGTAAAGATGGAACTTTTGCTAGAGTTTTTACGCACAAGAAGCCAAGTCTATAAATAGACTAATTTTTCTCATATACGAGGGACAGAGACAGAGAGATATGAGAGAATACATAGAGGTCAGAGCCCAGAGACTTTCATTTTCGGGAGCATTCTTCTTCAACTTTTCTTCCAGAACAGAGTGAAGCAAAGCAGGAAAGCATTCGGCCTCGCCATCAGTGCCCAAGTGCGTCGATACCTTTCTGGTGACTTAGTTCTTCCAATTGTTCATCTTCTAGCATGTGATCTTCATCATCATCATATGGTCCAAGAAACAAAGTGATCATTTACAGATCAGACTTCCATAGCAATACTTCCCAGAATCAAATTTGTACTTCTTGTACTTTTTTTCATTTTATTTCCAAAATCCAATTTCCAGGCATTTTGTTAAGTGAAACAAAAATGACGACTCTACTGGGGATGACCTTCTCCTCTGACGAGGAGGCAATTGCTCAATACGATGATGTGTCGATTGGATCGACAAAGAAGACTCTGGTTGTACACTTCGACCAGACTGCTTATAAAAAATACTCCGAACTGGGGGTGGTTCTCGCAGCTCCAATGTTCAAAAATCTCGCAAATGCACGAAAAGTTTGGATTCCTAAATCCAAAATAGCTTCTGATCTCTCTGTTGCTTCTGAGGGCAAGGGAATTCTTCCCACTCCTATCGTAGGGGCTCCCGTTTGTAACGAGGCAGTCCTTACTTCAGCGTTGCACTCTAAGTGTGGCAAGTTATCTCCCGTCTGTGACAGCGAAGATAATCAGGTTTTACGTCCAGTGGGTAAAAACCAAATTTTATGCTCAGTGCATAAGAACGAGTCTTCCATTTGTAATGAGGCAGACTCTTATGCTTGTGCTTCTAAGTGTAAAAATAAGTCTTCCGTCTGTGACGTGGTAGACACACAAAAATTACGCTCTTCGCGTAAAGGAAAATCTCCCGTCTGTGACATGGTAGATAATCAATTTTTACGCTGTACGCGTAATGGTAAGTCTCCTGTCTGTGACAGTGTAGATAAAATTCACAACGATGTTTTACATCTAATGTGAATGTACCTAAATGCATACAGCGTAAAAATATTGTTGGTAAAGCTTCAGTTCCACACCAACAGCCTTCTTATACTGCTCTACGCAAAGTACCAAACCTATAAATCACACGCAATGAAAATGGAGTCCTTCGTGCTCAAAAATCTCAAGATTTGCGTACACAACTCCAAACGCGTAAAAATGTATAGTTTGGTTCTACGAATGCAGCCAGTAATCTTCTTTATACACAAGGAACTAAACTGTTTTGCTACCCCAAATGTAATAAAGAAGACTACTCCTTCTACTTCTGATTTACGTGAATTGCTAATACAAAAGCGTAAAAATAGACAATCTCCCGTGACACTCCCCCAAGAAAATCATCACTGTGAGTGTCACCAGATTATGATCAAATGTTGTTGCTCGGCTTCCAGACGGTCAGTTTTTGATCGATTGAATTTTAATGTACCCCAACAACAAGTTGATGAGTTGTCATATGCGTCAGTCAACATGGCATCTCACACCAACAGAGGATGACGTCCTAGACGGAACACGTCTCAAACCCCAGGTCAACAATAATTCAATAGACTTCTTGGTTCTTTTGAAGGAGTATATCAGAATACTCGATCAAGAAGACAAAGACAATTGCAGACTTCTGATTCTGAAGCTGGAGGTACTCAATATCTTGAGTCCGAAACTGATAGTGTTGATTCATACTTCTATACTAATCCTTCTGTATCTTCAAGAGAGGTTGAATCCTACGCTATTGGAGATGAACCAGAGACGTCATCTGTTAATACAGAACAACATCTCACTGCTGTTGAGCAATCATTGAAAGACATGTTTAACATGATGCAAAGCATGCACCAGATAATAACGGCTCAGTAAACTGCTCAACCAGCAATTGTAGCACCGGTTCAGGCAGCAGCACCAACTCAAGATAGCCAAGGGGTTGATATACCTTTGAATATCCAAGATCCTGCTGTTAACCAAAATTCTGCATCTTCAGATCCCATCATTCCAGAAGATTGTACCATCTCCGGTGGGGATTACGGTACAACCAACAACTTTTCAATCAAATGTGCTTCCACAAACCAGCGAAGCCATTCAACCAAGTGCGTGAGCTCAAAGCACAGTTTGAAGTTTTGAAGCAAAAAGATCAACTCCAAAGGTTAGGGATTAAGCAACCTTATCCTCCTCATTGGAATGATGTACCCTTTCTACCAAAATTCAAGCCACAGTCATAGGTATTGTTTGATGGAAAGGCTTCTCCTAGTCAGTATATCAATTACTTTGATATTATGACTGTACACTTGCAGAAAATTGATGCTCTTCTCACTCGAGTATTCATAGGATGCTTGACGGGTTCAGCTTACGACTGGTATCGTAGTTTATCCGACAATTGTATTTCGTCTTTTGACGAATTTAAGGCAATGTTTCTCTCCCATTTCTATGAGGGAGGTATGGACATGAACATGTCCTCCTTAATAGAAATCATGCAAAAGGAGAAAGAAGATACTCGGACGTTCATTGAACGTTTTCGACAGGCAACTTTAAAGATGCCCCCTGGTATGCCAGATTCAGCGCTGATTGATACATGTAAGATGAATCTGCGACCATCTATCGCTGTTTTCACGGGTTTCCAATTCATAAATTGGGCTTCGTTTATCATAGCAGCAGTTTCTGCCGAGACCAATGGTAGGTTGGCTCGTGATCATGGAATGATTTTCGCCTTTGAGGATAAAGGAAAGAAAAGTAATCCTGGTAATAATTCCGACAATCGTAATATGAAAGGAAAAGACACTCTTATGGTCAATCTTTCTAAGAATAAAACGACGCCGAATAACCAGGAATCTTCCAGGCCAAAAGAAGAATACTCTTTTGACAAAAGTGATATCCCAGGGATATTCTAATGTCTGGTGAAGAGTGGCAAACTCCAGATTCCGGAGCCAAAGAGGCCTAATGAAGTGAATCTGACTGACAATCCTAAATATTGTATCTATCATAGATACATTAATTATCCTACCAGTGCTTGCTATGTTTTGAAGAAGAAAATCCAAGAACTGATAAATGGTGGTGCTATTGCTTTAACCAATGATGACCACACGGTTACAACCAATATGGTTTCTCTTCAATTTGGAGATTTTCCTCCACAACAAGTACCAGATGGAATTGTCCCAATTCCGAAGGCAACGATGAAGATTTTGAATATCCTGCCTGCCAGGGAGAAAATAAAGGATTGTTGCCTCTTACATTAAAGAATGGTGAAATTATGTGGGTACATCCTGACTTAATACCTGAAATGGAAGATGAAGGTAAAACTTCAAAATCCAAGAAAGGATAAGAAAGTCAAAACCTGCAACATAATTTCTCATGTTATTCCAGATCCTGATGATTTAGATCATCTATGGGATGGCACTCCTTTGGAAGATAGACTAAGAGGATGGAACATATGTCCTCCAAGTCTAGCTCCTCCTACCAAGCTCAAGCTTACTCATCAGCAGTAGCTAGCCATGAATAGTGTTCCTTTATACAGGGCACAACAAGTTTTTGCTGCCTATGAAAAGGCTCCTACAGGGATTTTTTCCTCGTATCCCGAATCCTTTTCCTTCCGTAGCTGCAGAGACGGTTATTCCTCATTCTCCTGTAGTCACAGAGATCTTTTCTTCTTCCTCTATGGAATTACCTGTTAAAAGTCCACTGCCTACTCACTTGTACAATCAGCAGTCTATCCTTCTCATGAAGAAGATGGGTTATGACTTTCAAAAGGCAGAAGGTTTGAATTATGATAAAGGGATACGACTTCCTTTACAAATTCAAAGTCAAAAATCTACTGTTGGATTGGGTTCTGAGGTTCCTCATAACAATCCTTACAAGAAGAAGACTAAGGGAAGGAAGATTAAATCCTGCAATATGGTACTTCCTTCTTCTGAGTCTGAAGAAGAAACTTTTACTGGTACAAGATCTAGAAAAGAGTACCACATAGAATATGAGGGATCCTCAAAGGAAGCTGAGAATGTTGAAACATCATCGACTCAACCGTCTCTTACTCCTGCTGTGGTTGAAAAGGGAAAACAGAAAGCGGTACGCTTCGATGTCCCGTTGAAGTCTACTTCCAGTCAGGGTGTGGTGATGAAACCCTATAAATTTGATATTTTAGCCCAGTTAGCTAATACTCCGGCTAGATTATCTATTTTCAAGTTGCTTCGTCTTTCTAGAGAAAGCTGCGAAACTTTGAGTGAAGCTTTACTGCAAGCTGATTCCTGCTTAGCTCAACTCAAGACTCCTGACAATATACCAGTATCATGCCCACAATGTCATAGTGTGATGGAAGCAATTCCCAACATCACCTTCACACAAGAAGATATGCTGTTGAAGCATAACAAGCATGATAGGCCTTTGTGTTACACTGGGTATATTGAATCCATTGAAGTTGACAGAATTTACATTGATCCTGGGTCTTCCATTAGCATAATTCTTCAAAGTATGCTAAGACCATTGAGGATTCCTACTAGTGATCTGACTTACACTAGTACCACAATAGTTGGTTTCAACTCTGAAAAGAGCAAACCACTGGGAAGATTCGTCTGAAGATTCAGATTGGTTATCTTCGAACTTTGGCAACATTTTATGTTATTAACTCAGACGTATCCTACAATATTCTTCTTGGAAGACCATGGTTACATGAGCATAACATCGTGCCTTCGACTCTCCACCAATGCTTCAAGTATGTGGATCCCCAAGGGGTTGTGAAGACTGAGTTTGCTGATATCAATCCTTTCAAAGGTGTTAAGCCTATTTTTTCGACTCAAGGATTTACAAACAAGAGCATGTGAAAGAGATATCAGATAAGGCTGAAGATCAATCATCCGCTGAAGATCAGTCTATTAACGAAGATCCGCTAGAAGAGCAACCTTTGAATATCAAAGTCAAAGGGTGAATCCAACCCCAACCTATCAACAATCAACCTTTGATGATCAAGGTTAAAGGAAGAACTCAAGCTTCATCTGAGGAATCAGTAAATGTTCCTGTTAAAAGCCAAGTTCAACCTCTTGTGATCAAAGTCAAAGGGCGTACATTTCGTACTAAATGATCCAGAACCTCTTTTGATTGTCAATCTTGGCAAATCTACGCAGAAGACGGATGATCATCCACTAGTGATTAATCCGAAGCGTAGCAGTCAAATTGTAAATGATGTAAATATTGATCATTCTGTACTTTTTGATATCAATGAAGATTTCCTTTTCGAGTATATGGCTGTCAAGTTTATTGAAAGAATGAACTTTATCTTCTGATAATCAAAGTCATCAATATAAAGACGACATAGACACAGAGGAAACCTTATACATTGACAATAAGGAAAAAAATTTCCTCCTCATGTCGATGTTGGACCTTATGCTCAAAGGTTTCTAACATCTTCTCCCTATCTTCTTCCTGTAGCCGCTTCATCGCAAGCTTGTGTAACTTATAGACGTAACAAAGAATCTTATTTCGTGGTTCCGTCTGATAAGAAAAACAAGCGCCAAATTGTGTTTGGCCTGGCTAGAAATATTTCTGTTGCTCAGACAGATGATTTGAGAGATAAAGATAAAGAAAAAAAATCCGAATTGACAGATATAGTCAACAATCTCTCAAAATTATCCAGAACATGGGGTATGATTTAAAGTCTATGTAAGGTCTCAATCAAGGCAAAGGTAGACGACTACCATTATGTGGTGATCCTTTTTACCTAGAAAACTCGTCATGGATTGGGATATGATCCGTCCCATATGTTTAATGACGATATACAAGAAGAATTCTCTTCTAGCTCTTCACAATCATCAGATTCAGAAGAAGTCCAATTCATTGAATCCGATATTTCTCACTTCTCGTGTGTTAAAGGAGTTTATTATGATGAATCTGAGCAAACATTTTCAGCTTACATGGTTCAAATTGATGGTGAATCCGAGCCATTTGAGAATGATCCTTGGGCTCAACAGATGGACACTCAATGGGAGCTTCGTTTTGAACAACGACAATCACCTACAGAGGACGAGATTGTCCAGATTGACGTTGGAGATGGAACTACGCCCAAACCAATATTCATCAGTAAGAATCTTTCTGAAGATGAAAAGGAAGAATTGATAAAACTGATCAAAGAATATATTGATATTTTTGCATGGAGTTATGAGGATATGCCAGGTTTAGATCCCAAAGTTGCTACTCATAAACTCAATATTCTTCCTAATGCTAAGCCTGTAAAACAACAGCAACGGCGTTTTCGGCCAGATATGATGGATGCAATTGAAGCAGAAGTTAAAAAGCTGATCACATGTGGTTTTGTTCGTGAAGAACAACACCCCGATTGGGTTGCCAACATTGTTCCTGTTATAAAGAAGAACGGAAAAGTCTGAGTTTGCATAGATTTTCGAGATCTTAATGCAGCTTGTCCAAAAGACGAATTTCCACTTCCAATTACTGATGTCATGATAGACAATACATGTGGTTTTGAATGCATGTCTTTCATGGATGGATTCTCAGGATACAATCAGATCAAGATGCATCCAGAAGATGAGAAGCATACCGCTTTTCGTACACCCCTTGGGGTTTACTGCTATACGGTGATGCCGTTTGGTCTTAAAAATGCCGGTGCCACATATCAACGGGCCATGAGCAACATCTTTCAAGAACATCTACGGAAGACAGTAGAATGTTATGTAGATGACATTGCTGTTAAGAGTCGATCAAAAGATGATCACATTCAAGACTTGAAGACAGTATTTGAATTGATGCGCCAACATCAATTGAAAATGAACCCTACTAAGTCTTTCTTAGGGGTTTCCTGTAGCAAGTTTTTAGGATTTGTCATTACTTCTCAGGGTATCCATGTTGATCCTGATAAGGTTAAAGCAATTCTTGAAATGCGTCCTCCACACAATTTAAAAGAACTCCGTGGCTTCCAAGGTCGCATTGCATATATCAGGAGATTTATATCCAATCTCTCTGGAAGATGCCAGCCTTTTTCCCGTCTATTAAAGAAGGGTGTATCATTTGTTTGGGATGAAGCATGTCAGAAAGCCTTCAATGACATCAAGCAATATCTTACAAATCTACCTATTTTGGTACCTCCAGTGATAGAAAGACCATTTTTGCTATATGTTCGAGCTTTGGATCATTCACTTGGTGCTCTTCTTGCACAAAAAAGTGATATAGGGCATGAACAAGCGATTTATTATCTTAGCCGAATGATGGTCGGAGCAGAACACAGGTATACTCCTGTAGAAAAGGAATGTCTGGCCTTGGTTTTTGCTGTCCAAAAGACAAGACATTATGTGACAGGACAGACTATCCATGTCATCTCCAGAATAAACCCCATTCGGGTATTGATGAGAAAACCGAGCATTCTTAACTCTAGGTTAGCTACCTGGGCGATGCTGTCTCACTCCTTATGACATGGTTTATATACCTCAAAAATCAGTGAAGGGTCAAGCATTAGCTGATTTCTTAGCTGCTCTTCCTATACCGGAAACATCAAAGTTATATGAGGACATTCCGGATGAAGTTCTAGATTGCAATATGACTTTGAAAAATGACATTTGGCAATTATATTTTGACGGATCATCACGGGTTGGACCTAAAGGTAATATTGTCTCTGGGGTAGGAATCGTCTTGATTTCTCCTGACAAAATGGTCATATACCGTGCCTATTCTCTCAATGCAACCATGCTCCAATAATGTAGCAGAATATAATGCTCTATTGATTGGTCTCCAAGTCGTAAAACAATTGGATATTGAATTCCTGGAAGCCTATGGAGACTCCCAGCTGATTGTTAATCAGGTTAGAGGGACCTATGAAGCCAGAAATCCTGATCTCATCCCTTATCATCAAGTAGTAGTCGAATTAGTCCTTTCATTCAAAGGATTCTTCAATGAATTCGTACCACGTTCTCAGAATGTGGAAGCTGATGCTCTTGCTAGCCTAGCTGCAGATTTGGCTGTTCCAATCCGAAGACAAAATATAATTACTTTGTTGGACCGAGATTTATTCTGTGTCAAGAATAATTTGTGTATTGAACAAAGTTATACTACAGAATCAAGCTCTCAGCAAAGGGATTGGAGAACTCCATTTATTGATTACGCGGTTCATGGGATTTTACCTGAAGATCCAAAAGAAGTTGCATCAATTAAAAGACGATCATTTCGATTCTATTATGATTCATCTTTACATATGTTATATCGTCGCTCATATGTTGGACTCTTGCTGCGCTGTCTCTCAGAAAGTGAAGCTAAACTGATACTACGAGAGGCTCATGATGGTGTCTGTGGTGCTCATCAACTAGGTCCAAAATTAGAGGATCGCAATCGAAGAATGGGATACTATTGGCCTTCCATGATAGCAGATGCTGTAGATTACGCCAGAAGGTGTAAAGCATATCAGATTCATGCCGATTTTATTCACCAACCTTCTGAATTTCTACATCCTATAGCAGCTTCTTGGCCCTTCGAAGCTTGGGGTATGGATGTTATTGGTCCTATTAACCCTCCTTCTGTTAAAGGACATCGGTTCATATTAGCTATAACCGATTACTTTTCTAAGTGGGCAGAAGCAGTTCCTCTTGCTGAAGTAAAAATATCTAATGTGATCATCTTCATCAAACATCATGTCATTTATCGCTTCGAGATTCCTCGATGGATAATTCATGACAATGGTCCATAATTTGCCAGTCAGGCATTTTATCGATTCTGTAATAAGAATCAAATTCAAAATTTGGCTTCTACGGCTTATAATCTAGCTGCTAATGGTCTAGCCGAAGCCTTCAATAAGACTATCATTAAACTTCTCAAAAAGTTTGTCTCTTCTAATAAACGTGATTGGAATGAGAAACTTGGAAAATGTTTATGGGCTTATCGAACAACAGTCCGAACTCCTACTGGTTTTACACCATTTTATTGGTTTATGGATGTGAGGCTGTTCTTCTCCTTGGAAATTCAGATTCCGTCTCTTCGAATAGCTATTGCTAATGAGCTAACTATAGAGAACAATGATCGCTTACGACTCCAAGAACTTGAAGGATTGGACGAAAAGCGTCTTCAAGCACAACAGCATATTGAACTATATCAAGCCTGTATATCTCGAACTTTCAATCGTAAAGTTAAAGAGAGGGTATTCAAGATTGGCGAGTTGGTATTAGCCGTTCGAAGACCGATGATTATGACTCACAAAAGCAAAGGGAAATTCTAAGCGAAATGGGAAGGTCCTTATGTAATTGAGATCGTGTTTTCTAATGGTGCCTATCGGTTATCAAAACCTAATGGAGATCTACTCATGATGCCAATCAATGGCAAATTTCTTAATAAATACTATGTATGAAGAAAAATGATGATGAAAATAAAGTTTCTTTTATTATTATTTTTATTCAAGACAAAAGATTAAGGACGAGGGCCACTGCCTTCGCCTTCCTTATTGAATACATAGTCAGCCAATGCATAGAAAGCATCGTTGCCAGAGCTCATGAAAAATTTGCAGACAGCCATCCTCAGTGCTTCTTCTTCATGAGTTTTCCTTGGCTCCACTAAGAAAGCAAGGATATCTTGTGGTGGCTTGAGCGTAGGAGAGTTCTCGCTTACTTCGGTTGGTCCTGACACAATTGGCTCGACGGTATGTGTCTCGATGACGTCCTCAACCTTTATGGAGACTTCATTCTTTTGCTGCATATCCTTGGAAGACATTTCCAATAGAGGAGTGAAAATAAGAATGAAATGTTACAAAGAGTTATCGCGTATTTATAGGAGAGATCTGTTGATGAACTGGTCTTTGAAAACAACCTTTCATTCCCGAAAAGGTATGTCCGTTCATTTTATCAGGTTCATCCATTTAATTATGGAATTGAATCAATATGTTCTTTTCCCGAAAGTTATGTTGGTTCATTCATCCATTAATATGGACATATATGCTCATGACGTCTGTCTCCTATTCCCCAGCTACCAAGGTTTAGTTAAGCTGATTTCTTGTTTCCTTGGAGAGGGATTTTAAATCTTCTATTTTATCAATTGATAAAGAAAGTGGGAATCGTTATTTATCATGTTTTCATGACCTCTGGATAAATATTAAATCCACTTACTTTTCTTATCTATCATTTCCATTTGACCTCTACATAGATATTAATCTACTTTTTTTTCTGAGTTCTTACATGCTGTCATGTCCATAATACCTCTGATAGTATTTTATACTCTAAACAGAAAACAAGATTTTATTATCTGTCATGTCCATACTACTTTTGGATAGATACAAATCATTGAGCGTAGAAGACTTGTCATTTCCATTCTCATTTCATCATAAAAGTCTATTACATTTCTTAGACTTTCTTATAAATCATAATGGAAATCTATTACAATCTTGGATTTTTATTCTATACAACAACGATGACCTAATCAAGATCTATTTCTTCTTTGGATCTCCTTCATCGGATTCGTTGTTGGTGTCAATTCCTTACTGTCTGAGCCTCAATGGCGACCAGAACAGAAGGAATCAAACTCTGGTCTTCTCTCTCAGACGAGAGGAGAATCCCAGAGTATGGCAGCCCGAAGACGTGTTGCTGCCAATACAATTGGTGGAGGAATGGCGGCCTTTCAGAGGAGATAGGAATGTATCCAGCATTGGGATACAATTCCTAGTCCTGCCGTGGAAGGAACTCTACTACCCAATTTTTCGGGATAGAGTTGACTCCACCATCCAACTTTCCGTGTATAAAGGCTCTTCCTACCATCTGAGGAAGACCCTTTTATCCCACGAAAAGTTCTGAGTTGTCTGATTTGCGCGTCAAAAGCGCATGAGCTCCCTGATGTTGATGTCAGAAGAATACTCCTCACAGCATCAAAGTCGCCAATATCGGTTCTAGAAAAATTCTTCAGCCAAGCTTCTGCAGAAGACAACAGAAAAATCTTATCATCAGTCACTTACTGATCAATTAAAGACTGATGCTCGTGCACCCTACTCAACAAGGTTTTTACGCCCGTGTCTCATGTGCACCCTATTCAACAAAGGTTTTTTACGCCATTGTTTCATATGCACCTCATTCAACAAGGCTTTTTACGCCAATGTTTCATGAGCATATTATTCAACAAGGCTTTTACGCCCAGTGCATCTTACCTATAAGATTCTACGTCTGTCAAGGATTTACACTCATGGGCATCTATTTTTGACAAAAAAGTTTAAAGGTAGACGATTGTTTTACGAATTAAACTTACCATTGAGGTCAGATGATTCGGCTCTGAGAATTGTTGAATCAACGTTTGTCGACCGAGCGTACAGAAGAACAGCATCAGAAAGCATCATCATTTGCTAGAAGCTATCTTCGAAAGAATGAGAATGAGAATGTATAAAACATTCTTTAACTCAGCTATTTATAAGGGTTGAGGAAATGGTTGGCATGAGTCTATTTCGGGAAAGATCCTACTAAAAAGGTGCTCGTGACCACAAAGCAGATGCCACGTGTTGTTTTGTTTCTCTTGGGAATAAACAACCATAAATGCAGTTAAAGAAGTGTTGAACAATTCTATGTACCAACAGATGAGATTAACATCAAGATTTTATTTATAAAAAAGGGGGGAGTGGACCCCTACACATAAAAGAGTCACAATACATGAATATTATTTTTTCTCTCCTTCGTTGGGCTGACGAAGGGAGGCATCTAAGTCGTACATGTTGCGAATCCCAGAGCGACGCATCAAATTAAGAAACACTTCTGCATCTCCTGATCCCTCATACGCAGTTGAAGGACCACCATCGATGCGACTGAAGACTGCTGGAGTCAGTCCAAAGCACCCTATAAAGTTGCGTGCTCGCTCAAAATCAATCCTGGAGCTCGAAGCCTCTTCATTGTTAATCTCTTTCTTTGGCACCATGTCACTATGAGGATGAATGGCAAGAATGAAGAATTTCTCTTTATTTATACAATCAAATCAACTCTTCATATTCCTTATGGGAAACTGCTCATTATTAATGCAAACTCGGGGAGGTGAAAAGGCATTCAAAAGTTTCGAGAAGAAAATTCATTATGACGGTTAAGTGTTGACCGACACTATTTCTTGATTTTATGCCGACTGTTCGATATCCCCACTTTTACACGGATGACTGTTGAGTATCCCAAATTTTACTGCTGACTGGTCAAATCTCAACTTTTACGCTTCTGTTCAAAGTGTTTCAAATTTTGAAGACATTTGAAAACTTTGAAGGGAGTCTTAGTAGGAGCATAAAAAATGCTTCATAAGAATGAGTCAAAGAGATGGATTACTCCATTCAAATCGATCCACTTTACGCCAAAGAGAGGCTAATCACTTTACGCCTGAAGCAGGCTAATCATTTTACGCCTGGGTCAAAGCTAATGGTTTTACGCTCAGGACAAGCTAGCCACTTTTACGCTGGACAAAGCTGTCAAGTCTTGCATTTAATGCAAAGTCTGACATGAAGATCTAATGATGGCATATATCACAGAAATCAAAGGGATTTGTTTTACACAGAGGCTTATTTGTCGTTTAGTATGTGGACTGAGCCATCTTACGCTCATAATATAGCTTCTTTTACGCACGGAGACTATACGAGTTTTTACGCTCAACGGTTGACGTGTGTGTAAGGTTTATTTGGGCTACTTTTACGCTCATGGTTATTTAACAACCACTTTACGCGGGAAGTCTACATCAGGGCTATTGTACGCCTAGTCTACTACTTTACGCTCAGGGTATATTTGGGTTATTTTTACGCCTTATTCCAATTCAGAACGTGGTTTGCCTACATGGCTTTCATGCCACACATCTCGAAGAACGTGTGTACGTGCATCCTATTCTTATTGAAATGATGAGACACGTGTCAACGTATGAAGAGGATGACTTCGGTCATGGGTGGCAGTTGTTAGCGTAAAGACGGAACTTTTGCTGAGTTTTTACGCACAAGAAGCCAAGTCTATAAATAGACTGATTTTTCTCATATACGGGAGGAAAGAGACAGAGAGAGAGGAGAGAATACACAGAGCCCAGAGACTTTGATTTTCGGGACCATTCTTCTTCAACTTTTCTTCCAGAACAGAGTAAAGCAAAGCAGGAAAGCATTCGGCCTCGCCATCAGTGCCCAAGTGCGTCGATACCTTTCTGGTGACTTAGTTCTTCCAATTGTTCATCTTCTAGCAGTGATCTTCATCATCATCGTATGGTCCAAGGAACAAAGTGATCATTTACAGATCAGACTTCCATAGCAATACTTCCCAGAATCAAATTTGTACTTCTTGTACTTTTTCTCGTTTTATTTCCAAAATCCGATTTTCAGGCATTTTGTTAAGTGAAACAGTACCCTTACACATGTTGCCATGTTACCTGTAAAAATAGGAAACCCTAGTTGTCTAAAATAAGACACTAATTCTACAAAGAGAACAATACTGTAGAACTCACACTTAAGACAATAGATGAAGGAAGACTTGTATGGAGGATCGTCTACTTTATTCATGGAGTTATCATAGGGTGTTGAGCGATGTCATTTTATTCTTTTCTTCTTCTTCTTCTTGGGATTTTTGAGTATTGGATCTTGAGACATATATAGCTAGAACTTACGAAGAATGGAGTACCATACTTTAACAAATAGATGTTGACTAATTGGTTCATATACTTAAAATCTCCGGCCATTGGGGATATTGGTAAACTAATATACCTAGATTATCCAAAAGTACACTTGCGAACTAGGATAAAATAATTAGTTGTGTACTAAACGTCTCTAAGTGTAGGAATGTTGCAAGGTGAAACAATGTATCAAACACTATATCGAAACCCAAACCCAATATACAAATCCAAATTAATACGAAAATACACAAGTGTAAGTAGGGGATTAAGTGTACAGAGGTGAAATACATATATATGCATACTTGGGGGTGGCCACGTGTCCAACAAATGGACACAAAATGTCCAAACCCTCACGAACACACTGTATCAGTGAACACATGGTCGTAATGTGTCTCCGTGTCTATTTTGGACACAAAAAATACCTCAATTCGGGTTAGTGTTTACCTTCAGTCTCCTCGCGGTGGTGGAGGAGCAGGAGAGGACAAGTTCGGTGGTGGAGGAGGAGGATCTCGCGGTGGAGGAGAAGGGGCTCGCGGTGGAGGAGAAGGAAGAGAAGGATCTCGCGGTGGTGGAGGAGGAGGATCTCGCGGTGGAGGAGGAGAAGGGGCTCGCGGTGGAGGAGGAGGAGGAGAAGGGGCTCGCCGAAGGGAGGAGAAGGGGCTCGCGGTGGAGGAGGAGGATGAGCGACGCCGGAGGGAAGGGGGTCGGGCTGTCGTCGAGGTCGGGGGAAGAGGGACGGGAACAAAAAATTTGGTGAGAGAGAGAAATGAAAAATCGAACCGAGGAAACCCTATTAGCAGCAAGTTAGCGACGTCTGTAAATACGTCACAAAGCGTCGACTTTCCTTTAATATTCGGCGACGCCATAAGCTATGCGACGCTAAAGGTCGCTGAACCAATAAAACTGACGACGTTTTCCGACAAATCAACAACGTTGGTTTTTATTACACTAAAGGTAGTCGCAATATGTCACTGTTTGTCGCTATCAGCGACGTATTGTGATGCTTATTTTTGGCGTCGCTAATTTCGGAAATATTAGCGACGTTTTAAGTTGCCGTTGCTAATTTCGTCGCTGATATGGCTTATTTTGGTCGTGGGCTTTCTTTACTTTTCCCTAATAGGACAAACACCCGTTGTGGCCGGCCACCTATAGTGGATAGGATTCCTCCACTCATCATTATCCATTCTCTCTCTTGTTCTTCCCCAAATTAATTAGAGAGCCATCCCTATTCAAATCATCACCAAATCTTCCTATTTCCTCACCAAATCTTCTTCCTTCCTTCTCCATTCTAGCCAAGGAGGGAGCTACTCAAGTTTGAGAGGATTCGGAGCTTGTCCGTGTCCGTTTGGGGTTTCTACGTATCGGTGGCATATCGGGATCGATTCGAGTCACCGAGAGGTATAAATCCCTTTCTTTCCTCATTTCTCTCATGCATTAGAATGGTATTGACCCATAGGAATGACCCTCTTGATTTTGTGTCCATTTGAGTCCATTTCGTGTCCATTTGGACACTTTATAGGTGTCCTATGAGTAGGATCGTGTCCTAATGGGGAAAACCCTATGTGGACACTTGTGGAATCATTTGTGTATGTAATGCATGTTGTTCGTATTACGTATTTAAGAATACGTGTACGTATTTTATCTCGTATTGGCCATGGTTCATCTTGGTTTGGGTTGGCTTGGGTTGGTTCGGCTAGGCTTGATTAGCCTTGGTTCATCATGAACCAAGGGTGAACCCCCTACCTACCACAACCAACCCCATTTATTAACCTCTTTCCATTCTCTCTCCTCATTATTTCCTTTCTTCTTCATTACTCTCCACCACCAACCAAGAAAACCCTAGCCTAGGCAAGTGCAATCTTGCTTCATGAAGAAACCCACCATTTTTATTGTTCTAACCTCTTCTTTGCAACTTTCTAATCTACATTAGAACTTGTCATTTTCTATTTTGAAGCTTGGATTTTTGTAGATCTAGAATTTAGTCATTTCCGGATTTTCATGGTTTTGATCTATTAAATTCCCTTGTTTTCAAGTTTTGATGGTTCCATGTGGTAGAGAATTTCCTTCTACCCAATTTTGACCTTTGGAAAGTTGGATTTGGACTTCTTTTGACCAAGTTATGGACTTTGGAAGCTTAGGGTTCAACCATGGAGTTCCTGCTGTTTGGAGAAGACAGTGAGCAGTGCACGAGCTTTTTAGCTTGCGTCACTGAGCTGTGCGCGCTCTTTAGCGCAGCACAGTAGCCCCCATATGCTGCCTTTTTGGAGCGTATGACTTGCATACGCTCACTTAGATAGCCATGAGTCGTATGGAGTCCATACGCTGCCTTTTTGGAGCGTATGACTTGCATACGCTCACTTGGATAGCCATGAGTCGTATGGAGTCCATACGCTGCCTTTTGGAGGCGTATGACTCGCATACGCTCGCTTGTGTGATAAGGAGTCGTATGAAGTTCATACGCTGCCTTTTTGGAGCGTATGTCTTGCATACGCTCACTTTTGTGACAAGGGGGCGTATGGACCTCATACGCTGCCCTTTGTGAGCATACGCTTACCTGAGCGTAGGCTTACCTGAGCGTAGGCTTACCTGAGCGTAACTTGACTTGAGCGTAGCCTGACCTGAGCGTATGGCCTTGGCTGACTTGGTCTCATGTCAGCATGTCACTTTGGTTTTATTTTCCTTAAGCTTGGCTCTTCTATAGCCCTGTATATTGATATTTTATTAGATATTTTACGTCCATTTTATATCCTTACGCCTTTTGTCATGAACTTGATAATCATGAATTTATTTAATAGGTTTGTGAATAATAATTGAACACGGCATGGCAGGACAAGCATACCTGACATGATTGTCTCGAATTGCTGTTACAACGGCTAACGTGACATGACCTGACAAGAATGACTAACCTGGACATCGTGGATGATTGCATTTGCACAATAAACCAGTATTGTCTTGCATCATGTCTAGGATGGGATCCCTGAGTACCACGGTCAGGGATACCTACTGTAATTAACTAAGAGTAATAAACTAGAATAATTCAGTAGACATGAAGAGATTCCCAGCTACAGGCAATCCCATTATCTGGGCGCATTAAGTGGACTTGTAGCCTACCGACGAGTAGGGCACACTTCCAGCACACAATCATGTGGTGCATCCTTCATAAATGGATATTCGACCTGGATAACTTGGATGGTCTGCAGGGCTTGTGGCTGTTGAAATAATCTCATTGCATCTTGCTAGTAACTAGGCCTGTGATAACCCTAGCTAGTTAAAGTATCAAGCCGTACTTTTGATTGGCCGTGATTGATTGGATGAAGTTATTCCAGCTTAGTCTTATCCTGATCCTGTGCAAGATCGTGACAAGACACGATTATTGATGCTTGCCTTAACAATAACGATCGGGGGACCAGTTCTGTTCAGGCGAAGGGTTACAACCCCGGTCCTTGTTTGGTTTAAGGGTTGTAACCTGGCTCCCGGAGCAATTCTGTGTCTTTCCTTCGGTTATTGTCTTATTTGTACCCCGTGCCATGCTTGTCATGTTCTATCTTACTTCAGCAACATGATTATCTATAATGGCCTTAACAATAAAGATCAGGAGTCCAGTTCTGTTCAGGCGAAGGGTTACAACCCCGGTCCTTGTTTGGTTTAAGGGTTGTAACCTGGCTCCCGGAGCAGTTCTGTGTCTTCTCTTCGTTTATTGTCTTATTACCTTATCCATAGTATTTGAGACGGATTTCCATTCAGGTGAAGGATTGCAACCCCGGTCCTTGTTTGGTTTAAGGGTTGTAGTCTGGCTACGTGAATGGTTTCCTCATACTCAATTATTGTTGTTATTTCTGATAATTTAACTTTAATGTTCCTTACTATATGCTGGTTTTAGTTTCTAAGTGAAACCTCCTTTGTGGCACTTGCTCTTTCTGGGGTCTGATCCCACCTGGTTTTGTGTGGCCAGATATCGGAGCAGCTCCAGAGGATCCACCGATCTTCCAGCCAGATGGTGACCACTAGACGGAACCCTGGCAACGAGTGGGTTTCTTTTTGTCCTCTCACTTATTTGTAAAAATTATTCTTTTGAGGCGTTTAGCCGGCGAGCACGTGTTAGCTCGATTGCATCTTTATTTACTGTCTGCCTACGGGCTGTAACATGATTGACAGATCCTAGGGTTGATCATGTATGACTGAACTCTTGCTAGTCATGGCATTTTGTACGACTAGCTTCATGATCATCTAATATGTAATGTATGGGACGCCTTGCTATTATATATTTGGTGCTCTGACATCTTGTAATTACTATTGCTTGCTTGTGATTGAGACAATAGGCTTGTTCATGACCTTAGGAGACTGCTGGCTTGTAGTTAAACCCTCATGTATCTAGACAGCCGTGACCGTATAGTGAGATGGATTCCATTTCATATACGTAGCTGGCTATGTCTGCCCCCGCTCTCCAGTATTCTGGTTCTGGGGCGTGACAGTGTATTAATTTTAGGTTGTTCTAATATTATTCCAGATTTTACTATGTGTTTTAGAATGATTCTCCTATGTATCTTAATGTATCATATTATCTATATCAATATATACAATATATATATATATATATATATATATATATATATATATAAAATATGGTTTATATATATGTGGATATATATATTATATTATGTGGTGTGATTTTGTATTTTGGTATAGGACAGTGGTCGGCCAAGAGGGAGAGTTAGTGTGTGTGTTGTGTTGGTTAAGAATGAGTGCTTGTGAGGTGTTTGAGAGAATGAGATTGAGAATTAGATTGGTAGTTGGAGTTTGGATGAATGTATGTATGTGTGTGTTTGTGGGTGAGATAGAGAGATGAGAGTGGAGTGTTGATGGAAGGGGGGAACCACCTATACAGGTGCTGCCAACAGCAGCACCTTGCTGTCCACACTTAACAGTCCAGATTCTTAGCCAATGTGGCTGTCCTTTTTGTCCCAACTTTCAATCCACATTACTCCCAAATTTAGTCCCTGTCATGCCCAAAACCAGCCCATATAAACCACTCCATGACAGTCCAGTTTTCCCCCCACCTTGCTGTCCAATAACAGCCCCCTAAACCATACTTTGCTGTCCCAAACATGCCCTATATTGACTGTCCTATTTGTCCTAAAAACAGTCCACTTCAGCCCAGTTTTTTTAGCCTATAGTTGGCTGTCCATGTATCCCCTTTTGGATGTCATTTACACCATAAATTCAGTCCCCAAACCCACATATAAATCACCCACAAATTAGCCCACCATAACCCCAAACCTGTCCACATATTAGCTATGTGTGTGTGTGTTTTGAGGTTGTGTGTGTGTATGTGTGTGAGAGCCTAAGCAAGTGTATCTAGTAGCCTATAGGTTAGCCTATGTGTAAACTAATAGGACACCTATAGAAAGCCTATTAGAGTGTGATATTGTGAGAGTGTTGTGTATGAGTAAGTGCTAGAGAGATGTGAGGATAATTCATGATATGGGTAAGGTAAGAAATAAGGTAAACTAGCACATGTATTCTAACATAGGCTAGATACCTAGGATACCTATATTCCTTGGTAGGTAAGCCTTAGATAGGATAGTATCTAGCTACCCTAAGGAGCCTAAGCTAGTATCTTGGGTATTAGCGGGGTTTCCTTGGTATTGGACAAGGTATCGGAATTTACCTTGGTAAGGTAATGCTAGTTTTGCCTAGGAATAGGGTATGAGTCTAGAGTCTAAGATAGGGTTAGGACTTGATTCCTTTGGTTGGTAATGATCAAATATGGTGCTCATAGACTAATTTTGATGTCGGTTGACCTTTTTGACCATAAGTCAACAAAAGTCAACCGAGAGTCAAACTTAGCCTTTAAGCGACCCGATTTGACCGAAACCAAATCAGAGTTGACCAGTTGACTGAAAGTCAACAGTTGGTCAACATTAGCTAGTTTGACCTAGGGTTGACCAGAGTTGACCAAAGTTGACTTTTTGACCAAAAGTCAATTGTAAGTCAACCTTTGACACCGTTTGACCTAGTTTGACTTGGATTGACTCCCAGTGACCTAGTATGACCTAGTATGACTCAGTTTGACCTAGATTGACCTAGTATTGACTTAGACTTGCATTCATGACTTATATTAGTTTTCTTTTTCAGTATTAAGCCCTGTTTGACTCATAGTGTCTTATTTTAGGTCTGTGATCACTCTGAGCGTCTGTTCATCTTATCCGCTCAGGACCACAAGCGAGTACATTCACTGATAGTTTTCATTGTCTTGATATCTACTATATCCAATTCAGTTGTAGTGTTTTACATGATTTTCGACACGACAGTTCACGGACTAGTATACGTCGGATCCTGTCATGAGATGTTATTCCTAGACTTCCTTAGTATATGGGTATGTGATATTTCTGTGTTTCTGTACTTATATAGATACTAATTTAGGAGTGGGCTGGTCCCCTGCTCTCGAACCCTGTGTCATGATGTGCCATGTCCGGATCCGTGATACTATTCGGGATGGGGGAATTATTAGGGGTTATGTGATCAAAGCCTCCATGTAACTATATTTTGCTAGAGCCACCCTCACCTCACGTAGGGTGTAGCAGATACCCCATTACCAGTTATCCAGGTTGGACGGCATGACTCTCCGTTGAGGACACCGCGGATTGTCGGGCCAAGTGGATAACTCTTCCTTGACTCCCTAGCCAATCACATATCGCTCTAATAGTTCAAATCACCTTTTATATTTATTAGCGTATCTTATATTCCAGTTCAGCTTTACTTTCTGTACTTCTCACCATGCTATATTTCCATTACTCACATGCTCTACCTGTCTTTATACTGTACTATAATTTAAGACTAAGTCCTGTTTGAAAGAAGGGTTACAACTATGGTCCTTGTTTGGTTCAAGGGTTGTAACTCGACTTTCAAATGGTTCCCAAGTCGCCTATATCTTTGTCTTGTATTTCATTATTGCTGTCTCTTATAGTATTTGTCAATTCATATGGAACTGCTGTTGGTGTTTGTACTTGCTCATTTTCCTGACAGGATACCGTTGATATATTACAGATGACTCTGAGACTGATTGTCCGATCTACTATGGGGTTGAGTCTGACGGAGTAGACTTAGACCGTGGCTTGTTGGTAGAGCCACTAGACTTTGCTCACCCTGAGTAGCATAGTTTAGTTAGGTTTGCCTGGCCTGCGAGCCAGCTGGTACATTTCAGTTTGTAGTATCTATTATATATATTTTCTGAGACTCTGGATGTTTGTGTATAGCTCTGACTTGTGGATCTTGGACTCATTTCCTGTTTTATCTATCATATTTCTCTTCCATGCTATCTACCTTAGTTTTATATATGTGATTGAGACTGTATTGCTATGTCACCTCCATTCGGAGTGTATATACTGTACAGGTACATTTATCTGTTTTAGTCGTAGTATTTACAGACCCTATATACAGCGTTCTATCGCTGATTCTGCAGCGTAGGCTGGACGTAACCACGTGCTCGTGTCCCTCTTCAGGGTGCGGGTCGTGACAAAACCCAAGGGACCGTATGGGGCTTAAAACATTATGTGAGAGGTCGAACTCTCTCCTCTACTGCTCAGACCACAATTGAAATTAATTCTATTTTTGAAGGCTTTGATTATTACTCCACAACTACTCGTGCCCATTTTGGTTGGACGGGGGTTTCATCTGAGGCATATGTAGGCATTGTTATGATTTAGTATTTCTATTAATTATTGATCCTGCATTATTTAAGATGTCCTGAATTCTACGAGAATGTGAGCACTTTAGGTCTGTCAGTATGAGTGGTCATCTTTTCCAGTTCCCATTCTCTCAAAAATAGCAATGGATGTTAAGAATGTCATATCAGTTTTGGGGTTAGATTTGACTAATGGTTTGTAGAGAAGGTCACTAGATTCTTCTTGAGACCCAGTGACAGATTCTTGAGGCAGGAAGTCAAGGGCAAATGATTTTGCGGCCGATCATGATTCAATATTCACATTTCCCCCTGTACCCATCTTTTTTTAATTAGTAGTGAGGAGTATAACAGTTTTTTATTTATTTTATGGATTTATGTTTTATGTATTTTCCATTCCTAGCTAAGGTTAGCAATGTCATGCTTTTTAACCCATTCTAAGAAAATGTAGCCTTTATTTTCTACAATTGGGTTCCACAATTTCACTCATTGTTGCATGGTATCACCAAGATAATGAGTAGGCACCAAGGAACACAGTAGCTTTGTCTTGTAGGCATCTGAAGAATGTACAGTCGAGATTGGAGATTTATAATTCTTTCACATCCTTCACTTTGCATGCCCAAATGTACTCGTTGCCACATTTAGGTAATTTTTACCATCTCAAATTGCCAACTAATTGTATTGTATAGCACTTCTCTAATGTATGTCACCCTCTGGTCATTATGTAAAGATTTGAATAGATTTATCATCTGAACAATTAATTAGTTGGTTGATAGTTGAATGTTAAAGACTTGTACATATCGGCAAGATATGCGGGTACTTCTATTCATGCTGGGACCATGGCATTATCTGATTTTCTCGCTACCTGACACTTTTGATAGCCATCTTTTGAACGGACTCTGAATTAAAGAATTGAAGCATATATATTTTTAAAGAGTAGATTAGTTATCTTATTTTTATGCATTTATTGTTTTATGTATTTGCCATTTCTAGCTGGGATACTGATATCACTTGTCACATTTTTTTATAGTTCTATAAAAATTGGCCAAGGGCTCTAAAAGAAAAACCTGATCCCATCTAGTCCATTTCCAACGTGTATCAATCATCAACATTATATGTATCATCCTCTTTTTATACTCGACTTTTATATCCCTTTTCTCTGCTGACAGACAGGTTAGAAAAGACATGCCAGAGAGAGAAGAAAATTCTTGCAAACATATTGGTGAAGCTTCTGAAACTAAACAAAGTAAGCGTTAACCCTGGCATGTTGATTAAGTAATGTTGTTCATAGCTGACTAAGCTATATTTCATGTTGGTAAGATATTTTTAGCATAACATGATCTATTTCAATTGAAGACGTCTTTCTTTCATCACACATATACTACAATGATAACAAATGGGGCAGACTTTACAGTTAATATTATCTATCCATACTACAGTAATTTATTTCATGTATTTCCTTTTTGTAGATTGTCCAGGAAAGTCGTTGTCCAAATTCTAGTTCAGAGGTCAACGAGTATCCCTAGAGAAAGAAAATCGAGTGTAATGTAAGCCTTTAGACTTACTCACTTGAAGATATGTATCACAATAAAGTCCAAGAAGACTGAACTCATATGCAAGTAAGTGAAGTTGGAAAAGAAATACTTGCTCAGTAGCTCTTAACCATGAATATAGTTTAGGCTTTATATAATCTTATAACCAGATCATACAATTTGTTCGCAACATGCAGTTGAAAGGCTAATAAAGAGAACTTGTTGTGTTTATTACAAGCATTGTATCAAAAGATAGATGTTTAGCCTGCCAAGTTTTAGAACAAAAAAAATGACATTATACCTCGAAGATGGCTTCACTCATCAAGCACGAGCTTACATATTCAACCTTGCTTATTCCTTTGCATAAATGCACAATTATTAGTTATGATACATGACTACTCTGTTTGGACTGCTCATACAATTACAATATTTATTATTCCATATAAATGTTGATTATAATCTATTCATCCAATAGGGAAATATAATTGTAATGATCGTATGCTGGCTTCTAGAAAATGTATGATTTTCCCTGTTGATGATTGAAGACAATAATGAACTTATTGAAAAGTACACTAATTTGGTAATATTAGGTATAAAAAGTCATCCAGACAACAATTTAGTGTACATCTTCCCTTTTCTCATCTAATTATGAATATATTGATATATGTATAGTGTATTAGCATTGTATACTTGAACATCATGCATTGAATGGGCTAGATCTGATAACATCATGTGTTGAATGGTGGTTGCATACTTGATAATTCATGGAGCATGGTGGCTGAATTTTACATAACTAAAAATGTCTACTTCCTTCTCGATCTCTAAGTAGGACTCACCTTAGGCCTTCGGATATGGTTTCTTGGGCTTTGTAATGCGAATGTTGTCAATTGGAGAAAATAAACTCACCTCTGATACTTTTCTAGTTATTTTTAGGTGGTTGCTCTTTCGTTAGAATCATTTCAGATGGTTCAGAAATGCAGCAAGAACCTATAGATTGGTTAGGAACCAAATGATCTAACCCATAAGAAAATAAGGCTAGGTTTGAGACAGTAAAAAGGATACAGCAATTCCTATGTAGATATTTGAGTAAAAGAAAATACATTTAAGTAAAAAATATTTGCCATGTTTAGCTTCTAAAAAAAGCCTTGTTGCAAGACCACAAAATACGAGTTGGAACAAGTAGAACAATCTTTTTGGTTAAAGAGTTTAAGCCCTTTTTTAAAACCTGACACCGACAAGTTGCTTCTTTGAAAAGTTGGTACATACACATAAAAATTTGTTGTATACCTTGTCATTTTGGAGACTGGACTTAAGATTGATTTGCCCCAGTTTGCTATACACCTGTAACAAGTGCTGATTTCTTCGAGTTCTTGTTTCATTACTTTTTATGAATGCTGTTTTTTGGTTATTCATCGCAGGATTTGAGTCGTCTTAATGACTCATGAATTTGTATGTATAGTACTTGCCTTTTCTTATTGTTTAGCGATTCAATATAATTGTGGATTTTCAAACATTTCTTTTACTGATGTTCGTTTTCTTGTTGTCAATTTTGCAGATACTCAAGAAGATGCATATTTTAAGTGTCTTTTCTTCCCCCCTCCCCATGGACAACTTGTTTTTTATTATTTAAGTGTGTATTTTGGAATCTTTCTAGTGCTATACAAATATGTGCGACGATCTTGTGATGGAAAAAATTGAGTTAATTTTTTGGGTTAATGTTGGATATACTTGAATGTTTAATAGATGATTCAAAAACAGTGTGTAGTGCTTAATATTTTGGGTTTAGAATTTTGTATGTAATGGTGGAGACAATGGGTTAATTTTGTAGCTGATGGTGTGTGTGATGTATTATATTTTGGATTTATTTTGGAAATGATGGTAAAGGATGCTGAATGTTAAGCTTTTTTGTTGTTTATCAATTGAACATTATAATTATATAAGGATTTTTTTGTCTTCAACTTAATGGTAAATGTTGTTAAGCTTTTTTTGTATGGGAGCTCCAACACATGAAGATACATCTGAGGACAAGCTTGACAACGGCCATGATCATATGAATTATGTTATATGTGTATTTAAATTGTATGTTTTATAGATGAAAAATGCAAACAATAATTTCATAAGTATTTACTTTTGGGATGGTTATGTAATTATCCTAGATGTAAACAACATCCTTTTGTGACGCTGACAAATTCTTCTAGGACGGATGTTATTCGTCACAAACTTTTTTATTTTGAGACAGTTTAGTAAACCGTCATAAACATATAATAATTCAAACTCTTTTGGTACGGTTAGATTTTTCGACCCTAAAACTAAATTAGGACGGTATTTTTCGTCCTAAAACTTTTTGCCACGCCACCCTAATAGCACTGTTACATACCGTCCTAAAATTTGTCCTAAATTACGATTTAGGACTGATTTGGGCCTTTTTAAGACAGGTTTTTGGCGTCCCAGAAGGACACTTTTTTGTAGTGTCCGTCTCGGATAAATCCCAAAGCCTTCAGTTCATTGATCTGATCCTTCATCTACTTTGCCTCCTTCGGGTTGACTCTGTAGCATCCCTTAGAAATAGGGGAAGAGCCGAGGACTAGGTCAATGGTGAACTCTATGTCTCGATCTGGGGATAACCCAGGAAGACTATCAGGGAAGACGTCCATAAATTCTGCTATGATAGGATGGGGAGGTCCGGGTTCTTCTGTGATAGAGGTGTAGGTAACACACTCCATATCCTCCGGAGCTCGAGAGATTTCAAACTCTGGCTTTTCAGGTGGGCTGAAGACTACACATCCTCTTTGACAATCTATCAGCGCATTTTGTTTACTTAACCAGTCCATTCCTAGGACTACATCATAGTTAGGTAAGGGCATCACAAGTAAGGGTGCTGAGAAGTTATGTCCAGATATTGTTATAGGGCAGTTACAGGTCTCAGTGATGGGCATAGGTCCACTACCAGTCATAACTCTACATATCTTCTTGCTAAATCACGTAACTAAGTGGTGTGTAGTGATAAATTTTGTTGATATAAAACTATGTGATGCACCCGAATCAAATAATGCTAAAGCAGGATATGAATGCACATAAATGAAACCTGCGATGACATCAGCGATAGGTTCCTGCTCTGGCTCTTGTTCCTCTGCTGTTAGGACAAAAGCTCGCCCAGTCTTCTGTTGATGCTGCCCAAACTGTTATTGCTGAGTGGGTAGAGGACCTTTCTGTTGAGTTGCTCCAGTCCGGTGGACTGACGAGGGGCAGTCCTTCACTTGGTGGGTGGCAGACCCACAGACTAGGCAGTGTCCTGGCCTCTTCCTGCAGATGTTTGACTGATGTCTTAGCCTCTTATAGAAATTGTAGACAGAAATCTGCTTCTGAGGCGCTCTGTCATTGGTCCTCGCCTGATGATGCTGCTGCTGGTGGTGAGAAGGCCTGTTGTTATTGTTGTGGTTGGGCCTCTTCTAGTTATTCTGGAAGTTGCTAGTTCCAGAATACTCCCTTTTTAAACGAACAGGCTGACTCTTCTCTATATCCTGAGCTCGTATTAGGATCCTTTCATACGTCTTGGCGCCGCCTGCAATTACAGGAGTGTGAATCTCTTCCCTCAGTCCATACCTGAATCTTTCAGCACGATCGGCGGGGTCAACAACCAAGTTCTTGGAAAAGCGACTAAGTTGACCAAACTCGGCCGCATATTCGCCAATAGTCATGTTCCCTTGCTTCAGGTTCTGGAACTGTCTTTCCATCTCCCGCAACTCTAATGTTGGAAAGAACTTCCTTCGGAACAATCTCTTGAAAGTGTTCCAGTCCAGCTGCTTGTCCTGGAGTCGGGGTTCATTCCGATACCAGGTGCTGGCTACATCTAACAGCTGGAGTCCCACAGCTTCAACTTGAAGATCATCAGGAAGTCGAGCAACGCTGAGGAGATGCTCCATACTGTCGAGCCATTCGTCAGCATAATGATTCCTTCGGTTCTCTTGAAAGGTCGAGGGCCCAGCTTCTTGAATTTCTCGATATCTCCGACTTTAGCCGGCCTTGGTTCAGATTGGGCGGCTTCTCCTCTCTCCAGTGCAGCCATAGCCACATTGTGGGCATTCTCCATGCCTTCTCTCATAATCGCCGTCTGTTCGCGATGAGCTTCAGCTTGAGTTCTCTGTGCCTCAAGTACTCCTCGTAGCAGGCCTACGAGGTCGGTGGGGTCTACGGACACTAATGGCACAACTGGATCGGGCACCACCGCAGGGGCTTGCTATTCAGTCTGGGAAGATGTAGGATCTAACATTTGAGTTGTAGTGTAGAATCCACGGGGTGCTGGTGCATTTTGGGGACGATCGATCAGCTGTCGGGGTGTAGAATCCGAACTTGATTGGGGAGGTGGGGTGTGATCGGGTGATGACATCCCATCGCCAGCAAGATTTGTGGCCATATTCTGGAAGGTTTAGGATTTCAAAACATAAGCAAGGTATCCTACCAGTCTATAACAATAAAAAAATATTTATTTATAATATATAACGGTCCTATGTTGTGACAAGTTAATGTTCTAGTGTTCTAAATGTTTCTAGATATGTTTCCTAAGTTGTTGATCTGACCTGCATGGGCCACCACTAAAAACATGTCACGACCCGGTCCCAATTTCTTGGGTCGAATCGGATCATGTCCAGCCTGCACCGTTGTTGAGACGGCGGCAGTAAGCTGTATCACTCTTGCAGGTAATCAACAACACAATTCTAATTGCCACAACTTTTAATACTTTGATAATTAAAGACTTGTCCAACACAAGTTTCAAATACAAACCACAACTGAAATAAATATTTATTTTTCACATAATCATAAACTGAAAATAAATCTTATTAGCAGTCTCCTCATCATCATCCTCTGGTAGAACAGCCGGGTAGAGCTCAGGGTCATAGTAGCTACTTATCAATAGCTCAGTATCGTCCATAGTACCTACGGGGAATCCAGTCAGAAAAGAAGCAAAGTACACTTCATGATAATCCAACAATTGAAATAATAATAGAGTTATGCACTTTTAAACAATTTGAAATAAATAGTTTTCCAGCAGTTAAAACATTGTGATGTGAATAGGCAATGAATATGATCGGATTGGGTTGTACAGTTGTATCCTATTGATACGATATAGCTTATCCCCGTATGTATGAGGGGTAAGCTAATACAGTCATTATACTACTTTGGATGTGGTCATACTCATTACACTAATCCCCCCAGTACCCAACAGTCAATCAGTCAATGCTCTCAGAGAGAGTTTCGTGTTGCATCGTGGTTTAAACTTGCAATAAAACGATTACTAAATAATTGGTAAACTAACACAAAATGTACTTGCCTTGGTTTGACTGGATTGGGGAATGTCTCCGAGATTGGAATCAAACTTGTCCTCGAAATCCTACAATCGAGAAGTCTGTCTTAGATTTCCAAAGTTTCCATGCTATATGTGCTAGTTACAATCTCTAAATTTGTCCTAGTCGATTTTTAATCTTTATTATACTATCACAAGCAAAAACTCGATTTTCTGGTGCGTTACATTTAATTATGAAGGAAAAAATCACTTTATATTTAATTTCGTAAAACTTTGTATTTATCGGTTTATTGGCAAAACTTGGTATTTTTATAATTATATAATAAAACTATATTTTTTTCCTTTAAATGAGAAAAGCATGAATTAAATATTACAAACTTGAAATTGTAATGTGATGAAACATTATTATTTTCTTTTTGTAAAATAAATAATTTATTATATTTTATTACGCATTCACGACAGAACATTAGCCAGAAAACAAAATAAAAGAATACTAAACTTTTACAAATTGCACACAACAGAAATAAATGGACTTATGCCCTTGCAGACCATTTTACATGAATTTAAATAAGAAGAAAAATATTTGTTAGTCTCTAAAAATTATCCTACAAATTAATCACAAAATAAAACTAGTAATTAAATTAAATTAAATTAATTTCGAGTCTCAGACTTTGGTCCAATTGTCAAAATAGCTAATGCCTCAACGTCCGGAAATCCCGGTTTCGTTTGCATTTAGCTAGGGCCCATGGACCAGTACGGTCGTTGCCCAAAAATCTAATTTATAAATATTTTCGAAAACCGATTTGAAATCCATTTGTATAATTTTTATAAAAATTTGGGCAGCACCTCCTCTATATTTGGGATAACCCAAAACTGGGAAAATGTGTCACAATCACCAATATAAGTCCCATACCCGGGAAACCCATATATATATATAAATTATATTCCCAAAATATTTTCGAAACGAATTCAGAAAAATATCACAGCATAAATAACCAGAATACTATTATTCGGAAAATCCAAATTTAAATCCACAGAACCAGCCAAAACCAACAGAACACAAAGAAAAATCCACAGAAACTATTCCGAAATCGACAGAATGTTTCCGAAAGATATCAGAAAGTCCGAAAATGCCATGTCTAAGAATTACCGATTTCTTGGGGGAAATCGGTGACCAAATCTCATCATAGACTATGAAAAATGGAAACGGAGAAACGAAATTATACCTTGGGTTGCTCGGCTAGAGCTCTCAGATATATAATAGGGAAAGAAGGCGAATCCCGCGAACTCGGAACAATCCAGAACACGCGGACAGCGGGATTGGAAACATGGGAAACCACGGACAGCAGGGTCGGGGCACGTAACTCGGATCTTGGGACAGAGCGGCAAAGGGCGGTCGAGAGGGGCGCGGGGACAGGGGCTCTGTCCGGCCGTATCGGGGACCACAGGAGGTCGGCGAGAGAGCGCTGACCTGGGCGGTCGAGAACGGCGGCGGGGGTCACCGGCGTCGGGCTGGCGCCGGAGGGACGCGGCTGGGCACGGCCTGGAAGTGGCAGCGGGGAATCGAGGTTCGCCGGAAGGGGCACGGTCGGGCTAGGTTGTGGCTAGGGATTTTGATTTGGGGAAAAGGGATGATGGAGTGTGATGAAAATGGTGATGGAGAAAATAGTGAGCTTTTATAGGAGAATAGTGAAGGGGGTTACGGGAGGGGAAGAGGAGAAGCATCGACCGTTCGGGGAGATGAACTGAGGAGTCGGGAGGACTCGGCCAAGCGGCCGTTGGTTAAATAGAAATGAGGGCTGCTGATGGAATAAATGGAAGGAGAGAGAGAGTGTTAAAGAAATTTTTAAAAGAAAAAATATTAAATTTTCTTTTCTTTATGAAAAACTCAATTAATATTATATCAAATAATATTTCAAATAATAATTTCGAAAACAAAGATTTGCTTGGATTTGAACTTGGGTTCGGAAACAGGTCCGGGACTCGGGAACGGGTTCGGGACAGGTCTGGTCCAACTCAATATTCCAGAAAAATAATTTTTTTCTAAAATATGAAAATGGTAATAATTAAATAGCAACAATTTATAAGTAAAATTTTCACGGGTTTTGACTAAACTCTAAAATTCCAGAAATAATTATTTTTTCTAATAATACACTTTCCTAAATAATAATTTATAATAATAATTAGCTAATTTAATTTATTCAATTAATTAACTAAAAGTTTACGGGTTTCACAAATGGGATAAATTTTAAGAGCAAAAAGAAAAGAAATACAGAAGCTGCTGAGGGTCCAACTCAAAAGAAATAACAATATAAAACTAAGGGTTGTTCTTTTTTGATAAGACAAGACACATAAGGAAGAAATGTACAAAGTACCACGCATGGCGTATAAAGAAAAGTACATTTCTAAATTTGGTCTGTTCTGAGGTTAATTTAGATTTAGTACCTAAAAACTCATAGTAGTTAGATTCTGGTGGGACTACTCACATTAATGTTCTAGGCAGAGTTGCCTGAGTTACCGAAAGTCAATTGATGGTAAAGATACATCTATATGGATGATGGCAATTCGGTAGAAATGGAAGCAATAGTATATTTTAGGTTATTATTAGGACCTGATTATTATTTGGATTTGATAGACACTTTTATTGTATCATCTTTTAGATGAAATTCAGTTTTGGTTTCCTTATTGGACAAATCTGGTTATCATTGTTCATTTGAAAACAATAGGTTTAGTCTATCTTCAAATTCAAATATTATTGGTAACGGTTCCTTAAGGTTTATAATAACCTATATTCAGTTGAAATTATTGCATTTATAATGAAACCTTGCAAGTGAAGTCATGTGGTACTAAATACAAAATTAATATTTTTTTAGCCTCATTATGACATAAGCGATTAGGTCACATCTCTAAAAATAGAGTTGAACGACTTGTGTCTGATGGGATTTGGATTCTATTAGCTTTATGGACTTTAATGTCTGTATTGAATGTGTAAAGGAAATACAAACCAAAGTTCAATTGTAAACAGCTACTTTATTGGCTATGCTGACAGATGGAGGGGTTAATAATTATACGGTCCCACATAAATGAATTTTTTTTAGACGAGAAGTATAATATTTTTTGAGGATGTTGAGTTTGAGGGAGAAATAAAGTCAAAGACATTATATTTGAGGAAGAATCGATTGTGATTCATACTATCACTTTTGACGATGTGCAGGAATTTTGTACCTGTCATTGATCAAGAAGTGAATTCGGAGCCTCAACAAGACAATGTCGAATTACCTCTACAAGTCGTTGTTGAGATACCTTGACAAGATAATGTAGCGGCACTCCCATTCAAGCTAAGGTAATTATTTCTGAGGAACAAACTCAACAACCTCAAGAACCGGTAATGTTAAGATGGTTCACAAGAGAAAGGAGAAATATAATTTCAAATAATATTTTCATATTTCTCTAGGAACGTGAGGAAGACTGTGGATACTGGAAGATGAACTAATCAACTTTCGTCAGGCTATGGAAAGTTCCTAGTTCTCAAAGTGGATTGATACAATAAATAAGGAGTATAAGTCCATGCAAGACAATAAAGTTTAAGAACTTATCTAATTACAAAAGGTATGAAGTCCATTGGTTGCAAATGGACATTTAGAACCAAGAAGAATTCAAAGGATCATGTGGAAAGGTATAAAGTACGTCTTGTAGCTAGTGACTTTACTCAAAATTTTGGGATTGATTTTAAAGAGTTTTTTTCTCTTCGGTATCTTTGAAAAACTTCATTAAAACAATCATAACACATGTTGAACATTTTGATCTTAAATTACATTAAATGGATGTCAAAACGATATTTCTCAATGGTAACATTGATGAAACAATTTATAAAGTTCAACCAGAAAATTGTGTCGAAAGACCCAAAGAATATGGTTTGCAAATTGACAAAATCTATTTATGAACTCAAGCAAGCTTCTCGTCAAAGGTACTTCAAGTGATTATCTCGTTTGGTTTTGAGATGAACACTGTTAAAGATTGTGTGTATCACAAGTTCAGTGGGAGTAGGAATAATTTTCTGGTTTTGTATATTGATTAAAGTATTAAATGCAAACCAGGTGACATCTCTCATTAAAGGAGACAAATTCGGTCTTAATCAAGTGTCCTAAGGTTAGTCTTAAAATTAAAAAAAATACAATAGATTTTTCCTTCATGATTAGTTATAGGAGTCTAATGTATGCTCAAGTATGTACGTGTCAGGGTATTGTGTACATATTAGGATGTTAGGCAGATATTTAAGCAAATATGGATGGATCATTGGGTAGCAGCCAAACTACTTAAGTAATTAATAGAGAACAAGAAATTATAAGCTCTTTGTAGGAGATCGGATAATTCTGGAGATCATAAGGTATTTCGACTCCAATTTTGTTGGATGATAACATAGTAGGAGATCCACATCAGGTTATGCTGACTAATGGAGATATATTTTGGATGAGTGTCAAACATGCACTCATAATTTCTTCCACCATGGCAGCAAGATTTATAACATGCTGTGGGGCATCTATTCAGGGAATATGGTTGCGAAATTTTGTCACAAGGCTGCGACTACAGTACGGTATTGAAAGACCACATAAAATTATGGTGTGATAATAATTCAGCAGTACTGTATTCTAATAACAACAAGAACTTGTATAAGTCAAAGGATGTTGACATAAAATTTCTAGTTGTGAAAGAAAAAATTCAGAATGGTAAAAGTGTCCATATAGCACATTAGGACAAACTCCATGTTAACGGATCCGCTCACAAAAACATTATCACACAAGGTCTTTCATGAGCATACTGCTCATATGGGTGTTATCTTAATTAAGAATATGATAATATAGTGGGAGTTTGTATTTTATATATTTGGATGCTATTTGGTTTTGGACACATTTGTGTATTAAAGTATTTTAGATATTTATCTGATCAGATATATGAAAATTCAGTTCATTCTGTTTTCATTACGTTAAAGTATTGATCTCACTAAAGTTTAGGAGGACCAGTTGGAAATAGACATGTATTACATTGTGTGTAATTTTCATGCTACGCATCCATGATTGATCTATGTTGTTTAGCTCTATTGGTATATGTGACCATTGATGGTTTAGTTACGCTATATGTGACGAAGGCCGCTTTGATCCTATGTTGATATGGTTAATGGACAAGATTGTCCGGATATACCCTAAGTATTAAGATAGCAATTTATGAGCTCACTAAGGTTAACACAATTATAAGGTTACATATATGGCCCAATGGGAGATTGTTAAAATTATTCAATAATTAAGGGGCCACACATGTAAAATTAATTGTGTTTGGGCTATCTAAATAATTAAGCCAAATTAAAGTGGTCTATTTGAAAATTGGCTTAAGGGTATAATTGTTATGGAATTAATGTGTAAATACCAGAGATAATTCTAATTTGATTAGGGGCCAAATTAGAAATATTAAAACATATAAATATATGTATTCATTAGGGTTGTGGTCCCCAACTTATACGACCACCAAAGAGAAGTTCTCTTTTTCTCTTCTGCATCTCCATCAACAGAAAGAGAGAGATAAAGGATTCGGATTCTTCTTTGTCATTAAGGGTCGTAGCAAGTTGGAAGATCGAACCCCGTAAAAGGACGACCGCTTCAAGATCCATCAAGCCTAGCAATGGATTCAGGTACGCTTCCATAATTTTTATTATGTTCTTCATCTCATGAATCGACAGGGTACAATAAAATTTCTAATAATTTTCTCTAAAGGTGTACTTGATTACAAGATGGAAAATATGTGAAAAATAAATCAATTCCACGAAATTATGTTACTAGAAAAAAAATTCCATGGAAAAGTTTTACGAAATTAATTTGGTTGTCGGATTGTCGTTATTTTCCATAAGACATAGTTATTTTTTTTTTTGGAAATTAATATTTTTTTATGGGCTGCACCAGTTTTATTTTCCACCATTTTGAAGGAAAATATGAAAAATGATAATTTTTTGGAAAATAATTTTATGGAAAATATACGCTATCAAACACTACAATCGGTGAAAATTTGTTATGGAAATATTTTCCATGAAAAAAAGCTCATTCAAACACAACCTAAAAGAAACTATTATAACATCAAACTCCAAATGTCATAAGTTAATTTATGTATAGACAACCCACTACAATATTCTCTAGAAAAGTCACTCACGCATGTACTCCGTTTCTTTATGTACATGGGTCAACAAAGAGACTAAACTAAAACCCTAACAACTAACAATTAGTGGAACTTTAATTAATTAGGAGAATAAATTCCTAAACGAGCCCCTACAAATAAATCCCTACACAAGAGATGAGCATATTAGCTTGTTTTAAACTTCATCGTTCAAGCATTCTACGGGTAAAGTGCAACAAAATCTTCCTTAGATTTGCCTCATTAGCAAAATAAGACTCGTTAGAAAATTAAAGCAACTTATCCCTCACGCAAAACTTGACTTGCTTATAAAGGTCCTTCCCGTCAAAGAATCGTTAGAAGTAGTCGTTACATGTTATTCTTATTTTTTGTACAATACCCAAAATACCCCTAAAAAGCTAATGTTAAACCACTGAATGTGTGGTGGCTGCTCCCTTTACATATCTCATCCCTCGTTTAAGTTATTTCTAATCTTCCTTTTTCCTACCTTGTTTTACTTATTTCCTTTCCTAATTTTTTTTAAAAAAAATTCATTCTTGTTTCTATATGTTGGTTCAAAATATACTCTTAATTTTAAGTTATTTGTATGATAAATGCAATGGGTAAAAGAAAATTTTATGGCAAGGACAAATTTATCACCCTCTTTCAACTTCTATGTTAAACACAAATATATCATCCAAAGAAGTAAAAGAAAAATTAACATTCCCAAATAGATTTTTCAATACATGACTTGTTAACAATCCCAAATAAATTTTTCAATACATAACCTGTTAACATCCAAACAGATTTTTCAAATATGCATCATACATAAGCAGCAGACAAGTAATATAATTTCCATTCCCAGTTTCATAAGCAACAATATATAATAAAATTTGCTTCCAACTCATCTTAAACAGTATATAATTTCCATTCCCAGTTCAAAGATCCTTGTCCCAGTTTCATAAAACAAACATAATGAATTTCTATCACCACATAAGCAGCAGACATAAGCAACAATACATAATTTCTTCTCCCAATACAAAATTGCTTCCAACTAAACTTTGTTAACAATCCAAAAAATAAACACATTACAACCCAAAATTTTCAAAATGTCCGAAAAGTCAAAATGTAAACACATAAGCTAAGATTGCAGTAGCAACCTATCATCCACAATTTGTAGCAGAAATAAAATAGAGTCAAGACAACCTATCATCCACAATGAACAAGTAAGAATTAGAGATGAACAAGTAAAAATTAGAATAGTGAGTAAAGACAACCTGTCATATATTTTAGAAATATATCAGTGAACTTCTTTAGTGCATCTTCAGAGTGCCCGTGTCATAACCAATTAAAAATCATCACGAAATTCTCGGCATCAGTAGTTCGAATTACTTTGTTTAGTCTCTTTTTAGCACACACACGTTCCAAATCACCACATAGATCCCTAACCGTCTCTACATGAAAAAATTTCAAATTTCTAAATCGGCATTAAATGATGCAACAATTTCACCTTACAATCTTGACGGATGATAGATTTCCGGAGCTTCCAGCACCCTCAGTTCCAAATTGACATGCGACTGCTCCTGGTGCAAAAAACATTAATAATAACTCAAATCTAAGTACAAAAACCTGAAACTACATAAAAGTTGCCACTGTGTCCCCATCACTTCGTATCTAACACTACCAGACACACACGAACCCGCCAAAACTAGTCCCGTGTCCCTGTGTATGGGTCATGCTAGGTCGCATTTGTGTCGGTGCGATTGACATGGACACTCCGAAGATGCACTAAAGGAGGTGGTGTGTCTATATCGACGTGACTGGATTGGTTTGCAATTAGTGGATGGAGAGACGGAGGAAACCTTGGGGAGTAAGGAAGCCAGTGATGGTGGAGCTTGGCCCGGGGAATGGACCGAGAGCCTGTCTTGATCCTCCGCTTCCATCTTCTTCTTCGATTTAGACAGAAACCCTAATTTTTAGGGTTAGGGTTTCTCTTTCTTCTTCTTCAAAGTCGCAGACGATGATCATCCGGTACCCTTCCATGGTGCTGAGGAGAGGCATGAGATTGGGGGAATTAGATGACAGAGAAGGATTTAGGGTTTAGGTTTTAGGTTTTAGGAAGAAAGAATTTAGGTTTTTAGGTTTTGGGAAGAAAGGAACAGATTGGGTTCTAGATGAGGAGTGCTCTAGAACCAACCAGCTGGTTTTGTATTATGGAACCAACCTATGTTATACACGTTGGATTGAATTGCATGGTTGAGATTAAATGACTTTAAAATGTGGTGGGGTCTACACCTTTTAATCTCAACCACTAAATTCTAATTCAATCCATAAAACATAGGGTGGTTCTATAATACAAAACCAGTCGGCTGGTTTTGGAGCATTTCTATCTGGAAAATAATGTTTGGATTTTCTCAAGGGTAAAATTGTCAAGATACTCCAAAATTCTACCAATTTTACATCTGTTAACGAAAAACACCCTTTAGGGTGTCAATTGAGCCTAATCAATACGTTATAGTTTTTTTTTAAATAAGGAGTCTTTAATTACAAATTCTCAAATCTAAGGAGGGTTTTTTGCACTTTACCCAGCATTCTCTCATATTTATATGAACAATGCTAGGATTACAATCAAATGAATTACAATTCATTTATAACAGCCTACGTAGCGGTTGTCAATTGGACCATCTCTCTCCATGTAGGATGGAAAGGTCAGAGAGGAACCAATTGTCTACCACCACGTAGTCGGTAAAATTGTCAAGATACTCCAAAATTCTACCAATTTTACATCTATTAACGAAAAACACCCTTTAGGGTGTCAATTGAGCCTAATCAATACGTTATAGTTTTTTTTTAAATAAGGAGTCTTTAATTACAAATTCTCAAATCTAAGGAGGGTTTTTTGCACTTTACCCAGCATTCTCTCATATTTATATGAACAATGCTAGGATTACAATCAAATGAATTACAATTCATTTATAACAGCCTACGTAGCGGTTGTCAATTGGACCATCTCTCTCCATGTAGGATGGAAAGGTCAGAGAGGAACCAATTGTCTACCACCACGTAGTCGGTTGTAAATGTTTTATACCTATTTGGTTGTAAATATAGATTTTTGTATATATATATATATATATATATATATATATATATATGAGACTCGTCTCACAGTATCGGTATTTATATACGGATACGTATTTTGTATTGTATTTCGTATTTTCTTGGTTTTCGGAATGCTTTAAATTTTTTTTCCAAATTATAGATTTTCTCCTTGACCGGCATACCAACGGTGTACCGGTGTATACCGACGACATACCATCCGGATAGATTTTCCATATTTTTGATATTTTTGATTTATGATATTTTTATGAATAGTTTTTCTGATATTTTTATGAATAGTATTTCTGATATTTTCGTGAATAGTATTTAGATATTTTGATGAATAGTATTTAGATATTTTCGTGAATAGTGTCGATGCATCATATTGTCCATTGGATAATTGGTTCTTTCAATGGCTAGAATTGATCTAGATTTTGACATGGATCACGATCCAACGATCACGATTAATTAACCCGTTCTATATATATCCTCTCATTTTCTCTCTCTTCTCTATTTTCATTCTCTTCACCCTCTCTCTTCATTCATCTTCTCTTTTCTTCCCTTGGGGTTTGCATGGAAACTTGGCCTTGAGGCCTAGAGTGTGGTTTCGTACCCCTCTTGGTGGTGGAGTAGAAGATTAGGCTTGGAACTTAACCCTAGGCAAGTACATCTTGCTCAAAAGCGACATGACCATGCTATAATTTTGTTTTTCATAGAAATTAAAGTTTTATTGCTCTATAATATGCTCCTCTAAATTGTTAACATTTTTAGTATATAGCACTTTTGGTTTTGATCGATAGAATTACGTAGATCTGAGTTTCTAGATGTGATTTTTGAGTATTTTGAGGTATTGATCTATCAAATGCTTTAATTTGTGAAAATTAATACTTCCATGTTGTAGGGAATTCACTTCTATGCAATTTTAACTTTTAAAAATCCGAATTTCGATTTAAAATAAAGTTTTTATGGCCGAAATAAGTTTTGGCAAAAATCTGAATTTTGTTGCTGTTTGGAAAATTGGTATACCGACGGTATGCCGTAGTATACCGACGGTTGTAGGTCCTAAAAATCAAGTTTCACCCATCAAAAAAGTAATGAAAATCAAATTGCGCACCTTTCAAAATAAACTGCGCAGGAACCAGATTGCGCAACAAGTCAATTACGCAAGGCCGAACCGCGCTAACATTCAAGCGCGCTAGCTAACGTGGCAACATCATCATTACCTGACACCAAAATCAGATCTTCTGACAACTGACAGCCCAAAGAATGAGAAAACTGTTCGTTTCTTGTGCCACGCCGCCATGACAGCTGTCTAGCGCGGTCCAGCTGTCAACTCCCAGCGCAGTCTGCCAGATCCTCTTTAGCGCAGTTCGATCCTAGCGCAGTTTGAAGCTAGCGCAGTTCAAGCAGCACAAACCATCAAGATAACTGACATTTCATACGTTGCATATATGCCATCAATTGCTCACCATGTGGCAACCGTCTGTACACGACCATGCGCATTTTAATCAAACAATGCCACGCGTCTCATACAGTTGGCCCACGATCGAGAAACTGCCAGCGCAGTTCGCTGCTTGCGCAGTCCAATGCCTGCGCAATCCAAAAATAACTACTAATTAGTTATTTTCCAGAACTCTATAAATAGTATTTCAAGTCCTTCATTATGGACATCATTCAAGATCATCACTAGAGATCAGGAGTTCTTGCCAAAGTGCTGCTGCATTCTTCAGAGGCTACAGTCTTCAAAGTTTACATCGTCCAAGGAATAAAGCGATCGTCTTCAGATCGAATTCCTATAGTTGTACTTTCCCAGAATTTAATTGTAATCTTCTTACAAAGTTTGTGAAATAAAGAACACTTTTGTTTTTGCAAACAAAATGGTGACTCTGCTGGGGACGACTTTCTCCTCCGACGAGGAAGTGACAACTCAATGTGACGTTACGTCTATTGGAAAGATGCAGAAGAAGCTGGTTGTAAAGGTCAACCAGACGGCCTACGAGGCGATGATGAACTCCGGGACTACTCGTCGCACTGCAACTTCTGCCAAGAGCAAAGTCTGTTCAGTATGGACTCCAAAGTCCTCTGCACAATCCTCTGCACAATCCTCTGCGCAGTCTGCTGTCTCTGCTCCCAAAACTGCTGCACAGTCTGCTGCCTCTACTGCTCATACCCAGTATACTGCTCCTCTTGCCAGTGCACAAACCACTTCCTATGCTGCTCTAGTAAAGTGCAAGACTCATCTTCCCCTGGCGCAGTTGGCTGAAACTCTTCCTGCACAGTCCACCACTCCATCAACCAGAGTGCAACTCAAGCACTCTGAAGTCAAGACTCCTGCTGCACAAGCTACAGTGTCTGTGGCCAAAAGGCCATCTGTCAAAGCTTCTCATGCGCTACCAGCCAATGCGCCTACTGCCACTTTAACTCCTGTGCAAACTGTGCCAGCGCAGTCTAAGAGGGATAGCCTTTTGGCTAACCTTCCTTCTTCTCACAGCGAGGGAAAAAACTCTTCTCCTCTTTCCAAGCACCCTGTTGCTCCAGCGCAATCCACTGGGGGTAGTCTGTTGACTATTCCTCCTCCTCCTCAGAACAAAGGAAAAGGTCCGTTGGTCTTTTCTCAAACTTCCTTGTTCCACGACTTGGAAGACAACAGAGGAAAACGCTCTTTAGCCAACCCTTCTTCACAAAACAAAAGAAAAGGTCCTTTGGTCTTTTCTCAGTCTTCCTCGATTTTTACTGTAGAAGATCAATCTGAACGTGCCTCGGCACCAATCAGTACAAAAACTCTCTCAAACAAGAGTTCTTCTTCCCTCCTTGCCAAAGGAAAGTGTACCAATCTAAGAGGTATTCTGCCTACTCCGGTAGCGGAATTCCAAGATCTCCCAACTCTTTGGATATCCTGCTCAAAGCAAGGAAAATTACTGGTGTCTCAGACAGAAACCCCTGGGGGTGAATTTGCTGATCTAAGGACTTATCTCAATAGACCATTTTCTATGAAACGCAAACAGCCAATGCCGAAGATCAACCTGCATCAGAGATAAACTTCCAAGATAAAGAATCCTGACACCTATGCTAATAAAATGAGTACTTCTCTATATACTCATGGGACAAAATATTTGAAGAACCAGAACCATGTTCCGAATATAGTCAAAGAACATATCCCTCAGACTTTTTCTCATCCCGTCATTGTTCCTGATCTCCGAGAGCACCTCAAGCAAAAGCGAAACAATATTTCGACACCTCCAGTTCAACCACTTGGACACCATTGTAATCACAAGGTTGTCATCAAGTGTTGTTGTTAGACAACAAAACGATCTGTCTTCGATCGTTTGAATTTTGCAACGTCTGAACCAATGTCAGAAGATGAAGACGAAGTGTTGTATGCTTCCGTCAACATGGCTTCTCGAGACACTGGGGGTAGAAAGTGCTCCAAGCACGATAAGCCTCGCAAGCCCAGCCAGCGGTATTTAGATTTACTCCAAGAATCTTCTGAAGGAGTATTCCGACATACCAGATCCCGAAGCCGAGTTACAATCGGTCAAAGAAATCTTCTCCAAGATCCTTCCGGTCATCTCCCTCTTTTTCAGATGATTCTTTCTCTGATTATGATGCATACAGTGAAAGTTCTGAACAGACAGTATCCTCCACTGTACCTAGAGAAGTGACAGCTTATGTTGTCACTAAAGACCCAGATGCTTCTAGTTCGGCTAGTCAAGAACAACGAATAGCCGCACTAGAAGACAAGCTGAAGACCATGGCTGAAATGGTTACAAGTATGCATTCTATCATCGTGGCCCAACATACAGTACCACCGACTGTACCTGCTACAAATCCTGAGATCATAGCATCGTCGGTGCCTGTCAATGTAGGACTGGGGATAGTATCTCCTCAAGTACCCCTTGTACAAATTTAACCTACACCCAGTCAGTCAAGTACTGGGAGTAGTGCTTACCACGCTGTTCCTTCCCCTAACACTCTGATTCAGCCTGCTCCTTCTTCATCATCGGAGGATGCTAATGAAGCTGTCAAACTCTTGTGTACTCAATTCGAGGCTTTCAAAGAGAAGGACAATTTACATAGATTGGGGATTCAACAACCCTATCCGATTGAATACAAGGAAGTTCCATTTTCTCCTAAGTATAAGATTCCCACAATTTCGATGTTTGATGGCAGCACTTCTCCGAGTCAGTTCATTAATCACTTTGAGGTAATGACTGTTCAACTTCAGCCAAATGACGCTCTTCTTACCAGGATATTCGTCGGCTGTTTAGCCGGTGTGGCATACGATTGGTACAGAAGCTTGCCCGATGGCTGTATCACTTCTTTTTCGGGTCTTAAACAAATCTTCTTGGAACGATTCTATGAGGGAGTCAACGACATGACCATGTCGTCCCTCAATAAGATCAAATAAAGACATAATAAAACTGCTGAGAGTTTCATTGAAAGATTCCGTCGAGAAGCTTTAAAGATGCCTCCTAGGACTCCGGCCGCTGTAACTATAGACACCTGCAAGGAAAATCTTTTGCCTATTATCAGCATGTGGACGGGGTTAACTCAGTTCCAAGACTGGCCATCCTTCATTGTCAATGCTAAAGTAGCTGAAGTTAGTGCTAACAAGTTCAAGCAGCTAGGGCTACACATGTCTAACCCCGACCGGGACAAACACCCGACATCGAGTTGCGGTAATCTCCAGAACAACCGCAAGGGTAAAGAGACTTTGAATATCAACTTGAAAAGTAAAGAATCTCTAGCTGTTAACGTGGCTCCACCTACGTCTACTTCTACTCCTTCTGTCCCTCCACCAAGGGAACCTCGTCCTAAAGTGGAGTACTCCTTTGACGAGAACGACACCGTGAGCATCTTTGATTGCTTGATCAAAAGCAATAAGCTCCAACTCCCAGATCTGAAGAAGCCTGACGAGGTCGGTAAGACTAATCATCCCAAATATTGTGTATATTACAGGTTCATTGGGCATCCTACTCGAGCATGTTACGTGCTTAAAGGCAAAATTCAAGAGCTAGTCAACGCTGGTGTTGTCACTCTGGAGCAAGACGAGAAGACTGTTACCACGAATATGGTCTCAGTACAGTTAGGTAACTTTCCTCCACAGATGGTACAGCATGGTGTCATCCCTATCCCCAAGGCCAATCTTGAGATCGAGAATCTTCCTCCTCCACGAAGTGAAGGTCTTGTCCCCTTATCTCTTGACAATGGTGAGATTATGTGGATTCACCCTGATCTTGCTTCGGAGTTCGAAGTTCCCTCTTCCTCCAAGAAGAAAGAACGCTCCAAGGGTAAGACAAAGACTTGTAATATGGTGTCTTTTGACCCCATTATTAAAGAGAAAATTCTACTGGGCACCAGATCAGGAAAAGCCTACTCACGGGAAGTTCCTGAAAATCAAGAAAACCCTGCTTCTTCTTCTGAGTCTGCTCTAGTACAACCTGTTTCTACTGAGGACATCCCTTCTGCATCCTCACCGGTTGTAGTACCCATTCCTCCCAAGCCGACGGTAGCCGACAAAAGCAAACAACAAGTCCGCTTCGACAAGCCTTTGAAGAAGTCATCTCCTTCTGGACTTGAGAAGCCATATAACTTTGATATCTTGGCTCAACTAGCCAATACACCGGCCAGGGTGTCAATCTTCGAGCTGTTGCGTCGCTCCAAAGAAACTCGAGAAACTCTGAGTGAAGCTCTAATGCAGGCAGAAACCTGTCTAACCCTTCTAAAGAAGTCAAAATTAGAGCCTGTCTCTTGCCTCCATTGTCACAGTATGTTGGAGTTAATTCCAAGCATTACCTTCATACATGATGATATGCTGATGGAAGACAATAGGCATGACCGTCCTACATACTATACAGGATATGTCGACTCGATGAAAGTCGATCGTATTCTGATAGATCCAGGGTCAGCACTCAGCATCATGCCAAAGATAATGTTAGATGCACTGAAGATCCTATTACATAGTCTTTCTGGCACAATCACCACCATCTTGGGGTTCAACCAGGGAAGAAGTGAACCTCTGGGCAAGATTCGCCTAAAACTCCAAATAGGCACTCTCCGCACAAAGGTGACCTTCTACATCATAGACAACCATGGTTGCTCTTACAATGCTCTTTTGGGGAGACCGTTCCTGCATGAACATAACATTGTTCCTTCGACTCTCCATCAATGTTTCAAATACGTTGATGACAAGGGAGAAGTTTAAAAAGAGGTTGTAGATCTCTATCCTTTCAAAGGTGTCGAAGTATACTACAACGACGCTCGCATGTATAAAGATGAGTTCATAAAGGTAGTACTAGCTCTGGACACTGAAGAAGAACAAGAAGCAATGCCCAAAGACACCCTCATCATATCTGTCAAAGGGCAGGTTTCTCATCCTCAGTCCTCCAAACTACTGGCTATTCACTTGCCAGTCCAGAAGCAACCAACTGATGGTGGTAAAAATCAAAGTGAGCTCACCTCTTCTGAACCACTTGTTATTGACTTACGTCGTAATAAGGATAAAATGCAGCTTACCTCTTCTGAGCCACTTGTTATTGACCTTCGTCGTAACAAGTCCAATCCTCCTCCACGTTCTTCTTCTCCCCCTCTTGTAATCAATCTGACCAAGCCTGCTAAGGCTAAAGGTCCTGTTGTAAATACAGATGTACAAATCAATAAAAAAGCATCTCCTTTCCAGTATACTGATGTCATTTATCATGCTAAGTGCTATTTGGATATGTTAGATAGCTTTCAGTTATTTACAATAGGAGTTGTACAGTCTCTTCAAACAGAGGTGTCACTCGAACACCCAGATGATTCATACTTTGTTGTCCCTTCTCGAAAGAGAGGCGAGAGTCCAATACTTTTTAGTAAAGGACCAGAACAAAAATTCAGCTATACGGATGATAGCAAAAGCAACGATACGGGACATCTCCAACTTCGTCGTTATAGTTAACAATCAAAAGACATCATCCGAAAGATGGGTTATGACTTCAAGAATGGCCTCAACTATGGTAAGGGTAGAAGAACTCCTATCTGTACGGTTGTTCCGAAAGAAAAATCAGAGATGTATTATAGCAGGACAAAAAGAGGTCTCGGATATGCTTCACCTCCGGTATTATCTCCGGAAGTCTCCGAATCCGATAGTGATGAGCGCTCTAATTCTTCTGATTCCAGATCATGGGATTCTGATACCAGTATTGGTCAAATTCATCGGCTGATCATATCTTCTAACATGGTCTCCGTCGAACTTCCAGAAGGATATGACGAAGATATTGAAGAAAATCCCGAAACAGATCCTTGGGCTCAACGAATGGATACCCAACGGGAACTCCGATTCGAACAAAGGGAACCTCCTACCGATGATCAATTAGTTCAAATTGACGTAAGAGAAAGCGGGTCAACTCGTCCGATATTCATCAGCAAGAACCTTCCAGAGGCAGATAAGCAAGAATTAATTCTTCTTATTCGAGAATATATTAATGTATTTGCTTAGAGTTATGAAGACATGCCAGGTTTAGATCCCAAAGTTGCTACTCACAAATTAAATATCTTGCCTAATGCAAAGCCAGTCAAAAAACATCAAAGGCGATTCAAGCCAGAAATGATGGACGCTATTGATGATGAAGTCAAAAAGCTTATAGCTTGTGGCTTTATTCGAGAAGAACAACATCCAGATTGGGTAGCCAATGTTGTCCCAGTCTTGAAAAGAATTGGTAAAGTTCGAGCTTGCATCGACTTCCGGAATCTTAATGAAGCCTGTCCGAAAGATGAGTTTCCTCTCCCTATCACAGATGTCATGATCGACAATACTTACGGGTTCGAGCGAATATCCTTCATGGATGGATTCTCTGGATATAATCAGATTCGGATGAATCCTGAAGATGAAAAACACACTTCTTTTCATACTCCTCGCAGAGTCTATTGCTATACCGTGATGCCATTTGGTCTCAAGAATGCGGGTGCAACTTACCAACGAGCTATGAGTACCATCTTTCGAGATCATCTTCGTAAGACTGTTAAATGTTATGTCGATGATATTGCCGTCAAGAGTCGTCTAAAGGAAGATCACATCCAAGACTTAAGAATAATCTTCAATCTGATGCGCCAATATCAACTCAAAATGAATCCCACCAAGTCATTCTTGGGTGTCTCTAGTGGCAAATTTCTCGGCTTCGTCATTACCTCTAAGGGTATACACGTAGATCTCGAGAAGATCAAAGCCATTCAAGAGATGCGTCCTCCACACAACCTAAAAGAGCTACGAGGATTCCAAGGTCGACTTGTGTACATCAGGAGATTCATTTCGAATCTGTCTGGACGTTGCAGACCATTTACTCAGCTAATGGAGAAGGGTGTATCTTTCATTTGGACCGAAGAATGTCAACAAGCATTCGATGACATAAAGCGATATCTTATGAACCCACCAGTCTTGGTGCCATCGATCTCGGGCATACCATTCTTAATGTATGTCCGTGCTACGGATCATTCATTGGGTGCTTTACTTGCCCAAAAGAATAAAGAAGGCCATGAACAGGCCATCTACTATCTTAGTCGTACTATGATTGGTGCTGAACACCGTTATAGTCCGGTCGAAAAAGAATGCTTAGCTCTTATGTTTGTTGTTCAAAAGACGAGGTATTATATCATTAGCCAAACTATTCATGTCATATCCCGAGTTAATCCTCTTCGGGTACTGATGAAGAAGCCTAGCACACTCAATTCTCGATTGGCTACATGGTCCATTCTACTAGCCCAGTATGACATGGTATATGTTCCACAAAAGTCTGTTAAAGGTCAAGCACTAGAGTATTTCTTAGAAGCTCATCCTGTTCCAGAGACATCCAAACTTTATGATGAAATTCCTGACGAGACATTGGAATCAAATATGATCTCCGAAGAATTTCCTACTTGGCGTCTATTCTTTGATAGTGCATCCAGGATTGGACCAAATGGTACCATTGTTGCAGGAGTTGGGGTTGTTCTTGTTTCTCCAGACGGGTCAACTATCCAAATAGCCTACTCCCTGGATGAACCTTGCTCCAATAACGTAGCAGAATATAATGCTCTACTCATTGACCTTCAATTAGCTAAGCAACTAGACGTTGAATATCTTGAAGTCTATTGCGACTCCAAGCTAGTAGTTAACCAGGTTAGAGGAACCTATGAAGTTCGTCATCAAGATCTAGTGCCTTATTATGAAGCGACAATCAGCATGGCTACATCATTCAAAGCTTTTTTCATCGAATATGTCCGCCGAGTTTGCAATACTGAAGCAGATGCTTTGGCCAATCTTGCAGCAGTCTTAGCCATCCCTATCAAAAGACAGCAGGTGGTGGTTGTTTCTAATCGGGAATTGTTTTGTATCGAAAACAATCGTAATATTGAGTTCAGTAATCTCACTGAAGTCAATGTTATCAACGAAGATTGGAGAGCTTCTTTCATCGACTTTGTAGTTCACGACATACTTCCTGAAGATCCTATGGAGGCTATGAGTATTCGCCGACGATCTCTCCAATTCTATTACAATTAAACCACCAAGACCCTCTATCGACGAATTTATGGTCTTTTTTTGCGCTGTCTTGCTGGTGATGAAGCGAAGCAAGTATTGCGTGAAGCTCACGATGGTGTTTGCGGAGTGCATCAACCCGGTCCTAAACTACAGGATCGTATCCGACGCATGGGCTACTACTGGCCCTCTATGGTATCTGATGCCATCGAATATGCAAGGAAGTGTCGAGCCTGTCAAATCTATGCAGATTTCATCCATCAACCGTCGAAATTCCTGCATCCGACTGCCGCTTCCTGGCCTTTCGAAGCTTAGGGCATGGATATCATAGGTCCCATCAATCCTCCTTCTTCTAGAGGACATCGGTTCATACTAGCAATAACCGACTACTTCTCCAAATGGGCTAAAGCTATACATCTGGCTGAAGTCAAAACCAGCAACATCATCAACTTCATCAAACACCATGTCATCTATAGATTTGGTGTACCTCGACGAATCATTCATGACAACGGACCTCAATTTATCAGCCAGAAGTTTACAAAATTCTGCGATGATCATCGAATTGATAATGTCGCTTCGACAGCTTACAATCCTGCTGCTAATGGCTTGGCTGAAGCCTTCAACAAAACTATCATCAAGCTCCTCAAGAAGTTTGTGTCTACTAACAAACAAAACTGGAGTGAAAAGCTTGAAGAATGTCTTTGGGCCTATCGTACCACGGTCTGCAACCCTACAGGCTGTACACCTTTCTCTTTGGTGTATGGCTGTGAAGCAGTTCTACCCCTGGAACTTCAAATTCTGTCCTTAAGGATTGCCATCGCTAATGAGCTAACAACAGAGAATAACGATCTTCTTCAACTTCAAGAATTGGAGGCGCTCGACGAGAAGGGTTATTGGCTCAACAGCATATTGAGTTATACCAAGCCCGCATCTCGAAGACTTTCAACCGCAAAGTTAAAGTCAGAGCCTTTCAGAAAGGAGAGCTCGTTCTAACCATCAGGCGTCCTATGACTATGACTCACATGAGTAAGGGCAAGTTAGATACAAAATGGGAAGGGCCTTACATTGTGAGCAAAGTCTTTTCAAATAGAGCCTATCAACTCTCAGAGCTGGACGGTCGAGTTGTAATGATGCCTATCAATGGCAAATTCCTTAAAAAATACTATGTATTAATGTAACAGGGATTTTATGTAAATATGATCAGACAGTTCATAAATAAAGTTTGATTTTTATTTCATCATAAACGTTGTTACATAATATCAAGGACAGGAATCACTATCGTCCTTCTTGAAGACAGAACGAGGGCCATTACCGTCCTTCTCAAAAACATAATCGGCAAAAGAGATGAGAACATCCTTGCTCGAACCCACCAGAAACTTGCAAGCAGCCATCCTCATGGCCTCTTCTTCTTCCGTCTTTTCTGGTTCAACCAGGAAGTCCAGGATATCCCACGGTGGCTGGGGTGCAGACGAACCTTTGCCTGCCTCCATCTGCTTTGGTTAGGTCGGTTCGGCAGGACGTTCTTCAGTGCCTAATTCAACCTTCAGGGCGATCTCAGCCTTCTTGGATGCATCTCCAGACGATATCTTTATGTTGAAAAGTAAAAGTGGTCATTCCATCTAATTTTATGTTATATTTATAGACAGAGATTGGTGAAACAACGAAGCGACACATTCATCTGACGGTTCACCCGTTCATTACATTCATCTGACGGTTCATCCGTTCACCACATTCATCTGACGGTTCACCCGTTCACTACATTCATCTGACGGTTCACCCGTTCACCACATTCATCTGACGGTTCACCCGTTCACTACATTCATCTGACGGTTTATCCGTTCACCGCATTCATCTGACGGTTCACCCATTCACTACATTCATCTAACGGTTCACCCGTTCACTATATTCATCTGACGGTTCGCCCGTTCACTACAATTATCTGACGGTTCGCCCATTCATTACATTCATCCGACGGTTCGCCCGTTCACTACATTCATCCGACGGTTCACCCGTTCATCTATTCATCCGACGGTTCACCCGTTCATCTATTCATCCGACGGATCACCCGTTCATCCAATTCCGGTCCATCCGTTCATCCTGACGATTCATTTCGTTCACACATTTTGACGATTCATCGTTCATTCGTATCAGCAACTTGTCATGTATTTGTTACCTTTGATTAAGTTGTCTACTGAAATAATAATATTCAATAAGTTATATTTTGCCATATCTATATTACCTCTGAGCAGATATAATAAATATAATTATTTTCTAAATCAAGAAATATATCATGTCTCGGACCTTTGAATATATTTTCTATCGCAATTATTTATATCCAAACGAGATATGCAATAAATAATAGAGCCACAAATAAAATGTCTTTTTATTGATCAAGATTAAAGGGCATTACAAAAAGAGATGTTACAAAACAGAAGATACAAAAAATCTTTCTATTCGGCTGGTGGAGTCATCAAACTAGTCATCTGCTGCTTTAAAAATTGAAGTCGCTCCTCACGAGAATCCATCACTCGCCTTCTAGCTTCCTCCATTCCAGACTTATCATCAAAAGTCGGCAAGGTTACTAGTCTGCGGGAGATTTCAGCTTGATGAGTTGTGACATACTCATTTCTTTCCTGAGTCAGAGCGTCCAGTTGCTGAACTGCAGCTTGATGTTGTGTGGCCTCATCTTCCTGAGCAAGCTGAACAAGTCTCAACTCTTCTTGAAGACGAGCAGATTTTGCTTTTAGCTCAACTTTCTTTTCTTTCTCCCCGACAGCAGATGCTATTATCTCTATTTGAGAGTTATACTCTGAAGACTTGGCAGTGAAAGTGTCTAAGACAATCTGGAAATCAACTTTCGCAACTGCAGCCTCTTGAGACATCCTCTCAAACTCGGCATGTACCAAGGGCTTTACCTCCCTCCGATTCATATCTTTGTAGATCTTAACTGATTCTTCCAGCTCATCCAGTATGTGTTCAAAGTAAGCAGCTTGCGCTTCATCACCTTGACTTCGGATGGCAGCGATCAGATAAGAGGTTGGACCCCTAACAGTTATGAAACCAACATCTTCTTTCTCCATTACCCTTTCTACTAAGGGTCCTAGTGAATTGAAGAAAAGTTTGGTGAAGGAACCAATTATGAATCTGTTAGTAGCTATGGCACCAGGTGTAGTAGCTACTCCCATGGACGTCGAAGCAGCAGGTGCCTGTACAGATGGACGTTCAGCTTCTTGCACGTGAGTGGAGGTCTCTCTAGACAAAGGAGCCATGGTAGAGCTAGTCGCTCCTCCCAGATGTTCCTCTGCAAAATCAAACAAACACCATCAGTTGGCTGTCATTAGCAACTATCGAGAAGGATCAAAAGTAAGAGCAATCTTACTATTGCTGGGCAGTAACAAGTTTGTCATCTGCTAACACGGGTTGCAACCTCGCAGAAGAAGCTTCAGACATTACTGTCGGGCTACTACCCGCTTCGGAGCCGCCCGAAAAATATCGACTACTGCTGGCCATCGCCTTTATTGGCACTATATCAGTGCATATGGGAGGAGTTGGAGAAGTTTCAATTTCTGCATGGATAAAAATTTAAATGTCAGCCATTTAATCTATGAAAAGAAGATTGATAATATCATTCAATACCTTTGGGATCAGCAACAGTAACTTCCTCACGTGCTACTTCCTTGACCGTATTCTTCTCTGGGGATACAGGTACATCAGCATCCTCTCTTGGGTTAAGAGTATCATCAACAGCTTCTGTTAATGTATCTTCATCACTTGCACTCTTCTCTGGTGCTTCTTTACTATCAGTTGCGGCGACCGGATCTACATCATCATGGAGGCCGAAGTCGCAGTCATTCAGAGCATCGATAATTAATCGATCTTCTTCATCACGAAGTGTTTTTGGTGTAGCTGGAAGCTGGGTAGTTTCCACTGCAAGTGTAGGAGATCGCAACACTTTATCCTCTTTCTCCATGACTTCCTCCCTGGTCTCTACAACCTCATCCCTCCTCTCTGGACTCAAAGCTTCTTATCTGGGCTCAGGGACAGGTGTAGGAGATGACATTGTGATTCCGGCGATAGCACTAGCCACGACCGATGACAGGATAGGTCTTGGAGGACTGGCCACTTTCCTTCTGATAACTATCTTCTTTCTGCGTAGAGGTCTCTCCGGACTCTCTACATCTACAACATCTACTTGTCTTTGAAGAGAGGTTTGAGTCGTCGCTTCTTCTTTCTGAGTCGACTCAGCCTGCTGTCGAGATTGCGACCGGGTAGTAACCCTTTCCGATGATTCCAAGACAAACTTCTTCTTAGCGATTGGAGAAGAAGGTTCTTCTATCCTCCTCTTCTTCTCCTTGGCCGGAGATCTGACAACCTTCAAGGAGACGTGCAGTGGCTCGTTGACTTCTTCAGGGAAGTTGGCTTCCCTCGAAGCTTCCAACGGTGCATCGGCCAGCTCACGCTCTTCATCATTGCCAGGAGTCGACACAACAGATGCTCCCTTCTTTAATCGGGCCGCTGTCGCAAAGCTGTCTGCGAGACTGAAGTTCTCGGCAAAGGTATTTGCTGATGTATAGAAAAATGAATATGTATACAGCATCCGAGGACCATGATCGCTCTTCATCGGCATCGAGAATGTTGTTCTTGTGTCTCGAGCATTATAGTAAGCCCAAGCCCGGGCTCCATCGATCATATAACCTTTTTCTTGTAGGCACGTGATGGCGTTGCCTACATGAAACTGGTCATAGCCGAATTGGTGCGCAAGACGGCTGGGAAGATAGGGCTCCAAATAACATTCGTCTTCAAATCTGTAGACCAGGTATGACGGCCGGATTGTCCTCAGCCAATCAAAAACTGCATGGCCCAAAGGCTGCCTCCCAGAGTCAACCAAATTTGTAGACATGTGCTCGTAGCCAGCTGGAGGGAAACACAATAGAAGTTCCATCCCTTTTCGAGATTCAGAGCGCGTCTGCAATCTCTTAAACTGGTGTATATCCACTTGCTTTTTGAGAATCTCCTCAAAAAGCTGCTGCTTACCGCTCCCATATCGGGATTCATCAGGATAGGATAGTGCAGAAGCAGCCATCCGAATAGGTATGTGTATGGTAGCTCTAGCCGAGAAAAGCTTCCATTCTCGCATTTTCCTTTAAGCATCGAATCGACAAAAAGGCGGAGACCAGTATTCATTCTGTAATTTATCGCTGATAATAGATCCATCCGGTAGCCGAAGACTAAGCGGACGACAGTAAATAGTACGCCTCGATGAAAGCGATCGACGGCGCTGGCTCCAGGGATAACGAATCGTCGAAGCCAGTAGGTAAGAAAACCCGCCAGGTGGGCTTCCTTTGACATGGGCCTATAGCCCATCCTCATAAAACTTTCAATAATGTCTCCTGTCTTGAAAGGAAGATATTGAAGATCATCATCGATCTTGATATCCATCTCCTTGTTCTCCTCCATCAACCCTATCACTTTGCTGCTACTAAGTGGTCTGAAGAAGTTGGGTTTGCAATTATCGTGCTCCTTAGTCTTCTTCTCCATAATGTGGTTGAGAAAGAGATATGGCAAATATTTCGTCGAGTAGCAGGTGCCTGATGAACCACTCTTGTAGTATAAGGAACAGATCTTGTAGTGGCACAACAGCTCTTCAAAGACGGCCACTATATCAGCATTCTTCTGACGAAGTTTGTCCAAATAGTCATTGGTCGGAACAAATTCTTCATAGGGAATATTTCCCATTGCCAGGCTCGAGATGTACTTCATCTCGTGAAGAGCCAATCCGATCTCTCCACAGGACGTCATAAAAGTCCCTGTTCTGTAGTTGTACCTCTCTGCCAATACAAGAAATAGGTAAGGATTAGGGTGGAAGCCGTAAACGGTAGAGTACACCGCTTGGTACAGCTCAATCTCCTTGAGCTTCTCTTCGAATTGAGCCAATATCCAATTGGCTATACAGTTCCATCTCTTGTTATCCGGATTAACAAGACCTGTCAATCGGATATCTTGGTCTGGATATCTTCCCTCAACCTTCGCAAACTCATTCGCGAATATCGACGTTCTGACTGGTAGCAGCAAGGAGGAGTTTTCCGGTAGAATGCAGCCGGGTTTCAATCCTCTGAGTAGGGAGCTGTGACGCTCAGTGGAACTGTAGAACATGTCCATATTGTTTGGCCCCTTCTTCACACAAATATTTCCCGTTCGGACTTGCTGAAGAGGAGTTATATCCCATTCCATCCTTCTGGGATAGCCCGTAAAAGCATAGCGAGATAGGGGAAGGCATCCAGATATCTCCGGTAGAAGTATCCTTTTCTCGCCTCTTTGAAAAAGTCTCTGTTCAACTCGAGGTCTGGGCTGAGAACTCTTGTCAAGAGCCTCACCAAACAGAAACAGAGGCTTCTTATGAATAATGGCGTCAGCAGTTTGCAGAGGCTGGCCGTTCATCAGACTCGGCAATGTTTCATTGTCTTGTGCTGTTATGATGGCTTGTCGAGACGACGGCAGGGCATACTGAGGAAATATCACATGGAAAAGATCCTCCTTAAACTCAGGTTCAGCCAAAGTCCCTGCAAAGACCTCATAATTGGGATCTTCCCTGAGGTTAACTGCATCAAACAAAGATACAAAATTCAGTATATACAAAATCAAAGAGTCTGTTCAAAAGATCAGCAAATTACGCAGTGTCAGATTGCGCTATGTGCAAAGCATCAAATTGTGCTAATACAGCCTACATGCGCAAAATATCCAGTTGCGCCAACACATCCACTTGCGCAAGATATCAGGTTGTGCTTGCGCAAGGCATCAGTTTGCGCTGACTCAACAGACTTGTGCAAATCGATAGATTGTGCCGAACATCTGCCAGCGCTTTCCAACCGATTGCGCAAGAATATAGTTTTCATAAAAATGAAAAGTATTGTGTGTGTGCAACCAAAACCCTAAATAGGGCGGCGCAATACCATCAAATCTCTAAAAAGAGAGAGGTATGAAGGTTCAAAAATATCAAGAACCCTAAAAAGGGTTTTGATCGAGTTCATCATCTACCTTGCAGTGCTGGGTGGCCAACTTCATGACGAGAGATTCGGGGCGCAACTCGAGTCGAGGGTTCGGCCACAGCCTTGCCTTTCTCGGTGGCAGTTCGCTTAGGGGCCATTGACGTCGACGGCGAAGAGAATGAGAAGTAGTCGGAGAAGATGAGCTCTTGTCTCTTGAGAACAGTTGAAAATAAGTAAAGAATAAAAGAAAGAAGAATGGAAACTATTTATAGTTTTTCAAAAGTAACAGTCACCTCAGATTGCGCCGAGAAATTAGGAACTGATTACTCCAAATGTGCAGTCAAAGCATCATTTACGGAACTTGATTTAAATTCAAAATTTAAAGTATTTCGAAACTTTGAATATTTTCAAATTTTGAAAACTTTGAAGGGGGTCTTGTAAGTCCTAAAAATCAAGTTGCATCCATCAAAAAAGTAATGAAAATCAAATTGCGCACCTTTCAAAATAAACTGCACGGGAACCAGATTGTGCAACAAGTCAATTACACAAGGCCGAACCGCGCTAACATTCAAGCGCGCTAGCTAACGTGGCAACGTCATCATTACCTGACACCAAAATCAGATCTTCTGACAACTGACAATCCGAAGAACGAGGAAACTGTTCGTTTCTTGTGCCACACCGCCATGACAGCTGTATAGCGCGGTCCAGCTGTCAACTTCCAACGCAGTCTGCCAGATCCTCTTCAGCGCAGTTCGATCCTAGCGCAGTCTGAAGCTAGCGCAGTTCAAGCAGCACAAACCATCAAGATAACTGACATTTCATACGTGGCATACATGCCATCAATTACTCACCACGTGGCAGCCGTCTGTACACGACCATGCGCATTTCAATCAAACAATGCCACGCGTCTCATACAGTTGGCCCACGTTCGAGAAACTGCCAGCGTAGTTCGCTGCTTGCACAGTCCAATGCCTGCGCAATCCAAAAATAACTACTAATTAGTTATTTTTCAGAACTCTATAAATAGAGTTTCAAGTCCTTCATTATGGACATCATTCAAGATCATCACCAGAGATCAGGAGTTTCTACCAAAGTGCTACTGCATTCTTCAGAGGCTACAGTCTTCAAAGTTCACATCGTCCAAAGGATAAAGTTATCGTCTTTATATCGGATTCCTATAGTTGTACTTTCCCAGAATTCAATTGTAATCTTCTTACAAAGTTTGTGAAATAAAGAACATTTGTTTTTATAAAAAACAGTATAACGATTTTTACACCAGAAACTTTCTGTCTTATGGTCGAAATACCGTCAGTATGCCGTCGTATATCACCGGTATGCCGTTTTAGGCTGATTTGAGCTGTTTTTCCTGCTTTTGACCGTTTTTGATATTTTTCGATTGTAGTAGACTCTTAACATGATTATATGACCTTGTATAGTTAGAGAATGATTGTACACCCTATATACACTTGGCACTAATATATTTTCATGAATTGTTTTATGTTATATACTTATCTTTATTAATTTCTTCCCACATGCCATGATATATTTTCCTATTGATTTCTTCTTACATGCCATGATATGTATTGCCGTGTCTTTTTCAATTTTATGTCAAGTACATTTATTGTCTAGCTGTACATTGATTGATAGTAGTCTGTCATGGCATACTCATGATTTTCGTACATGTTCAGATTCTTGATAGTGGCTCGTAGTAGCGCACTCATGACTTGATTTTCTTATTGATTTCTAGATCAGAGATATGAGTACATGTTCTTTCTTGACACCGTGGATATAGCTTGTTAAATTTTAATCTATTGTATCTTGGCACTGGACAATCGAGTGTGAGTATTGTTTCGTGTATCACGTGATGTTAGTATGGGGATGTTCATAAGTGATAGCTTACGAATTACTCGTACATAATACACAACATCTTAGGAAATTCTTGAGTGTCCACGACTTAAGAATTTGACATGAATAAGATAAGGTAAATGACTAGTAAAATTCAAGTAGATCATTGAAGGAGGAAATTCGTGCTACCAATCCCGAGCTCCAAGGGCCCCATGAGGCGTGGTTCAACCCTGCTAGGAAAGGGCTCCAAGTCTTCTCCTCCGGATGGTTCGCACTCAGAGGATCGACATGGATTAGCGAGGGAGTTACCTTTATTTCCCACTTTATCTCGCACTTTCATTTTGTGGTGTATTAGCCAAGGACATATGTTAGTCCTTATTTCTGGGTTTTGTTCCCTCCGTCTTAGTACGGCATAGATGTATATTCTGGACAGGTGCTAGTTGTACATTTACGTACCTTTTGTATAGTCAGTTGATATATCTTTTATTATGTCGGCTCTCATGATTATGTATGTACTTGTGTTTGGGACGCCTTACCCATCTCATATATGATTTACTCTTTATTGCTTCTTATGTTGATTAGATTGAGATAGAATTTGTTCGACCTTAGGAGTCGTCAGTGGCATGTTAGAGTCTACCCACTTATCTTCTAGACAGCTTTGACCGTATTTTAGGGTATTGGCGTACTCTGATATACGTAGCTGGCTTTATTTCGCCCTCGATCTCCAGTATTCTGGTTCTGGGGCATGACAGGGTTTCTTGGTGGCCCATACAGGTCTGTCTTCAGACTTGTGGGGGATTCATCTTATTAGAATCTCAATCCTATATTTGTCTTCTTTTGATCTCCTTTTGCTGATCGCACCATCTTGTTTTCCTTGAACTATGGACATGCTTGATATGTTATTGCTCTATTCCTGTCCCTTTTGATATCACCTGTCCTTATCATTCAGGGACACCCAACCTTCTTATCTATTTCTTTCGAGGATTTTATTGCTCCATCTTCTTCCTTGGTTCAGGCAGTATGTCGACAACAGATCTCGCCTCCACAGAGTCAGGTACCAGTACCATCTCAGCATCTGGTGGCAGCTCAGTTCTCTTTACTCCAGTCAGTTCGGCTAATAAAGTCAGCTCGATCCCATGTTCAGCACCTCCTTCCGATACGGTCTCAGCAGATTTAATGTCAGCATCCGGCTCAGTTTGCCCAAGTCCAGTAAGTCAGATAAAATTAGCAGCAGGTAAGAGCAGCAGTCCCGATGCATAGATAGAGAGAGTTTATTATCATTGAGTAGATGTTGGCTGAGGGCAGTCAGATTGTTAGTAAGCTTCTGAGGTATTCCTTGAGTCATTCTTATTCTTGGGTTCCGTTGACGGCATTGTATTCCACTCATACCCGGAATACGATGGTCAACTTGACATATTCGACGAGTAAACGCAAGTTTCTCGTACCACTCATCTGCCTCCGTATCTCGTGATACACGATATCTATCATGTATCCCGACTACGTAGGTGCGTCCTAGATTAGAGTTATGTCTTCGACTAAGTCGTTGGTACCGACTTACTTCGAAACTTGACCCTTGTCCACTTTGTGAGTCAGCGTAGGCAAGCGAGGACGAATCCCTACATAACTGACTCAGGGGTATATTATTCCATATGCCTCCTTTTCTTGTATTATATATGTATGTATTTATTATTTTTGTATTTATTTAAATTCGGTATCTCAAATATCACTTGTACACGGGATGTTTTCTTTCGATGTGTTATGATTTTACATTATTTTAGCATGTGCATTTTTACTTGACTGGCTTTAGGAAATTCCGAGGACAAAATTTTTCAAGTTGTGGAGAGTTGAGAGACTCGTCTCACAGTATTGGTATTTATATATGGACACGTATTTTGTATTGTATTTCGTATTTTCTTGATTTTTGGAATGCTTTAAATTTTTTTTCCAAATTATAGATTTTCTCCTTGACCGGCATACCGACGGTGTACCGGTGTATACCGTCGGCATACTATCCGGACAGATTTTCTATATTTTAGATATTTTTGATTTATGATATTTTTATGAATAGTATTTCTGATATTTTCATGAATAGTGTTTCTGATATTTTCGTGAATAGTATTTAGATATTTTGATGAATAGTATTTAGATATTTTCGTGAATAGTATCGATGCATCCTATTGTCCATTGGATAATTGGTTTTCTTTAATGGTTAGGATTGATCTAGATTTTGACATAAATCAGGATCCAATGATCACGATTAATTCACCCCTTCTATATATACCCTCTTATTTTCCCTCTCTTCTCTCTTTTCATTCTCTCCACCCTTTCTCTCCATTCATCTTCTCTTTTATCCCCTTGGGGTTTGCATGGGAGCTTGGCCTTGAGGCCTAGAGTGTGGTTTCGTACCCCTCTTGGTGGTGGAGTAGAAGATTAGGCTTGGAACTTAACCCTAGGCAAGTATATCTTGCTCAAAAGTGACATGACCATGCTATAATTTTGTTTTCCATAGAAATTAAAGTTTTATTGTTCTATAATATGCTCCTCTAAATTGTTAACATCTTTAGTATATAGCACTTTTGGTTTTGATCGATAGAATTACGTAGATCTAAGTTTTTAGATGTGATTTTTGAGTATTTTGAGGTATTGATCTATCAAATGCTTTAATTTTTGAAAAATAATACTTCCATGTTGTAGGAAATTCAATTCAATGCAATTTTAGCTTTTGAAAATCTGAATTTTGATTTAAAATAAAAATTTTATGGCCGAAACAAGTTTTGGCAAAAATCTAAATTTTGTTGCTGTTTGGAAAATCGATATACCGACGGTATGCCAATTTTTGCACCAGAAACTTTCTATCTTTAGGCCAAAATACCGCTGGTATGCCGCCGTATACCGCCGGTATGCCGTTTTAGGCTGATTTGAGCTATTTTTGCCCGTTTTTGATATTTTTTCGATTGTAATAGACTCTTAACATGATTAGATGACCTTGTATGGTTAGAGAATGATCATACACCCTGTATACACTTGACATTAATATATTTTCATGAATTATTTTATGTCATGTATTTACCTTTATTAATTTCTTCCCACATGCCATGATGTTTTCCTATTAATTTCTTCTTACATGCCATAATATGTATTGCCGTATCTTTTCCAATTTTATGTCAAGTACATTTATTGTCTAGCAATACATTGAATGATATTAGCATGTCATGGCGTACTCATGATTTTCGTACATATCCAGATTCTTAATAGTGGCTCGTAGTAGCGCACTCATGACTTGATTTTCTTATTGATTTTTAGATCAGAGATATGAGTACATGTTCTTTCTTGACACCGTAGATATAGCTTGTTAATTTTAATCTATTGCATTTTGGCACTGGACAATCGAGTGTGAGTATTATTCCGTGTATCACGTGATGTTAGTATGGGGATGTTCGTAAGTGATAACTTACGAATTACTCGTACATAACACACGTCATCTTAGAAAATTCTTGAGTGTCCATGACATAAGAATTTGACATGAATACGATAAGGTAAATGACTAGTAAAATCCAAGTAGATCATTGTAGAAAAAAATTTGTACTACCAACCCCGAGCTCCAAGGGCCCCATGAGGCGTGGCTCAATCCTGCTAGGCAAGGGCTCCATGACCTACCAAGTTTGCGCGTATTGATACACGATCGAGTAACATATCATGCTGGGTTGTGGCATAGTCAGTTATATGTTTTCTTTTATAAGTATATGATATGGTTGTTCATGTTGCAAGTCAAGACACGTTTCATCTGCCAGCAGTCTTGTTGGGCAATAGATGTACTACTCATACCCCTGGACATCCGGGTATCTACAGTCAGGTAGTTGCGAAAATCCTCAACTTGCATACTAGTAATTAGGATTGTGATAACCCTAGCTAGTTAATAATAGCAAGCCATAGGTAATGATTGGCGTGCACTTTTGGTTGTGTGTTACTTTATATGCTCTTATGTCGATGAGTGGCCAGAGGCTAAGTTCTGCTAGGAAAAAGATCTGCAAACCTGGTCCTTGTTTAGTTAAGGGTTGTGGCTCCAATTTCTAGTAGTTCCTAAGTCCCTTGTTGCTCATTGGCTTATTGTTCTCTATTGCTATATGGTTTAGTATTTCCATTCAATCATTTATATTCTCGAGATTCGTGCATTGGAACCGCACTAGTCTCGACCCATATTTATTTATTTATGTTGTGTTGTTGTTGGGCTTTGTCGTTCACCTCGAGCCTTCCTTGTGGTACTTGCTATTTGGGGTCTGGCCCCACTGTTTTTGCATGGCCAGGTTCCATAGTTGATCACGAGGATCTATCGTCTTCTCCTCCAGATGATTCGCACTCAGAGGACCGACATGGATTAGCGAGTGAGTTACCTTTGTTTTCCCAATTTATCTCGTACTTTCATTTTGTAGTGTATTAGCCAAGGACATATGTTAGTCCTTGTTGTTTGGGTTTTGTTCCCTCCATCTTAGTACGGCGTGGATGTATATTCTGGACAGCTGCTAGTTGTACATTTATGTACCTTTTGTATAGTCAGTTGATATCTTTTATTATGTCAGCTCTCATGATTATGTATCTACTTGTGTTTGGGACGCCTTACCCATCTCATATATGATTTACTCTTTATTGCTTCTTATGTTGATTGGATTGAGATAGGATTTGTTCGACCTGAGGAGTTGTCAGTGGCATGCTAGAGTCCACCCACTTGTCTTCTAGATAGCTTTGACCGTATCTTGGGATATTGGCGTACTCTGATATACGTGTTTGCAAAAACAAAAAGTTTATTCCAAACTTGAAAAAGAATTAGTACAAAGTATAATTTATTCTGGGGAAGTACAACTGTAGAAATCTGATCAGAAGACGATCACTTTATCCCTTGGACTATGTGAACTTGAAGACTGCAGCCTCTGGAGAATGCAACAGCGATTTTGTAAGAGTTCTTGATCTCTGTGCGTATGTATCTGATAATTTCACAATGATTGGAAACTCTATTTATAGAGTTCAAGAAATAACTGTTTTAGCAGTTATTCTGATGTGCGCAAGGCTGGATTGCACCAAATTGTGTTGTGTCAACTTTTATTCAGTTGTTAAGTCGTGTACTAACTGTATTTAGACGTGTGGCATCATGTGATTGAGATGTGCATGGTCGTGTACAGGATAGTAGATACGTCTTGAAGATTAGTGGCATGTGCGCTACGTCATCCTGCTTTAGAATATAAGTTTTCTCAACTTCATCAGGTTGTGCGAGCTTCGGTCAACTGTGCCTGATTGAGCCGTGCCTAGACACGTAGTAGCTTTTGAGCAGAAGTCATTTAGATTGCGCCTAGGCGCAACTAAAGATTTTGTCTGGATTGCTGCCTAGGCTGCAACTTACGAAGTGTACAGGACAGCTGTCTACCAACTCTCCTTGAGCGGCACAGTTTACGGAATTCGAAAAGATTTTCCTCGTTCACTGTGGTGTCAGTCGTCAGTGCTGTCAGGTAATGATGGCCATTAAGTGTCAGACGCCACGTAGATTTTGGCGTAATCAGACTGGGAGCAGTCTAATATCAGGCGCAACCTGATCAGTGGCGCAGCTTGTTCTCTGAGCTTCATATCAGTAGCACAACTTGATCACTGATTAGTATGTTCAGGGCACAACTTAATTTTTAGGCCCTACAAGACCCCCTTCAAAGTTTTTATAACTTAAAATATATCAAGTTTTGAAATACTTTGAATTTTATAAAAAATTTAACTGAGTCAAGTTGCGCCAGTTTTGCGCAATCTGTTATGACCAATTACGATTCATCATGCACGATTCAGGATGACTGTTAGGATTCTGACTTTCTGACTATAAATAATCTCCGTTTACTCCACTGTGATTCTTTACTTTCATTTTTAATCTTCTGAGCAAATTTCTATAGCTTTTGCAACCCTCTTTTTTGACCATCTTCTTGACGACATGGCCCCCAAAAGGACTGCTGCTGACAAAGAAAAGGCCATCGCCACCCCTTCAACTCGTGTTTTGCCTGCCCATGTGCCACAATATGCACCGCCCTTTTCTCGTCGAGAGACAGCCAACCCAGCATTGGAAGGTGATTAAGGGCGAGCCAATTCGATTTATGAGCGATGATTTCATCAACGATTGATTTGCGTACCTCTTTTTAGAGTGTGGAGTATCACAAACTTTGCGCCACCCCTTCTTAGGGTGTGGTCGCCTTTTTCTTGAACACTGTTCGTTCTTACGAACTGTGTCACGCATGCTGTTTGCGTAAACCTAAATATTGCATAGCCAAATTTGAGGCACAACTCAACATGTGACGCAACCTAAAATGTCGCACAATTTGAGTTTCACGCGACATAGCCTTTGGCGCAACTTGAATTGTTGCGCAATTCAGAATATTGTACAACTTAGACTTTGCGCAACATATTACGTGGCATAACTCAGAATGTCTGTGCCACTCAATAAGTTGTACAATTTGTTTTTTTTCTTCTAATTTTTTTTGTTCATATATCTCTTTGCAGTTAATCTCAGGGAAGACCCGAATACAGAAAGGTTTGCTTCAACATTTACAGTCCCAGAGTATAGAGAGAATTTGTCTCATGTAATCTTCCCTCAATATGATGGCCCTGAAGCACGAAGAACTCTACTCATAAATCAAGATAATCAAATTATTTTGAACTTAATGAACGGTGAACCTCTTCAAACCTGGGATACTACAGTCCACAAAAAACCTGCCTTTTTATTCGGGGATGCTATCAAGAAAACCTCCCAACCTAAGGCAAGAAAAGAGACAAAATATTTCTTAAAGGGAAACAATGCCATACATCTAACAAAAATATCGAGATCTATGGCATTATCCCAGTATGCTTTTGCTAGCTATCCTAGAAGGATGTCATAGGGATTTAACTCCTCTCCAACAAGCAAGAGTTGGTCGGATCTGTTATAAAGTGGGTCCGCAGAACAAAGACCTTTTTTACAGCACATCTGAAAAATATAGCACACACTTAAGAGGTTTAAGGCCCAGCTGCATCCCTCCTGAGGATTCTTCCCTGCTTCTTCCAGTCAGAATACCTATTTTTGCAAATACATTTGCAAAAGCTGAAGGAAGATATCCAGACCGCGCTATGCACATGACAGGCCTGGTAAACCCTGGAATGAAGCGTTGGAGTAGCTTGTCCATATGGATTTTGGAGGAATTCAAAGACAGGCTCATTGATCTGGGCCTCTATAATCCTAATCTATACTACGGTATATAGCATTCATCCAAACCCTCACATATTCTTGGCTTTAGTAGAGAGATATAACAAGAGCACTGGGACCTTTATGACACCTCATGGAGAGATGGGATTTGCTTTTAACGAGATGGAATATATCTCTCGTCTGCCGATGGGTGACAACCCATATGAAGAATATGTACCCATAAATGATGAATTAGATGCTCTAGCAAAGGAGAATCCCCAGATGATCACAGTTTTCCAAGAGCTGATGTGTCACTATAAAGTCTGCTTACTCTACTGCGAAAGTGCCACTGCGGGTACTTGCTACATCACAAAATCGATGCCATATCTGTTCTGGGTCATGTGTGGGAGGACAAGCCGCTGGACAGTCAAGCCTGTATGCCTCGTTTCTTTGAACCGTTTGATAGAAGTGATATACAATTATTGATGGAAAAACATAACCATGGGGATGTCACCCTAACTGAGGACTCGGGTTTGTTCAAGGCTGGCGATGTTCTTCAAAGTTATCTTAGACAGGGTCTATGTCTCCAGAAGCCCAGCTGGCAGGCTTTCTATCTTTATGGCTACGGCGTTTTATAATTCCGGGAGCCAGTACAGTTGATAGATTTTACCAGGGTATTTTGTTTGCTGCAACACGTCTTGTATTTGGATACAAGATGGATCTCCTATTAGCAATGACCTGCCACCTGAATGTTGGATTGCATTCTTTTGTAGACACCATGTTGCAAGATAAGGATAGTCGATCGGATTTTCCTTGTACTGAAATGCCATATACTTGTTTGTTCGGGTGGTTATTGCTACACCATCCCTGTTTAATGAACCCGGATATGGGACCTGTTGATGGAGACTTCATCGGGCGTTTTACTAATGCTCACTGGAAATATACTGCTCTTTCGGAATGTCGACTTGCCTTGAACCGTGGATCAAGATAGTATTTCCAGTGTGTTGGCCCCCTTCATGGTATGATACTATGCCTCCACAGATGATGGACTTATCTGAAGAAATACTCCGTTTAAGTCCAAACATTTTTTCCTGGCTTAAGATAATTCGGCCTTCTCACTTGGTCTATAGATTTGAAGAAGAATGTTATTTGGAACCGTATTTGCTGAGTCGATTTGCACAGCAGTTCGGGTATGATCAACTTCATGTAGGAAATGCAACCACTTGCCTACAGACCAAGGGTTATCTTATTGATGGGACTAGGGCTTGGAATTATTACAATGCCCGGGGCACAAAAGCTATTTTTTCTATGCCTTATAAACTTCCCCAAGGCCCACGTATGTTATATTCTTATGCAAACTTCTATACTTCAGCGAACACATTCGCTGAAAGCTTCCATCCTGCACATAGCTTCGCAACTGAAAGGAGAATTAAATAAGAAAAATGTACTCTTCAGTCTTTCTGGGATGTAGAAGATAGAGATCCTGCCGATGTACCTCTGGAGGCATCAATTTTAATGAATTTTGCTGATCCGGTTCAAGATCCTTTAGATATATCCATAAAGATGCGAAAAGAAAAATCTCCTGTTAAAGGTTTGAAGAAGAGAAAGACTAAGGAAATAACAGCCTCTCCTCAACAAGATAATCCTTCTAATTATCCAAGAGCTCCTGAGAAGAGGAAAAGAACATCACTGGTTATCAATGAACCAGTGCCTACGAGAACAACTCGTTCTCAATCAAGACAGTTGCTTCTCAGTTCTTCTTCTGGAGAGAAGGACATTACCCCTTCTTCTATTCAGAAACAGGGGAAGTTTGTAGAAGGAGGAACTTTTACTTCCTTGATTGACCCAGAGGGTAATCTTTATGAAGCTGTTGCAGGGCCAGACGCACCGATACTCAAAGAAGTTAGAAGAAAATTGGACATTGCTGAAGAAGAACCATCTCAAGAAGGTAATATCATAGATGTGAAATATCCTCATTGTTAATTTTTATCAGAGAGATATATCTAAATTGCTTTTCCTTGTATTGGTTATTCTAACAGATGTCCATCCACCTGTCACCATTATGACAGTAAATGTTTCTGCCAATATACTGGCTGCAGCAGGGATAACAATTTCTTTCCCAACTCCCGTGAGTCCAAAAGCTTTCTTTCTAAAGCAAAATCTACCACCACAAGATACTTCGCAAGCTCAAGTATCTACTCATTCAGGAGAGGCAGTGATCGATGCATTGAACGGTTGTGATTTTGATGATGAAACTTATGATGAAGATTGGGACAACATTTTCAAAGAAAAAACAAACTTTAACGAATGCGCCATCATCACGAGAAATCCCAGTTGATGAAGATCCTTCACCTGTTGAAGACGAAGAGGATGTGGTTCACAATAAGGAACATGTCAATCTTTCTGAAGTTAATGAACCCACGACAACTGAGCCGCCTGAAGTGTTTAAGGTGGCAACTGAATTAGTAAATGAAACTCCAATAACTCTGCCACCTCCGACTGAATCGGAAGCAGGGAGTAGTCAGGCTACCATGTCCGCAGATACTCTGTCCAAGCTTCAGTCCGAGACAATTAAAGCTACTGAGACTCCTCATAATGTACTCAGTTCATGTAAGTTTTTCACTATGAATGATTTGACATAGTATTTTTTTTAACATTATATGTTATAACATATATGATTTGCAGAAGCGGCCACTGGGACTGTAGCCGGGGAAGGAAGCTCTTCTCATATTAGTGCTCCAGATGAAGTACCCCATCTGCTAAGGTTGTGAAGGCTTCTACAAACATAGTAGCCACTCCAGGAGCCCTGGCAGCCAATAAATTTGTGGTGACCTTTTCACAAGAGTCTTCTTTACATCTCTGGAACCCCTAGTTCATAGAGTTATGGAGAGAGAAGATGTCCCTTTTAGTACCGTCAGAACTCCTACTATATTTTTGATCGAAGGCATCCGTAGTCAAGGAGACGAAGCTCAAGCTTTATTTTTGGAACATATTTTGGATGAGCTAGAGATCTCAATCAAGGCCTACAAGGAGCTGAAAAGAGGAGATATCGAGCCACTAGTAAACGTGGAATATAAAACCATGGTTGAAGAAGCAGAAATTAGTAAAGCTGATTTTGAAACATTCCTATTGGCTTTCACTAGACAGTCCTCTGAGCTAGATGTTCAAATTTCTGATGTAGCTGTTGTTGCTGAGAGTCATAAGACTAAGGCTACAGAGGAAGAGAAAAAGGCTGCTGATTTAAAAGCCAAAATTGCTCAACTTCAGGCAGAACTCCAAACTACTGAGCAGAACATAGAATAAGAAAATCAATTATACCAATCTGTTGTTGATCAGGTGGAGATTTTGAAGAATCAGAAGAAGGAATTTGAACATCTTCAGAATGAAGAGCTAACACGGTGAACTGCTGCTCTACAACCATTTGATCCTGAATCAGGACGAGTTGAAGCTAGGCAGAGAGTACTAGATTCTCGTGATGAAAGAATTCAAGTTCTGAAGAAACTAATTGCAGAACTTATCATCTATCCTTCAGAGTAAAAATGGGCAAATTTTGTTGTTTCTTTCTATAATGTACTCTTTTTTCTTCTTTTGCAGAAAGAAATAGTAAAAACTTTTATGTGGTTCCATTACTTGTTGTATATCTTGCTACAGATATAAGTAATAGAATAGAAAATATATTCAGAGGTATTGGACATGATATATTTCATGATTTAGAAAATAACAATATTCATTATATCTGCTCAGAGGTAATATGGACGTGGCAGAATATAAAGTTTAGCAATACTGTTATTTCAGTAGACAACTATATCAGAGGTAAAAAGGACATAACAAGTTGCTGATATAAATAATCAAATTTCAGAGGTGTAGAGAACGTGAATTCATATTATTCAAACAAGAGATAATAAATATCCGATGAATGATAAATCAAAGAAAGTGAATGAATGAACAATCACTTCAGTTTTTAAGAAAAAGATGTTGGCGCATTAGATTGAAGATAGTTCTTAAATCTTGAATGTGATCTTCTTTGAGACAACTTTTGACAGCAATATCGTCAACATAGTATTCGATAGTCTTTCGCAGATGATCGCAAAAAATAGTACTCATAGCCCGCTGGTAAGTTGTACCTGCGTTCTTAAGACCAAACGGCATGACCATATAACAGTACACACCCCGAGGAGTACGAAATAAAGTATGTTTCTTATCTTCAGGATTTATCCGGATTTGATTATATCCAGAAAACCCATCCATGAAAGAAATTCGTTCGAATCCACATCTATTGTCGATCATGACATCGGGAGAGGGAACTCGTCTTTAGGACAAGCATCATTGAGATCCCGAAAGTCTATGCAAACTCGAACCTTTTTGATCTTCTTCAGGACTGGTACAACGTTAGCCACCCAGTCAGGATGTTGTTCTTCTCTGATAAAACCGCAAGCTATAAGCTTTTTGACTTCATCATCAATTGCATCCATCATTTCAGGCTTGAATCGGCATTGTTGTTGTTTGACCGGCTTTGCATTCGGCAGAATATTAAGCTTGTGAGTTGCAACTTGAGGATCTAATCCCGACATATCTTTGTAACTCTAGGCGAAGACATCAATATATTCGCGAATAAGATGAATTTACTCTTGTTTATCATCCTCTGAGAGATTTTTGCTAATGAAGATTGGTCGTGATACACCTTCCTCTCCAATATCGATTTGGATAAGTTGATCTTCAGTAGGTGGTGTTCGAAACGAAGTTCCCACTGATTGTCCATCTTTTGTGTCCAAGGGTCCACTTCAAGAGCTTCTTCAATGTCATCTTCAACTTCTTCCGAGAATTCGACGGACACCATGTTAGAAGATACCATTACCCTATGAACATGACCAATGATGGTGTCAGAATCCCATGAAATAGAATCAAAAAGTTAGATCGTTCTTCTTCATCAGATTCAGAAGGTTCTGGAGTTGGGAGAGGTGAAGCATAACCTAAGCCCCGCTTTGATTTACTGTGGTATTGTTGTAATTTTCCTTTTGGAACAACAATACGAAGGGGAGTCCGTCTTCCTTTACCATTGTTGAGGCATGTTCTGAAATTATAGCCCATTTTACGGATGATGGCTTTGGATTTTGGACTATAGCGGCATAATTGTAGCCTTCCTGTATCATCTCTATTATCATTATAGAGCATAATTTTTGGTTCCTCTCTTTTGTTGAAGAATATAGGCTTTTCATCTTTCTTTCGAGACGGTACTAAGAAGTACGACTCTTGTATTGAATCCAGTGATACCGTATTTCGAAGAGATGATACAACTTCTATTGTAAGTGGTTTAAAGTTATCTAGCATATCCAAATAACACTGAGTATTAGTAAAAGACATCAGTATACTGCAAAGGAGATGCTTTATTGATTTTTACACCATCATTTACAACAGGAACTTTAGCCTTAGCAAGTTTAGTCAGATTGATGACAAGAGGGAGAGAAGAAGAACGAGAATGAGGAGGGAGCTTCTTGCGACGAAGGTCGATTACAAGCGGCTCAAAAGAGGTGAGCTCTCTTTGTTCCTGACTATCACCCTTGGGCTGCTTCTCGTGGGAAGAAAGATAGATAGTCAGTGGTTTGGAAGACTGAGGACATAAGGTGCGTCCTTTGACGGGAATCACCAGAGTATCATTTGGCACACTCTTCTGTTCTTCATCTGTATCTATTGCTAGTACTACCTTCATGAATTCTTCCTTGTACATGCGAGAATCGTTGCAGTATGCTTCAACCCCTTTGAAAGGATTCAGATCTGCAATCTCTTTTCGACTTCTCCATTACCATCTACATATTTGAAACATTGGTAGAGCATAGAGGGTACAATATTGTGTTCATTGAGGAATGGCCTTCCCAACAAAGCGTTGTATGAGACATGATTGTCAATAACATAGAAAGTTACCTTTGTACGAAGATTGCCAATTTGAAGCTTTAGGTGTATCTTTCCGAAAGGTTCACTTCTTCCTTGATTGAATCCCAAGATGGTAGTGGTAGTTGTAGAGAGGTTATGCACTGGGATCTTCAAAGCATCCAGTAAAGACTTCGGCACGATGCTAAGTGCAGACCTAGGCTCAATCAGAATGCGATCTACTTTCATGGTGTCCATATACCCCGTGAAATAGAGCGGACGATCATGACGATTGTCTTCTAACAACATGTCATCTTGTGTAAAAGTGATATTAGGTATTAATTTAAGTACACTATAACAATGTGCACAGCTGACTGGTTCCTTTTCAGGTTTCTTGAGAAGAGTAAGACAAGTGTCAGCCTGCATCAAGGCTTCACTTAATGTCTCTCGAGTCTCTTTTGAGAGACGTAAGAGTTCAAAGATTGACAATCTTGCTGGAGTATTGGCCAATTGAGCCAATATGTCAAAATTGTAAGGCTTCTCAAGTCCGAGAGATGAGGACTTCTTCAACGCTTTGTCAAAGCGAACAGGTTGCTTCCCCTTGTCTGCTGACGTTGGTTTAGGAGAAGATGGTTCGACCACCGGCAAGGATATGGATGGTATATTCTAGCCAGGAGAAGAGGATGAAGGAGGAACATCAGGAGATGCAGCAGAGTCCTCTTGATTTCTGAAATACTTCCGAAGATAGGGTTTCCCTGATCTAATATCCATTAGAATTTCTTCTTTTATTACTGGTTCAAAGGATACATGTTACAGTTCTTGGGTTTAGATCTGGAATGCTTTTTTTGCTTAGGAGAGGAAGGCGTTTCAAATTCTGCTACCAAATCTAGGTGAATCCGCATAATCTCTCCTCTGTCAGTTGACAGCGGAACAAGACCTTCATTTTGAGGAGGTAGGAGATTCACGATCTCAAGAGTAGTCATTGGAATGGGGACAACACCATCTTGTACAAGTTGTGGTAGAAAATCACTGAATTGTAGAGAAACTACATTAGCAGTTACCGTTTTCCCTCGTCATATTGCAGAGTAATTGCTCCAGAGTTGACCAACTCTTAGATTTTTCTCTTGAGCACATAACATGCACTGGTTGGATGTCCTATAAATATGTGATAAACACAGTATTTAGGGTGATCAGTTTTACCCACTTCTTGTGGCCGTTTTGCTTCTGGAAGCTGAAGCTTATTGCTTTTGATCAAGCAATCGAAGATGCTTAAAGTATCATCTTCATCAAAAGAATACTCTTCTTTTGGATGAGTCAATTTCGGTGGTGGTGCTGACAGAGTGGATGTCGTCTGAGTGACATTGACAGCCAAAGACTCCTTGTCTTTAAGAATGATGACCAGTGTTTCTTTATTCTTGCGGTTATTCTGGCGATTACTACCCCCGGGTGTAGAATGTTCATCTTGGTTAGGATGAGTCATTTGGACTCCTAACTGCTTGAACTTTTCTGCACTGACCTCAGCTGCTTTGGCATTGACAATGAAAGAAGGCCAATCTTGGAATTGTTATGATCATGTCCACATACTGATAATAGGCAACAAGTTTGATTTGCAAGTGTCTATTGTTACAGCAGATGGAGTTCCTAAAGTCATTTTGAGTGCCTTCCGGTAGAATCTTTCAATAAAACTCTATGGATTCATTATGCCTCTGTTTAATCTTAATGAGGGCAGACATCGTCATGTCGTTGACTCCTTCATAAACTGTTCCAAGAATATTTGCTTGAAACCAGCAAAAGAAGTGATACAACCATCAGGCAGGCTACGATACCAGTCGTATGCTGCGCCAGCTAAACAACCGAGGAACACTCTGGTAAGAAGAGCATCATTTGGCTGTAATTGATCAGTTATCACTTCAAAATGATTGATGTACTGACTTGGAGAAGTGCTGCCATCAAACAACATAATGGTTGGAAGCTTGTACTTAGGAGAAAATGGAACTTCCTTCCACTCTATAGGATATGGTTGCTTTATACCCAGTCTTTGTAGGCCATCATTCTGCTTGAAGGCCTCAGACTGAGTACGTAAGAGTTTCACAGCCTCATTAGCATCCTTTGATGTTAGGGAATTGGTAGGCTGGTTAGAAGTGTTAGAAGGAGGAATAGCGTGATAATTACCATCCCCTGTACCAGACTGACTGGGATCAGCTTGAATTGGCACGGAAGCGACCTGAGGAGCTGGTTTGCCCAGATTAGCAGGTACGAAAGATGCTATAAGCTTTGGATTTGTAACTGGGTTTACAATCGGTGGTACTGTATGTTGAGCCACGATTATAGTATGCATGCTTGCAACCATCTCTGCCATGGTCTTCAATTTGTCCTCCAATGCAACAATCCATTGCTCTTGACTGGTTGAATTAGAGGCATCTTGATCTTCCGTAATGGTATATGCCGTCACTTCTCTTGCTGCTATTGATGAGATAGTTTGTTCAGAACTTTCACTATCTGTATCAAACTCTGAGAAAGAGTCTTCTCCTACAAGAGCGATGGGAAGATCTTCTTGATTAAAGACACCTTGGTTCAAATGTCGATTCCTCGATCTAGTGTATTGAAAGACACCTTCATTGGATGCATGGATCCGATCTAAGTATTACTGACTAGGATTACGGGATGCATTACGTCTCAAACTTTTTCCACCCCCAGTGCCTTGAGAAGTCATATTGACAGAAGCATATAATAGCTCATCTTCGTCTTCTATTTATACGTTCAGGAGTTGAAACATAGTTTAGACGATCGAAGACAGATCGTCGAGCCAATTGGAAACAACAGTTGATGACAACTTCCTGAAGGCAGTGGCGATTTGAAGCACGATTTGGAGGTAAGGAAAGACATTCCTGTAATTTTCCGTCTCTGTGTAAGACGTTGCCGCAAATCAGTTACAACTACAGGACGAGAACAAGTCGAAGGAACATATTCCTTAATAATGTTAGGAACATGTCTTCTATTCTTCAAATATTTAGTTCCCTGAGTGTACAAAGATGTACTCAACTCATTAGCATAGTTGGTTGGGTCTTTCTTTTCAAACTTTAGCTTTTGGTGCAGATTGTCCTTTGGCATAGGATTCTTACATTTTGCCAAAGTTGATACTGGTTGACGCCTATTAAGATAAGCGCGTAAATCTGAAAATTCTGCTCCAGGTGTCTCTATTCGTGATACCCTCAATTTTTCTTGCTTGGATCTTAAAATTTGTAAGGTAGGAAGGTCTTGACCAAACCCCATAGGGGTAGGTAAGATACCTCTTTGGTCAGTATTCTTTCCAATATCAGAGATCCGAAGACCACTGTTTAAAGGAATAGAATCTGATAGATCTTCCTCTGAGTTATAGACTAGGGAAGTTTAAGAAAAGACCAAAGGGTGCTTTCCTTATTTTGTGAAGGATCAGCTAAGAAGCCTTTCCCTTTGTTCTGTCTAGTGTTAGCACTAGAATATTGATTCTCCAAGTTCAGAACTTGAGAATTAGAAGAGGGAATAGCCAAAAGACTAGTTCCCTTGAGTTGCACCAGAGTAGTAGAGTGCGCCTGAAGTGCTGATTGCTTGGGTTGCGCTATAGTCCTACTGGCTATTGATGGCACCTTGGCGGCAACATGGGTAGTAGACTGCACGCGGGCAGTAGGAAGAGTGGATTGTGCCCTTGCAGAAGAAGCATGTTATACCGGAGCCACTGAGGCGGATTGCGCCTTGGCCTTTGAGCACTCAAATTGTGCCTGGGCAACAGCAACTGCAGGAGATTTTGGAATCCACACAGTCATGTTCCTGGCGATAGCCACAGTGCGCTTATTGCTCTTGGCATTGATCACATTCTCGTAGGGTGTCTAGTTGACTTGAACAACCAGAGTCTTATGTGTCTTGCCGACCGATCCAGTGTCACATTGAGTTGTCACCTTCTCGTCGGAGGAGAAAGTCGTCCCCAGCAGAGTCGTCATTTTGTTTGCAAAAATAAAAAGTTTATTTCAAACTTGAAAAAGAATTAGTATAAAGTATAATGAATTCTGGGAAAGTACAACTGTAGGAATCTGATCAGAAGACGATCACTTTATCCCTTGGACTATGTGAACTTGATGACTGTAGCCTCTGGAGAATGCAGCAGCAATTTTGCAAGAGTTCTTGATCTCTGTGCGTATGTATCTGATGATTTCACAATGATTGGAAACTCTATTTATAGAGTTCAAGAAATAACTGTTTTAGCAGTTATTATGATGTACGCGAGGCTGGATTGTGCCAAATTAGGTTGCGCCAACCTCCTGTTGTGCGAACTTTTATTTAGTTGTTAAGTCGTGTACTAACTGTATTTAGACGCATGGCATCATGTGATTGAGATGTGCGTGGTCATGTACAGGATAGTAGACACGCCTTGAGAGATTAGTGGCATGTGCGCCACATCATCCTGCTTTAGAATGTAAGTTGTCACAACCTCATCAGGTTGTGCAAGCTTCGGTCAACTGCGCCTGATAGAATGTATTCAGATCGTCGAGCCAATTGGTAACAACAGTTGATGACAACTTCCTGAAGGCAGTGGCAATTTGAAGCACGATTTGGAGGTAAGAAGACATTCCTGTAATTTTCGTCTCTGTGTAAGACGTTGCCGCAAATCAGTTACAACTACAGGACGAGAACAAGTCGGAGGAACATATTCCTTAATGATGTTAGGAACATGTCTTCTATTCTTCAAATGTTTAGTTCCCTGAGTGTACAAAGATGTACTCAACTCATTAGCATAGTTGGTTGGGTCTTTCTTTTCAAACTTTAGCTTTTGGTGCAGATTGTCCTTTGGCATAGGGTTCTTACATTTTGCCAAAGTTGATACTGGTTGACGCCTATTAAGATAAGCACGTAAATCTGAAAATTCTGCTCCAGGTCTCTATTCGTGATACCCTCAATTTTTCTTGCTTGGATCTTGAAATTTGTAAGGTAGGAAGGTCTTGACCAAACCCCATAGGGGTAGGTAAGATACCTCTTTGGTCAGTATTCTTTCCAATATCAGAGATCCGAAGACCACTGTTTAAAGGAATAGAATCTGATAGATCTTCCTCTGAGTCATAGACTAGGGAAGTTTGAGAAAAGACCAAAGGGTGCTTTCCTTTATTTTGTGAAGGGTCAGCTAAGAAGCCTTTCCTTTTGTTCTGTCTAGTGTTAGCACTAGAATATTGATTCTCCAAGTTCAGAACTTAAGAATTAGAAGAGGGAATAGCCAAAAGACTAGTTCCCTTGAGTTGCACCAGAGTAGCAGAGTGCGCCTGAAGTGCTGATTGCTTGGGTTACGCTATAGTCCTACTGGCTACTGATGGCACCTTGGCGGCAACATGGGTAGTAGACTGCACGCGGGCAGTAGGAAGAGTGGATTGTGCCCTTGCAGAAGAAGCATGTTATACCGGAGCCACTGAGGCGGATTGCGCCTTGGCCTTTGAGCACTCAAATTGTGCCTGGGCAACAGCAACTGCAGGAGATTTTGGAATCCACACAGTCATGTTCCTGGCGATAGCCACAGTGCGCTTATTGCTCTTGGCATTGATCACATTCTCGTAGGGTGTCTAGTTGACTTGAACAACCAGAGTCTTATGTGTCTTGCCGACCGATCCAGTGTCACATTGAGTTGTCACCTTCTCGTCGGAGGAGAAAGTCGTCCCCAGCAGAGTCGCCATTTTGTTTGCAAAAATAAAAAGTTTATTTCAAACTTGAAAAAGAATTAGTATAAAGTATAATGAATTCTGGAGAAGTACAACTGTAGGAATCTGATCAGAAGACGATCACTTTATCCCTTGGACTATGTGAACTTGATGACTGTAGCCTCTGGAGAATGCAGCAGCAATTTTGCAAGAGTTCTTGATCTCTGTGCGTATGTATCTGATGATTTCACAATGATTGGAAACTCTATTTATAGAGTTCAAGAAATAACTGTTTTAGTAGTTATTATGATGTACGCGAGGCTGGATTGCGCCAACCTCCTGTTGTGCGAACTTTCATTTAGTTGTTAAGTCGTGTACTAACTGTATTTAGACGCATGGCATCATGTGATTGAGATGTGCGTGGTCATGTACAGGATAGTAGACACGCCTTGAGAGATTAGTGGCATGTGCGCCACATCATCCTGCTTTAGAATGTAAGTTGTCACAACCTCATCAGGTTGTGCGAGCTTCGGTCAACTGCGCCTGATTGAGCCGCGCCTAGACACGTGGTAGCTTTTGAGCAGAAGTCATTCAGATTGCGCCTAGGTGCAACAAAAGATTTTGTCTGGATTGTGCCTAGGCACAACTTACGAAGTGTACAGGACAACTGTCTACCAACTCTCCTTGAGCGACACAATTCACGGGATTCGAAAAGATTTTCCTCGTTCACTGTGGTGTCAGTCGTTAGTGCAGTCAGGTAATGATGGCCATTAAGTGTCAGACGCCACGTAGATTTTGGCACAATCAGACTGGGCACAGTCTGATATCAGGCGTAACCTAATCAGTAGCGCAGCTTATTCTCTGAGCTTCATATCAGTGGCGCAACCTAATCTTTGGGACGCAACTTGATCACTGACTAGTATGTTCAGGGCACAACTTGATTTTTAGGCCCTATAATACGTAGCTAGCTTTGTTTCGCCTCCGATCTCAGTATTCTGGTTCTGAAGCGTGACAGAGTTTTTTGGTGGCCCATGCAGGTCTATCTTCAGACTTGTGGGGGATTCATCTTTTTAGAATCTCAATCCTATATTTTTTCTTTTGATCTCCTTTTGCTGATCGCATCATCTTGTTTTCCTTGAACTATGAACATGCTTGATATGTCTTTGCTCTATTCATGTCCCTTTTGATATCACGTGTCCTTATCATTCAGGGACACCCAACCTTCTTTTCTATTTCTTTCGAGGATTTTATTGCTCCGTCTTCTTCCTTAGTTCAGGCAGTATGTCGGCAACAGATCCCGCCTCCAGAAAGTCAGGTACCAGTACCATCTCAATATCTGGTGGTAGCTCAGTTCTCTTTACTCCAGCCAGTTCGGCTAATAAAGTCAGCCTGATCCCATGTTCAGCACCTCCTTCCGACGTGATCTCAGCAGATTTAATGTCAGCATCCGGTTCAGTTTGTCCAGGTCCAGTAAGTCAGATAAAATTAGCAGCAGGTAAGAGCAGCAGTCCCGATGCATAGACATAAAGAGTTTATTATCATTGAGCAGATATTGGCTGAGGGCAGTCAGATTATTAGTAAGCTTCTGAGGTGTTCCTTCAGTCATTCTTATTCTTGGATTCCGTTGACGGTCTTGTATTCCATTCATACCCGGAATACGATGGTCGACTTGACATATTCGGCGAGTGAACACGAGTTTTTCGTACCACTTATCTGCCTCCGTATCTCGTGATACACGATATCTATCATGTATCCCGACTACGTAGGTGTGTCGTAGATTAGAGTCATGTCTTCGACTAAGTCGTTGGTACCGACTTACTTCAAAACTTGACCCTTGTCCACTTTATGAGTCAGCGTAGGCAAGCGAGGACGAATCCCTACATAACTGACTTAGGGATATATTATTCCATATGCCTCCTTTTCTTGTAATATATATATATGTATTTATTATTTTCCGTATTTATTTAAATTCGATATCTCAAATATCACATGTACACGGGATATTTTTTTTCGATGTGTTATGATTTTACATTATTTTAGCATGTGCATTTTTGCTCGACTAGCTTTAGAAAATTTCGAGGATGAAATTTTTCTATGTTGTGGAGAGTTGTGAGACTCGTCTCACAGTATCGGTATTTATATACGGATACGTATTTTGTATTGTATTTCGTATTTTCTTGGTTTTCGGAATGCTTTAAAAAAATTCAAATTATAGATTTTCTCCTTGACCGGCTTACCGACGGTGTACCGGTGTATACCGACGGCATACCATTCGGACAGATTTTCTATATTTTAGATATTTTCGATTTATGATATTTCATGAATAGTGTTTCTGATATTTTCATGAATAGTATTTCTGATATTTTCATGAATAGTATTTAGATATTTTGATGAATAGTATTTAGATATTTTCGTGAATAGTGTCGATGCATCATATTGTCCATTGGATAATTGGTTTTCTTTCAATGGCTAGAATTGATCTACATTTTGACATAGATCAAGATCCAACAATCACGATTAATTCACCCCCTCTATATATACCCTCTCATTTTCTCTCTTTTCTCTCTTATCATTCTCTCTACCCTCTTTCTTCATTCATCTTCTCTTATCTACCCTTGGAGTTTGCATGGGAGCTTGGCCTTGAGGCCTAGAGTGTGGTTTCGTACCCCTCTTGGTGGTGAAGTAGAAGATTAGGCTTGGAACTTAACCCTAGGCAAGTACATCTTGCTCAAAAATGACATGACCATGCTATAATTTTGTTTTCCATAGAAATTAAAGTTTATTGTTCTATAATATGCTCCTCTAAATTGTTAACATCTTTAGTATATAGTACTTTTGGTTTTGATCGATAGAATTACGTAGATCTAGTTTCTAGATGTGATTTTTGAGTATTTTGAGCTATTGATCAATCAAATGATTTAATTTGTGAAAACTAATACTTCTATGTTGTAGGAAATTCAATTCTATGCAATTTTGACTTTTGAAAACCCGAATTTCGATTTAAAATAAAGTTTTATGGCCGAAACAAGTTTTGGCAAAAATCTGAATTTTGTTGCTGTTTGGAAAATTGGTAACCGACGGTATGCCGTAGTAGTATACCGACAGTATGCTGATTTTTGTACCAGAAACTTTCTGTCTTTAGGCCGGAATACTACTGGTATGCCGCCGTATACCGTCGGTATGCCGTTTTAGGCTGATTTGAGCTATTTTTGCCCGTTTTTGATATTTTCTCGATTGTAATAGACTCTTAACATGATTAGATGACCTTGTATGGTTAGAGAATGATCGTACACCCTGTATACACTTGACACTAATATATTTTCACGAATTATTTTATGTCATGTACTTACCTTTATTATTTTCTTCCCACATGCCATGATGTTTTCCTATTGATTTCTTCTTACATGCCATGATATGTATTGCCGTATCTTTTCCAATTTTATGTCAAGTATATTATTGTCTAGCTGTACATTGAATGATAGTAGCCTGTCATGGCGTACTCATGATTTTCGTATATGTCTAGATTCTTGATAGTGGCTCGTAGTAGCGCACTCATGACTTGATTTTCTTATTGATTTCTAGATCAGGGATATGAGTACATGTTCTTTCATGACACCGTGGATATAGCTTGTTAAATTTTAATCTATTACATCTTGGCACTGGATAATCGAGTGTGAGTATTGTTTCGTGTATCACGTGATGTTAGTATGGGGATGTTCGTAAGTGATAACTTACGAATTACTCGTACATAACACACGTCATCTTAGAAAATTCTTGAGTGTCCACGACTTAAGAATTTGACATGAATAAGATAAGGTAAATGACTAGTAAAATTCAAGTAAATTATTGTAGGAGGAAATTTGCACTACCAACCCCGAGCTCCAAGGGCCCCATGAGGCGTGGCTCAATCCTGCTAGGCAAGGGCTCCATGACCTACCAAGTTTGCGCGTATTGATACACGATCGAGTCACATGTCGTGCTGGGTTACGGCACATTCAGTTATATTTTTTTTTACAAGTATATGATATGGTTGTTCATGTTGCAAGTCAAGACACATTTCATCTGCCAGCAGTCTTGTTGGGCAATAGATGTACTACTCGTACCCCTGGACATCCGGGTATCTGCAGTCAGGTAGTTGCCAAAATCCTCAACTTGTATACTAGTAATTAGAATTGTGATAACCCTAGCTAGTTAATGATTGCAAGCAGTAGGTAATGATTGGCCGTGCACTTTTGGTTGTGCGTTACTTTATATGCTCTTATGTCGATGAGTGGCCAGAGGCTAATATATGCTAGGGAAAAGATATGCAACCCTGGTCCTTGTTTGATTTAAGGGTTGTGGCTCCGATTTCTAGTAGTTCCTAAGTCCCTTGTTGCTCATTGGCTTATTGTTCTCTATTGCTATATGGTTTAGTATTTCCATTCAGTCATTTATATTCTCGAGATTCGTGCATTTGTACCGCAATAGTCTCGACCCATATTTATTTATGTTGTGTGGTACTTGCTATTTGGGGTCTGACCCTACTGTTTTTGCATGGCCAGGTTCCATAGTTGATCACGAGGATCTACCGTCTTCTCCTTCGGATGGTTCTCACTCAGAGGACCGACATGGATTAGCGAGTGAGTTACCTTTGTTTTCCACTTTATCTCGCACTTTCATTTTATGGGGTATTAGCCAAGGACATATGTTAGTCCTTGTTTCTGGGTTTTGTTCCCTCGGCCTTAGTACGGCGTGGAAGTATACTCTGGACAGCTGCTAGTTGTACATTTACGTACCTTTTGTATAGTCAGTTGATATATATTTTATTATGTCAGCTCTCATGATTATGTATGTACTTGTGTTTGGGACGCCTTACCCATCTCATATATGATTTACTCTTTATTTCTTCTTATGTTGATTGGATTGAGATAGGATTTGTTCGACCTTAGGGGTCGTCAGTGGCATGCTAGAGTCCACCCACTTGTCTTCTAGACAGCTTGGACCGTATCTCGGGGTATTGGCGTACTCTGATATACGTAGCTGGCTTTGTTTCGCCTCCGATCTCAAGTATTCTGGTTCTGGGACGTGACAATATATATATATATATATATATATATATATATATATATATATGTCACGACCCGATCCCAAATTTTTGGGTCGAATCGGATCTTGCCCAGCCTGCACCGTTGTTGAGACAGCGGCAGTAAGCTGTATCACTCATGCAGGTAATCAACAACACAGACTAATTGCCACAACTTTAATATTCCGATAATTAAAACTTGTCCAACAAAAGTTACAACTGATAATAGAAATATTCTTTTTAAACAACAATAAATAGAAAATGACAATAGCTAAAAGTCAGGCTCGTCATTCTCCAAGTCCAGCATCATCTGGTAGCACAGCTGGATACAACTCAGGATCATAATAACTACTAATCAGTAGCTCTGCATCATCAATAGGACCTAAAAATATAGTCTCCAGTCAGGAGGGAGCAAAGTACAAATCATGATACTTTAACAATTGAAATAATAATGGAATTATGCACTTTTAAACAATTTGAAATAAATAGTTTTCCAGCAGATAAAACATTGTGATGTGAATAGGCAATGAATATGACCGGATTGGGTAGTACAGTTGTATCCTATTGATACGATATGGCTTATCCCCGTGTGTATGAGGGGTAAGCTAACACAATCATTATACTATTTTGGATGTGGTCATACTCATTACACTACTCCCCCAGTACCCAACAGTTAAACAGTCAATGCTCTCAGAGAGAGTTCCGTGTTGCATCGTGGTTTAAACTTGCAATAAAATAATTACTAAATAATTGTAATCTACCACAAAATATACTTGTCTTGGTTTGACTGGAATGAGGGTAATATCTCCGAGATTGAATTCAGACTTGTCCTCGTATTCCTACAATCGAGAAGTCTGCCTTAGATTTCCAAAATTGCCATGCTAGATGTGCTAGTTACAATCTCTAAATTTGTCCTAGTCAATTTTAATCTTTACTATACTAACACATACACAACTCGATTATCTAATGCGTTACATTTAATTATGATGGAAGATCATTTTATATTTAATTTCGGAAAAACTTTGTATTTATCGGTTTATTGACAAAACTTGGTATTTTATAATTTATATAATAAAACTACATTTTTCTTTAAATGAGAAGAACATGAATTTCTAAAATGTTATAATTATTTATCATTTCTAAATTTTTACGTTTCCGAACAAAATCAGAAAAATACAAATACATTACTAGCTATTACAAAATTTACAAAATAAATAGGCTTATGCCCTTACAGATCATTTTACATGAATTAAAATAAAAAGGAAAATATTAGTTAGTCCCAAAAATCCTACAATTTTATTACAAAAAAACTAGTAATTAAATTAAATTAACTTAAATTTTGAGTCTCAGACTTGGTCCAATCGTCAAAATAGCTAATGCCTCAACGTCTGGAAACCTCGGTTTCGTTTGCATTTCGCTAGGGCCAATGAACCAGTATGGTCGTTGCCCGATAATCAAAAAAACCAAGTTAATAAATCTTTTGCAAAAGCCGATTTTGGGAATTTTAGATTTTATAGAAAATCTCCTTTTAAAATATTTTCTGAAAATTCGGACAGCATTCCCTCTGTTTTCGGGATAACCCAAACTGGGAAAATGCCAAACCAAACACCGATAACTATCCCAAACCAGGGAACACAAATTTCCAACCAATAAAATGCCAAACCCGAAATCCAAAAGTGAGAGGTAAACCTAGTATCTCGGTCAGATACAATACTTACCGGTACTCCATGAATCCGGTAGATGTGCCGCATGTATAGTGCTGCCAACTTCTCGATGGATAGATCAACCTTGAAGGTGATAAAGTGAGCTGACTTCGTCAGTCGGTCCACAAAAACCCAAATAGCGTCCTTCCCTCCTTGGGATCGAGGCAATCCTGACACAAAGTCCATTGTTATATGCTCTCACTTCCACTCCGAATGTCCAGCGGCTGTAGAAGTCCTGCGGGTCTCTGTCTGCTAGCCTTCACTTGTTGACAAATCAAACATCTAGCCACAAATCTGGATACATCCTTCTTCATTCCATACCACCAAACAATGGTACGCATATCCCGATACATCTTGTTAGCTCCAGGATGTATAGAATACTTCGACTGGTACGCTTCTTGTATCAGCTCTTTCCTCAGTTCGCCAGATGATACACACAGCCTCGTACCATTCTTCAATGCTCCGTCACTGGTGATAGAGAATCCTTCAAGTGTTCCTACCAGCACTTCATCTCTGAGTTTACAAAACGTCTCGTCTTGGAATTGTGTCTCCTTGACTTTGTTCATCAGACTTGAACGCAATTGCAACTGCATCATGGTTGAGTCAGCTCCAGGTAATAGCTTCTTGCCCCAGTTCCTTCATCTTTTCCTCAGGCAGTACAATCTCCAGACCAAGCTTCTCTATGTCCTCCA
>JANAVB010014796.1:8120293-8342092 GCA_029216955.1 Iris pallida | reverse complement strand
CAACTGAAATAAATATTTATTTTTCACAAATCATAAACTGGAAATAAATCTTATTAGCAGTCTCCTCCTCATCATCATCTGGTAGAACGTCGGGTAGAGCTCAGGGTCATAGTAGCTATTATCAATAGCTCAGTATCGCCATAGTACCTACGGGGAATCCAGTCAGGAAAGGAGCAAAGTACACTTCATGATAATCCAACATTGAAATAATAATAGAGTTATGCACTTTAAACAATTTAAAATAAATAGTTTTTCTAGCAGTTAAACTTGTGATGTGAATAGGCAATGAATGAATATGGGATTGGGTTGTACAGTTGTATCCTATTGATACGATATGGCTTATCCCCGTGTGTATGAGGGGTAAGCTAACACAGTCATTATACTACTTTGGATGTGGTCATACTCATTACACTAATCCCTCCAGTACCCAACAGTCAATCAGTCAATGCTCTCATAGAGAGTTTCGTGTTGCATCGTGGTTTAAACTTGCAATAAAACGATTACTAAATAATTGGTAAACTAACAAAATGTACTTGCCTTGGTTTGACTGGATTGGGAATGTCTCCGAGATTGGAATCAAACTTGTCCTCGAAATCCTACAATCGAGAAGTCTGTCTTAGATTTCCAAAGTTCCCATGCTATATGTGCTAGTTACAATCTCTAAATTTGTCCTAGTCGATTTTTAATCTTTATTATACTATCACAAGCAAAAACTCGATTTTCTGGTGCGTTACATTTAATTATGAAGGAAAAATCACTTTATATTTAATTTCGTGAAAACTTTGTATTTATCGTTTATTGGCAAAACTTGGTATTTTTATAATTATATAATAAAACTATATTTTTTTCCTTTAAATGAGAAAAGCATGAATTAAATATTACAAACTTGAAATTGTGATGATGAAACATTATTATTTTCTTTTTGTAAAATAAATAATTTAATATTTTATTATGCATTCACGACAGAACATTAGCCAGAAAACAAATAAAAGAATACTAAACTTTTACAAATTGCACACAACAGAAATAAATGGACTTATGCCCTTACAGACCATTTTACATGAATTTAAATAAGAAGAAAAATATTTGTTAGTCTCTAAAAATTATCCTACAAATTAATCACAAAATAAAACTAGTAATTAAATTAAATTAAATTAATTTCGAGTCTCAGACTTTGGTCCAATTGTCAAAATAGCTAATGCCTCAACGTCCGGAAATTCCGGTTTCGTTTGCATTTAGCTAGGGCCCATGGACCAGTACGGTCGTCGCCCAAAAATTCAATTTATAAATATTTTCGAAAACCGATTTGAAATCCATTTGTATAATTTTTATAAAAATTTGGGCAGCACCTCCTCTATATTTGGGATAACCCAAAACTGGAAAATGTGTCACATCACCAATATAAGTCCCATACCCGGGAAACCCATATATATATAAATTATATTCCCAAAATATTTTCGAAACGAATTCAGAAAAATATCACAGCATAAATAACCAGAATACTATTATTCGGAAAATCGAATTTAAATCCACAGAACCAGCCAAAACCAACAGAACACAAAGAAAAATCCACATAAACTATTCCGAAATCGACAGAATGTTTCCGAAAGATATCAAAAGTCCGAAAATGCCATGTCTAAGAATTACCGATTTCTTGGGGGAAATCGGGGACCAAATCTCATCATAGACTATGAAAAATGAAAAAGAAACGGAATTATACCTTGGGTTGCTCGGCTAGAGCTCTCAGATATATAATAGGGAAAGAAGGCGAATCCCGCGAACTCGGAACAATCCAGAACACGCGGACAGTGGGATTGGAAACATGGGAAACCACGGACAGCAGGTCGGGGCACGTAACTCGGATCTTGGGACAGAGCGGCAAAGGGCGGTCGAGGGGGCACGGGGACAGGGGCTCTGTCCGGCCGTATCGGGGACCACAGGAGGTCGGCGAGAGAGCGCTGACCTGGGCGGTCGAGAACGGCGGCGGGGGTCACCGGCGTCGGGCTGGCACCGGAGGGACGCAGCTGGGCGGCCTGGAAGCGGCAGCGGGGAATCGAGGTTCGCCGGAAGGGGCGCGGTCAGGCTAGGTTGTGGCTAGGGATTTTGATTTGGGGAAAGGGATGATGGAGTGTGATGAAAATGGTGATGGAGAAAATAGTGAGCTTTTATAGGAAAATAGTGAAGGGGGTTACGGGAGGGAAGAGGAGAAGCCTCGACCGTTCGGGGAGGTGAACTGAGGAGTCGGGAGGACTCGGCCAAGCGGCCGTTGGTTAAATAGAAATGAGGGCTGCTGATGGAATAAATGGAAGGAGAGAGAGAGTGTTAAAGAAATTTTTAAAAGAAAAATATTAAATTTTCTTTTCTTTATGAAAAACTCAATTAATATTATATCAAATAATATTTCAAATAATAATTTCGAAAACAAAGATTTGCTTGGATTTGAACTTGGGTTCGGAAACAGGTCCGGGACTCGGGAACGGGTTCGGGACAGGTCTGGTCCAACTCAATATTCCAGAAAAATAATTTTTTTCTAAAATATGAAAATGGTAATAATTAAATAGCAACAATTTATAAGTAAAATTTTTACGGGTTTTGACTAAACTCTAAAATTCCAGAAATAATTATTTTTTCTAATAATACACTTTCCTAAATAATAATTTATAATAATAATTAGCTAATTTAATTTATTCAATTAATTAACTAAAAGTTTACGGGTTTCACAAATGGGATAAATTTTAAGAGCAAAAAGAAAAGATACAGAAGCTGCTGAGGGTCCAACTCAAAAGAAATAATAATATAAAACTAAGGGTTGTTCTTTTTTGATAAGACAAGACACATAAGGAAGAAATGTACAAAGTACCACGCATGGCGTATAAAGAAAAGTACATTTCTAAATTTGGTCTGTTCTGAGGTTAATTTAGATTTAGTACCTAAAAACTCATAGTAGTTAGATTCTGGTGGGACTACTCACATTAATGTTCTAGGCAGAGTTGCCTGAGTTACCGAAAGTCAATTGATGGTGAAAGATACATCTATATGGATGATGGCAATTCGGTAGAAATGGAAGCAATAGTATTTTAGGTTATTATAGGACCTGATTATTATTTGGATTTGATAGACACTTTTATTGTATCATCTTTTAGATGAAATTCAGTTTTGGTTTCCTTATTGGACAAATCTGGTTATCATTGTTCATTTGAAAACAATAGGTTTAGTCTATCTTCAAATTCAAATATTATTGGTAACGGTTCCCTTAAGGTTTATAATAACCTATATTCAGTTGAAATTATTGTATCTTATAATGAAACCTTGCAAGTGAAGTCATGTGGTACTAAATACAAAATTAATATTTTTTTAGCCTCATTATGACATAAGCGATTAGGTCACATCTCTAAAAATAGAGTTGAACGACTTGTGTCTGATGGGATTTGGATTCTATTAGCTTTATGGACTTTAATGTCTGTATTGAATGTGTAAAGGAAATACAAACCAAAGTTTAATTGTAAACAACTACTTATTGGCTATGCTGACAGATGGAGGGGTTAATAATTATACGGTCCCACATAAATGAATTTTTTTTAGACGAGAAGTGTAATATTTTTTGAGGATGTTGAGTTTGAGGGAGAAATAAAGTCAAAGATATTATATTTGAGGAAGAATCGATTGTGATTCATACTATCACTTTTGACGATGTACAGGATTTTGTACCTGTCATTGATCAAGAAGTGAATTCGGAGCCTCAACAAGACAATGTCGAATTACCTCTACAAGTCGTTGTTGAGATACCTTGACAAGATAATGTAGCGGCACTCCCATTCAAGATAAGGTAATTATTTTGAGGAACAAACTCAACAACCTCAAGAACCGGTAATGTTAAGATGGTTCACAAGAGAAAGGAGAAATATAATTTCAAATAATATTTTCATATTTCTCTAGGAACGGAGGAAGACTGTGGATACTGGAAGATGAACTAATCAACTTTCGTCAGGCTATGGAAAGTTCTAGTTCTCAAAGTGGATTGATACAATAAATAAGGAGTATAAGTCCATGCAAGACAATAAAGTTTAAGAACTTGTCTAATTACAAAAGGTAAAGTCCATTGGTTGCAAATGGACATTTAGAACCAAGAAGAATTCAAAGGATCATGTGGAAATGTATAAAGTACGTCTTGTAGCTAGTGACTTTACTTAAAATTTTGGGATTGATTTTAAAGAGTTTTTTTCTCTTCGGTATCTTTGAAAAACTTCATTAAAACAATCATAACACATGTTGAACATTTTGATCTTAAATTACATTAAATAGATGTCAAAACGATATTTCTCAATGGTAACATTGATGAAACAATTTATAAAGTTCAACCAGAAATTGTGTCGAAAGACCCAAAGAATATGGTTTGCAAATTGACAAAATCTATTTATGAACTCAAGCAAGCTTCTCGTCAAAGGTACTTCAAGTGATTATCTCGTTTGGTTTTGAGATGAACACTGTTGAAGATTGTGTGTATCACAAGTTCAGTGGGAGTAGGAATAATTTTCTGGTTTTGTATATTGATTAAAATATTTAATGCAAACCAGGTGACATCTCTCATTAAAGGAGACAAATTCGGTCTTAATCAAGTGTCCTAAGGTTAGCCTTAAAATTAAAAAAATACAATAGATTTTTCCTTCATGATTAGTTATAGGAGTCTAATGTATGCTCAAGTATGTACGTGTCAGGGTATTGTGTACATATTAGGATGTTAGACAGATATTTAAGCAAATATGGATGGATCATTGGGTAGCAGCCAAACTACTTAAGTAATTAATAGAGAACAAGAAATTATAAGCTCTTTGTAGAGATCGGATAATTCTGAAGATCATAAGGTATTCCGACTCCAATTTTGTTGGATGATAACATAGTAGGAGATCCACATCAGGTTATGCTGACTAATGGAGATATATTTTGGATGAGTGTCAAACATGCACTCATAATTTTTTCCACCATGGCAGCAAGATTTATAACATGCTGTGGGACATCTATTCAGGGAATATGGTTGCGAAATTTTGTCACAAGCTGCGCCTACAGTACGGTATTGAAAGACCACATAAAATTATGGTGTGATAATAATTCAGCAGTACTGTATTCTAATAACAACAAGAATTTGTATAAGTCAAAGGATGTTGACATAAAATTTTAGTTGTAAAAGAAAAATTCAGAATGGTAAAAGTGTCCATATAGCACATTAGGACAAACTCCATGTTAGCGGATCCGCTCACAAAAGCATTATCACACAAGGTCTTTCATGAGCATACTGCTCATATGGGTGTTATCTTAATTAAGAATATGACAATACAGTGGGAGTTTGTATTTTATATTTGGATGCTATTTGGTTTTGGACACATTTGTGTATAAAGTATTTTAGATATTTATCTGATCAGATATATGAAAATTCGGTTCATTCTGTTTTCATTACGTTAAAGTATTGATCTCACTAAAGTTTAGGAGGACCAGTTGGAAATAGACATGTATTACATTGTGTGTAATTTTCATGCTACGCATCCATGATTGATCTATGTTGTTTAGCTCTATTGGTATATGTGACCATTGATGGTTTAGTTACGATATGTGACGAAGGCCGCTTTGATCCTATGTTGATATGGTTAATGGACAAGATTGTCCGGATATACCCTAAGTATTAAGATAGCAATTTATGAGCTCACTAAGGTTAACACAATTATAAGGTTACATATATGGCCCAATGGGAGATTGTTAAAATTATTCAATAATTAAGGGGCCACACATGTAAAATTAATTGTGTTTGGGCTATCTAAATAATTAAGCCAAATTAAAGTGGTCTATTTGAAAATTGGCTTAAGGGTATAATTGTTATGGAATTAATGTGTAAATACCAGAGATAATTCTAATTTGATTAGGGGCCAAATTAGAAATATCAAAACATATAAATATATGTATTCATTAGGGTTGTGGTCCCCAACTTATACGACCACCAAAGAGAAGTTCTCTTTTTCTCTTCTGCATCTCCATCAACAGAAAGAGAGAGATAAAGGATTCGGATTCTTCTTTGTCATTAAGGGTCGTAGCAAGTTGGAAGATCGAACCCCGTAAAAGGACGACCGCTTCAAGATCCATCAAGCCTAGCAATGGATTCAGGTACGCTTCCACAATTTTTATTATGTTCTTCATCTCATGAATCGACAGGGTACAATAAAATTTCTAATAATTTTCTCTAAAGGTGTACTTGATTACAAGATGGAAAATATGTGAAAAATAAATCAATTCCACGAAATTATGTTACTAGGAAAAAAATTCCATGGAAAAGTTTTACGAAATTAATTTGGTTGTCGGATTGTCGTTATTTTCCATAAGACATAGTTATTTTTTTTTTGGAAATTAATATTTTTTATGGGCTGCACCAGTTTTATTTTCCACCATTTTGAAGGAAAATATGAAAAATGATAATTTTTTGGAAAATAATTTTATGGAAAATATACGCTATCAAACACTACAATCGGTGAAAATTTGTTATGGAAATATTTTCCATGAAAAAAGCTCATTCAAACACAACCTAAAAGAAACTATTATAACATCAAACTCCAAATGTCATAAGTTAATTTATGTATAGACAACCCACTACAATATTCTCTAGAAAAGTCACTCACGCATGTACTCCGTTTCTTTATGTACATGGGTCAACAAAGAGACTAAACTAAAACCCTAACAACTAACAATTAGTGGAACTTTAATTAATTAGGAGAATAAATTCCTAAACGAGCCCCTACAATAAATCCCTACACAAGAGATGAGCATATTAGCTTGTTTTAAACTTCATCGTTCAAGCATTCTACGGGTAAAGTGCAACAAAATCTTCCTTAGATTTGCCTCATTAGCAAAATAAGACTCGTTAGAAAATTAAAGCAACTTATCCCTCCCGCAAAACTTGACTTGCTTATAAAGGCCCTTCCCGTCAAAGAATCGTTAGAAGTAGTCGTTACATGTTATTCTTATTTTTTGTACAATACCCAAAATACCCCTAAAAAGCTAATGTTAAACCACTGAATGTGTGGTGGCTGCTCCCTTTACATATCTCATCCCTCGTTTAAGTTATTTCTAATCTTCCTTTTTCCTACCTTGTTTTACTTATTCCTTTCCTAATTTTTTAAAAAAAAATTCATTCTTGTTTCTATATGTTGGTTCAAAATATACTCTTAATTTTAAGTTATTTGTATGATAAATGCAATGGGTAAAAGAAAATTTTATGGCAAGGACAAATTTATCACCCTCTTTCAACTTCTATGTTAAACAAATATATCATCCAAAGAAGTAAAAGAAAAATTAACATTCCCAAATAGATTTTTCAATACATGACTTGTTAACAATCCCAAATAAATTTTTCAATACATAACCTGTTAACATCCAAACAGATTTTTCAAATATGCATCATACATAAGCAGCAGACAAGTAATATAATTTCCATTCCCAGTTTCATAAGCAACATATATAATAAAATTTGCTTCCAACTCATCTTAAACAGTATATAATTTCCATTCCCAGTTCAAAGATCCTTGTCCCAGTTTCATAAAACAAACATAATGAATTTCCATCACCACATAAGCAGCAGACATAAGCAACAATACATAATTTCTTCTCCCACAATCCAAAAAATAAACACATTACAACCCAAAATTTTCAAAATGTCCGAAAAGTCAAAATGTAACACATAAGCTAAGATTGCAGTAGCAACCTATCATCCACAATTTGTAGCAGAAATAAAATAGAGTCAAGACAACCTATCATCCACAATGAACAAGTAAGAATTAGAGATGAACAAGTAAAATTAGAATAGTGAGTAAAGACAACCTGTCATATTTTAGAAATATATCAGTGAACTTCTTTAGTGCATCTTCAGAGTGCCTGTGTCATAACCAATTAAAAATCATCACGAAATTCTCGGCATCAGTAGTTCGAATTACTTTGTTTAGTCTCTTTTTAGCACACACACGTTCCAAATCACCACATAGATCCCTAACCGTCTCTACATGAAAAAATTCAAATTTCTAAATCGACATTAAATGATGCAACAATTTCACCTTACAATCTTGACGGATGATAGATTTCCGGAGCTTCCAGCACCCTCAGTTCCAAATTGACATGCGACTGCTCCTGGTGCAAAAAACATTAATAATAACTCAAATCTAAGTACAAAAACCTGAAACTACATAAAAGTTGCCACTGTGTCCCCATCACTTCGTATCTAACACTACCAGACACACACGAACCCGCCAAAACTAGTCCTGTGTCCCTGTGTATGGGTCATGCTAGGTCGCATTTGTGTCGGTGCGATTGACATGGACACTCCGAAGATGCACTAAAGGAGGTGGTGTGTCTGTATCGACGTGACTGGATTGGTTTGCAATTAGTGGATGGAGAGACGGAGGAAACCTTGGGGAGTAAGGAAGCCAGTGATGGTGGAGCTTGGCCCGGGGAATGGACCGAGAGCCTGTCTTGATCCTCCGCTTCCATCTTCTTCTTCGATTTAGACAGAAACCCTAATTTTTAGGGTTAGGGTTTCTCTTTCTTCTTCTTCAAAGTCGCAGACGATGATCATCCGGTACCCTTCCATGGTACTGAGGAGAGGCATGAGATTGGGGGAATTAGATGACAGAGAAGGATTTAGGTTTTAGGTTTTAGGTTTTAGGAAGAAAGAATTTAGGTTTTTAGGTTTTGGGAAGAAAGGAACAGATTGGGTTCTGGATGAGGAGTGCTCTAGAACCAACCAGCTGATTTTGTATTATGGAACCAACCTATGTTATACACGTTGGATTGAATTGCATGGTTGAGATTAAATGACTTTAAAATGTGGGGTCTACACCTTTTAATCTCAACCACTAAATTCTAATTCAATCCATAAAACATAGGGTGGTTCTATAATACAAAACCAGTCGGCTGGTTTTGGAGCATTTCTATCTGGAAAATAATGTTTGGATTTTCTCAAGGGTAAAATTGTCAAGATACTCCAAAATTCTACCAATTTTACATCTGTTAACGAAAAACACCCTTTAGGGTGTCAATTGAGCCTAATCAATACGTTATGGTTTTTTTTAAATAAGGAGTCTTTAATTACAAATTCTCAAATCTAAGGAGGGTTTTTTGCACTTTACCCAGCATTCTCTCATATTTATATGAACAATGCTAGGATTACAATCAAATGAATTACAATTCATTTATAACAGCCTACGTAGCGGTTGTCAATTGGACCATCTCTCTCCATGTAGGATGGAAAGGTCAGAGAGGAACCAATTGTCTACCACCACGTAGTCGGTTGTAAATGTTTTATACCTATTTGGTTGTAAATATAGATTTTTGTATATATATATATATATATATATATATATATATATATATATATATATATATACATATATATATATATATATATATATATATATATATATATATATATATATGAGACTCGTCTCACAGTATCGGTATTTATATACGGATACGTATTTTGTATTGTATTTCGTATTTTCTTGGTTTTCGGAATGCTTTAAATTTTTTTCCCAATTATAGATTTTCTCCTTGACCGGCATACCAACGGTGTACCGGTGTATACTGACGACATACCATCCGGATAGATTTTCCATATTTTGATATTTTTGATTTATGATATTTTTATGAATAGTGTTTCTGATATTTTTATGAATAGTATTTCTGATATTTTCGTGAATAGTATTTAGATATTTTGATGAATAGTATTTAGATATTTTGTGAATAGTGTCAATGCATCATATTGTCCATTGGATAATTGGTTCTTTCAATGGCTAGATTGATCTAGATTTTGACATAGATCACGATCCAACGATCACGATTAATTAACCCGTTCTATATATACCCTCTCATTTTCTCTCTCTTCTCTATTTTCATTCTCTTCACCCTCTCTCTTCATTCATCTTCTCTTTTCTCCCTTGGGGTTTGCATGGAAACTTGGCCTTGAGGCCTAGAGTGTGGTTTCGTACCCCTCTTGGTGGTGGAGTAGAAGATTAGGCTTGGAACTTAACCCTAGGCAAGTACATCTTGCTCAAAAGCGACATGACCATGCTACAATTTTGTTTTTCATAGAAATTAAATTTTATTGTTCTATAATATGCTCCTCTAAATTGTTAACATTTTTAGTATATAGCACTTTTGGTTTTGATCGATAGAATTACATAGATCTGAGTTTCTAGATGTGATTTTTGAGTATTTTGAGGGATTGATCTATCAAATGCTTTAATTTGTGAAAACTAATACTTCCATGTTGTAGGAATTCACTTCTATGCAATTTTAACTTTTAAAAATTGAATTTCGATTTAAAATAAAGTTTTTATGGCCGAAATAAGTTTTGGCAAAAATCTGAATTTTGTTACTGTTTGGAAAATTGGTATACCGACGGTATGCCATAGTATACCGACGGTTGTAGGTCCTAAAAATCAAGTTTCATCCATCAAAAAAGCAATGAAAATCAAATTGCGCACCTTTCAAAATAAACTGTGCAGGAACCAGATTGCGCAACAAGTCAATTACGCAAGGCCGAACCGCGCTAACATTCAAGCGCGCTAGCTAACGTGGCAACATCATCATTACCTGACACCAAAATCAGATCTTCTGACAACTGACAGCCCGAAGAATGAGAAAACTGTTCGTTTCTTGTGCCACGCCGCCATGATAGCTGTCTAGCGCGGTCCAGCTGTCAACTCCCAGCGCAGTCTGCCAGATCCTCTTCAGCGCAGTTCGATCCTAGCGCAGTTTGAAGCTAGCGCAGTTCAAGCAGCGCAAACCATCAAGATAACTGACATTTCATACGTTGCATGCATGCCATCAATTGCTCACCATGTGGCAACCGTCTGTACACGACCATGCGCATTTAATCAAACAATGCCACGCGTCTCATACAGTTGGCCCACGATCGAGAAACTGCCAGCGCAGTTCGCTGCATGCGCAGTCCAATGCCTGCGTAATCCAAAAATAACTACTAATTAGTTATTTTCCAGACCTCTATAAATAGTGTTTCAAGTCCTTCATTATGGACATCATTCAAGATCATCACCAGAGATCAGGAGTTCTTGCCAAAGTGCTGCTGCATTCTTCAGAGGCTACAGTCTTCAAAGTTTACATCGTCCAAGGAATAAAGCGATCGTCTTCAGATCGGATTCCTATAGTTGTACTTTCCCAGAATTTAATTGTAATCTTCTTACAAAGTTTGTGAAATAAAGAACACTTTTGTTTTTGTAAACAAAATGGCGGCTCTGCTGGGGACGACTTTCTCCTCCGACGAGGAAGTGACAACTCAATGTGACGTTACGTCTATTGGAAAGATGCAGAAGAAGCTGGTTGTAAAGGTCAACCAGACGGCCTACGAGGCGATGATGAACTCCGAGACTTCTGCCAAGAGCAAAGTCTGTTCAGTGTGGACTCCAAAGTCCTCTGCACAATCCTCTGCGCAATCCTCTGCGCAGTCTGCTGTCTCTGCTCCCAAAACTGCTGCACAGTCTGCTGCCTCTACTGCCCATGCCCAGTTACTGCTCCTCTTGCAGTGCACAAACCACTTCCTATGCTGCTCTGGCAAAGTATAAGACTCCTCTTCCCCTGGCGCAGTTGGCTGAAACTCTTCCTGCGCAGTCCACCACTCCATCAACCAGAGTGCAACTCAAGCACTCTGAAGTCAAGACTCCTGCTGCAGCTACAGTATCTGTGGCCAAAAGACCATCTGTCAAAGCTTCTCATGCGCTACCAGCCAATGCGCCTACTGCCACTTTAACCCCTGTGCAAACTGTGCCAGCGCAGTCTAAGAGGGATAGCCTTTTGGCTAATCTTCCTTCTTCTCACAGCGAAGGAAAAAACTCTGCTCCTCTTTTCAAGCACCCTGTTGCTCCAGCGCAATCCACTGGGGGTAGTCTGTTGACTATTCCTCCTCCTCAGAACAAAGGAAAAGGTCCGTTGGTCTTTTCTCAAACTTCCTTGTTCCACGACTTGGAAGACAACAGAGGAAAACGCTCTTTAGCCAACCCTTCTTCACAAAACAAAGAAAAGGTCCTTTGGTCTTTTCTCAGTCTTCCTCGGTTTATACTGTAGAAGATCAATCTGAACGTGCCTCGGCACCAATCAGTACAAAAACTCTCTCAAACAAGAGTTCTTCTTCCCTCCTTGCCAAAGGGAAGTGTACCAATCAAAGAGGTATTCTGCCTACTCCGGTAGCGGAATTCCAAGATCTCCCAACTCTCTGGATATCCCGCTCAAAGCAAGGAAAATTACTGGTGTCTCAGACAGAAACCCCTGGGGGTGAATTTGCTGATCTAAGGACTTATCTCAATAGACCATTTTCTATGAAACGCAAACAGCCAATGCCGAAGATCAACCTGCATCAGAGACAAACTTCCAAGATGAAGAATCCTGACACCTATGCTAATGAAATAAGTACTTCTCTATATACTCATGGGACAAAATATTTGAAGAACCGGAACCATGTTCCGAATATGGTCAAAGAACATATCCCTCAGACTTCTCATCCCGTCATTGTTCCTGATCTCCGAGAGCACCTCAAGCAAAAGCGGAATAATATTTCGACACCTCCAGTTCAACCACTTGGACACCATTGTAATCACAAGGTTGTCATCAAGTGTTGTTGTTAGACAACAAAACGATCTGTCTTCGATCGTTTGAATTTTGCAACGTCTGAACCAATGTCAAAAGATAAAGACGAAGTGTTGTATGCTTCCGTCAACATGGCTTCTCGAGACACTGGGGGTAGAAAGTGCTCCAAGCACGCAAGCCTCGCAAGCCCAGCCAGCGGTATTTAGATTTACTCCAAGAATCTTCTGAAGGAGTATTCCGACATACCAGATCCCGAAGCCGAGTTACAATCGGTCAAAGGAATCTTCTCCAAGATCCTTCCGGTCATCTCCTCTTTTTCAGATGATTCTTTCTCTGATTATGATGCATACAGTGAAAGTTCTGAACAGACAGTATCCTCTACTGTACCTAGAGAAGTGACAGCTTATGTTATCACTGAAGACCCAGATGCTTCTAGTTCGGCTAGTCAAGAACAACGAATAGCCGCACTAGAAGACAAGCTGAAGACCATGGCTGAAATGGTTACAAGTATGCATTCTATCATCGTGGCCCAACATACAGTACCACCGACTGTACCTGCTACAAATCCTGAGATCATAGCATCGTCGGTGCCTGTCAATGCAGGACTGGGGTAGTATCTCCTCAAGTACCCCTTGTACAAATTTAACCTACACCCAGTCAGTCAAGTGCTGGGAGTAGTGCTTACCACGCTGTTCCTCCCCCTAACACTCTGATTCAGCCTGCTCCTTCTTCATCATCGGAGGATGCTAATGAAGCTGTCAAACTCTTGTGTACTCAATTCGAGGCTTTCAAAGAGAAGGACAATTTACATAGATTGGGGATTCAACAACCCTATCGTTGAATACAAGGAAGTTCCATTTCCTCCTAAGTATAAGATTCCCACAATTTCGATGTTTGATGGCAGCACTTCTCCGAGTCAGTTCATTAATCATTTGAGGTAATGACTGTTAAACTTTAGCCAAATGACGCTCTTCTTCCAGGGTATTCGTCGGCTGTTTAGCCGGTGTGGCATACGATTGGTACAGAAGCTTGCCTGATGGCTGTATCACTTCTTTTCGGGTCTTAAACAAATCTTCTTGGAACGATTCTATGAGGGAGTCAACGACATGACCATGTCGTCCCTCAACAAGATCAAACAAAGACATAATAAAACTGCTGAGAGTTTCATTGAAAGATTCCGTCGAGAAGCTTTAAAGATGCCTCCTGGGACTCCGGCCGCTGTAACTATAGACACCTGCAAGGCAAATCTTTTGCCTATTATCAGCATGTGGACGGGGTCAACTCAGTTCCAAGACTGGCCATCCTTCATTGTCAATGCTAAAGCAGCTAAAGTTAGTGCTGACAAGTTCAAGCAGCTAGGGCTACACATGTCTAACCCCGACCGGGACAAACACCGACATCGAGTTGCGGTAATCGCCAGAACAACCGCAAGGGTAAAGAGACTTTGAATATCAACTTGAAAAGTAAAGAATCTCTAGCTGTTAACGTGGCTCCACCTACGTCTACTTCTACTCTTCTGTCCCTCCACCAAGGGAACCTCGTCCTAAAGTGGAGTACTCCTTTGACGAGAACGACACCGTGAGCATCTTTGATTGCTTGATCAAAAGCAATAAGCTCCAACTCCCAGATGAAGAAGCCCGACGAGGTCGGTAAGACTGATCATCCCAAATATTGTGTATATTACAGGTTCATTGGGCATCCTACTCGAGCATGTTACGTGCTTAAAGGCAAAATTCAAGAGCTAGTCAACGCTGGTGTTGTCACTCTGGAGCAAGACGAGAAGACTGTTACCACGAATATGGTCTCAGTATAGGTAACTTTCCTCCACAGATGGTACAGCTTGGTGTCATCCCTATCCCCAAGGCCTCTTGAGATCGAGAATCTTCCTCTTCCACGAAGTGAAGGTCTTGTCCCCTTATCTCTTGACAATGGTGAGATTATGTGGATTCACCCTGATCTTGCTTCGGAGTTCGAAGTTCCCTCTTCCTCCAAGAAGAAAGAACGCTCCAAGGGTAAGACAAAGACTTGTAATATGGTGTCTTTTGACCCCATTATTGAAGAGAAAATTCTACTGGGCACCAGATCAGAAAAGCCTACTCACGGGAAGTTCCTGAAAATCAAGAAAACCCTGCTTCTTCTTCTGAGTCCGCTCCAGTACAACCTGTTTCTACTGAGGACATCCCTTCTGCATCCTCACCGGTTGTAGTACCCATTCCTCCCAAGCCGACGGTAGCCGACAAAAGCAAACAACAAGTCCGCTTCGACAAGCCTTTGAAGAAGTCATCTCCTTCTGGACTTGAGAAGCCATATAACTTTGATATCTTGGCTCAACTAGCCAATACACCGGCCAGGCTGTCAATCTTCGAGCTGTTGCGTCGCTCCAAAGAAACTCGAGAAACTCTGAGTGAAGCTCTAATGCAGGCAGAAACCTGTCTAACCCTTCTAAAGAAGTCAAAAGTAGAGCCTGTCTCTTGCCTCCATTGTCACAGTGTGTTGGAGTTAATTCCAAGCATTACCTTCATACAGGATGATATGCTGATGGAAGACAATAGGCATGACCGTCCTACATACTATACAGGATATGTCGACTCGATGAAAGTCGATCGTATTCTGATAGATCCAGGGTCAGCACTCAGCATCATGCCAAAGATAATGTTAGATGCACTGAAGATCCTATTACATAGTCTTTCTGGCACAATCACCACCATCTTGGGGTTCAACCAGGGAAGAAGTGAACCTCTGGGCAAGATTCGCCTAAAACTCCAAATAGGCACTCTCCGCACAAAGGTGACCTTCTACATCATAGACAACCATGGTTGCTCTTACAATGCTCTTTTGGGGAGACCGTTCCTGCATGAACATAACATTGTTCCTTCGACTCTCCATCAATGTTTCAAATACGTTGATGACAAGGGAGAAGTTCAAAAAGAGGTTGTAGATCTCTATCCTTTCAAAGGTGTCGAAGTATACTACAACGACGCTCGCATGTATAAAGATGAGTTCATAAAGGTAGTACTAGCTCTGGACACTGAAGAACAAGAAGCAATGCCCAAAGACACCCTCATCATATCTGTCAAAGGCAGGTTTCTCATCCTCAGTCCTCCAAACTACTGGCTATTCACTTGCCAGTCCAGAAGCAACCAACTGATGGTGGTAAAAATCAAAGTGAGCTCACCTCTTCTGAACCACTTGTTATTGACTTACGTCGTAATAAGGATAAAATGCAGCTTACCTCTTCTGAGCTACTTGTTATTGACCTTCGTCGTAACAAGTCCAATCCTCCTCCACGTTCTTCTTCTCCCCCTCTTGTAATCAATCTGACCAAGCCTGCTAAGGCTAAAGGTCCTGTTGTAAATACAGATGTACAAATCAATGAAAAAGTATCTCCTTTCCAGTATACTGATGTCATTTATCATGCTAAGTGCTATTTGGATATGTTAGATAGCTTTCAGTTATTTAAATAGGAGTTGTACAGTCTCTTCAAACAGAGGTCTCACTCGAACACCCAGATGATTCATACTTTGTTGTCCCTTCTCGAAAGAGAGGCGAGAGTCCAATACTTTTTAGTAAAGGACCAGAACAAAAATTCAGCTATACGGATGATAGCAAAAGCAACGATACGGGACATCTCCAACTTCGTCGTTATAGTTAACAATCAAAAGACATCATCCGAAAGATGGGTTATGACTTCAAGAATGGCCTCAACTATGGTAAGGGTAGAAGAACTCCTATCTGTACGGTTGTTCCGAAAGAAAAATCAGAGATGTATTATAGCAGGACAAAAAGAGGTCTCGGATATGCTTCACCTCCGGTATTATCTCCGGAAGTCTCCGAATCCGATAGTGAGGAGCGCTCTAATTCTTCTGATTCCAGATCATAGGATTCTGATACCAGTATTGGTCAAATTATCGGCTGATCATATCTTCTAACATGGTCTCCGTCGAACTTCCAGAAGGATATGACGAAGATATTGAAGAAAATCCCGAAACAGATCCTTGGGCTCAACGAATGGATACCCAACGGGAACTCCGATTCGAACAAAGGGAACCTCCTACCGATGATCAATTAGTTCAAATTGACGTAGGAGAAAGCGGGTCAACTCGTCCGATATTCATCAGCAAGAACCTTCCAGAGGCAGATAAGCAAGAATTAATTCTTCTTATTCGAGAATATATTAATGTATTTGCTTGGAGTTATGAAGACATGCCAGGTTTAGATCCCAAAGTTGCTACTCACAAATTAAATATCTTGCCTAATGCAAAGCCAGTCAAACAACATCAAAGGCGATTCAAGCCAGAAATGATGGACGCTATTGATGATGAAGTCAAAAAGCTTATAGCTTGTGGCTTTATTCGAGAAGAACAACATCCAGATTGGGTAGCCAATGTTGTCCCAGTCTTGAAAAGAATTGGTAAAGTTCGAGTTTGCATCGACTTTCGGGATCTTAATGAAGCCTGTCCAAAAGATGAGTTTCCTCTCCCTATCACAGATGTCATGATCGACAATACTTACGGGTTCGAGCGAATATCCTTCATGGATGGATTCTCTGGATAAATCAGATTCGGATGAATCCTGAAGATGAAAAACACACTTCTTTTGTACTCCTCGCGGAGTCTATTGCTATACCGTGATGCCATTTGGTCTCAAGAACGCGGGTGCAACTTACCAACGAGCTATGAGTACCATTTTCGAGATCATCTTCGTAAGACTGTTGAATGTTATGTCGATGATATTGCCGTCAAGAGTCGTCTAAAGGAAGATCACATCCAAGACTTAAGAACAATCTTCAATCTGATGTGCCAATATCAACTCAAAATGAATCCCACCAAGTCATTCTTGGGTGTCTCTAGTGGCAAATTTCTCGGCTTCGTCATTACCTCTAAGGGTATACACGTGGATCCCGAGAAGATCAAAGCCATTCAAGAGATGCGTCCTCCACACAACCTAAAAGAGCTACGAGGATTCCAAGGTCGACTTGTGTACATCAGGAGATTTATTTCGAATCTGTCTGGACGTTGCAGACCATTTACTCAGCTAATGGAGAAGGGTGTATCTTTCATTTGGACCGAAGAATGTCAACAAGCATTCGATGACATAAAGCGATATCTCATGAACCCACCAGTCTTGGTGCCATCGATCTCGGGCATACCATTCTTAATGTATGTCCGTGCTATGGATCATTCATTGGTGCTTTACTTGCCCAAAAGAATAAAGAAGGCCATGAACAGGCCATCTACTATCTTAGTCGTACTATGATTGGTGCTGAACACCGTTATAGTCCGGTCGAAAAAGAATGCTTAGCTCTTATGTTTGTTGTTCAAAAGACGAGGTATTACATCATTAGCCAAACTATTATGTCATATCCCGAGTTAATCCTCTTCGGGTACTGATGAAGAAGCCTAGCACACTCAATTCTCGATTGACTACATGGGCCATTCTGCTAGCCCAATATGACATGGTATATGTTCCACAAAAGTCTGTTAAAGGTCAAGCACTAGAGTATTTCTTAGAAGCTCATCCTGTTCCAGAGACATCCAAACTTTATGATGAAATTCCAGACGAGACATTGGAATCAAATATGATCTCCGAAGAATTTCCTACTTGGCGTCTATTCTTTGATGGTGCATCCAGGATTGGACCAAATGGTGCCATTGTCGCAGGAGTTGGGGTTGTTCTTGTTTCTCCAGAGGGTCAACTATCCAAATAGCCTACTCCCTGGATGAACCTTGCTCCAATAACGTAGCAGAATACAATGCTCTACTCATTGACCTTCAATTAGCTAAGCAACTAGACGTTGAATATCTTGAAGTCTATGGCGACTCCAAGCTGGTAGTTAACCAGGTTAGAGAACCTATGAAGTTCGTCATCAAGATCTAGTGCCTTATTATGAAGTGACAATCAGCATGGCTACATCATTCAAAGCTTCTTTATCGAATATGTCCGCCAAGTTTACAATACTGAAGCAGATGCTTTGGCCAATCTTGCAGCAGTCTTAGCCATCCCTATCAAAAGACAGCAGGTGGTGGTTGTTTCTAATCGGGAATTGTTTTGCATCAAAAACAATCGTAATATTGAGTTCAGTAATCTCACTGAAGTCAATGTTATCAACGAAGATTGGAGAGCTTCTTTCATCGACTTTGTAGTTCACGACATACTTCCTGAAGATCCTATGGAGGCTATGAGTATTCGCCGACGATCTCTCCAATTCTATTACAATTAAACCACCAAGACCCTCTATCGACGAATTTATGATGGTCTTTTTTTGCGCTGTCTTGCTGGTGATGAAGCGAAGAAGTATTGCGTGAAGCTCACGATGGTGTTTGCGGAGTGCATCAACCCGGTCCTAAACTACAGGATCGTATCCGACGCATGGGCTACTACTGGCCCTCTATGGTATCTGATGCCATCGAATATGCAAGGAAGTGTCGAGCCTGTCAAATCCATGCAGATTTCATCCATCAACCGTCGAAATTCCTGCATCCGACTGCCGCTTCCTGGCCTTTCGAAGCTTGGGGCATGGATATCATAGGTCCCATCAATCCTCCTTCTTCTAGAGGACATCGGTTCATACTAGCAATAACCGACTACTTCTCAAATGGGTGAAGCTATACTCTGGCTGAAGTCAAAACCAGCAACATCATCAACTTCATCAAACACCATGTCATCTATAGATTTGGTGTACCTCGACGAATCATTCATGACAACGGACCTCAATTTATCAGCCAGAAGTTTACAAAATTCTGCGATGATCATCGAATTGACAATGTCGCTTCGACAGCTTACAATCCTGCTGCTAATGGCTTGGCTGAAGCCTTCAACAAAACTATCATCAAGCTCCTCAAGAAGTTTGTGTACTAACAAATGAAACTGGAGTGAAAAGCTTGAAGAATGTCTTTGGGCCTATCGTACCACGGTCCGCAACCCCACAGGCTGTACACCTTTCTCTTTGGTGTATGGCTGTGAAGCAGTTCTACCCCTGGAACTTCAAATTCTGTCCTTAAGGATTGCTATCGCTAATGAGCTAACAACAGAGAATAACGATCTTCTTCAACTTCAAGAATTGGAGGCGCTCGACGAGAAGCGGCTATTGGCTCAACAGCATATTGAGTTATACCAAGCCCGCATCTCGAAGACTTTCAACCGCAAAGTTAAAGTCAGAGCCTTTCAGAAAGGAGAGCTCGTTCTAACCGTCAGGCGTCCTATGACTATGACTCACATGAGTAAGGGCAAGTTAGATACAAAATGGGAAGGGCCTTACATTGTGAGCAAAGTCTTTTCAAATGGAGCCTATCAACTCTCAGAGCTGGACGGTCGAGTTGTAATGATGCCTATCAATGGCAAATTCCTTAAAAAATACTATGTATTAATGTAACAGGGATTTTATGTAAATATGATCAGACAGTTCATAAATAAAGTTTGATTTTTATTTCATCATAAACGTTGTTACATAATATCAAGGACGGGAATCACTATCGTCCTTCTTGAAGACAGAACGAGGGCCATTACCGTCCTTCTCAAAAACATAATCGGCAAAAGAGATGAGAACATCCTTGCTCGAACCCACCAAAAACTTGCAAGCACCATCCTCATGGCCTCTTCTTCTTCCGTCTTTTCTGGTTCAACCAGGAAGTCCAGGATATCCCACGGTGGCTGGGGTGCAGACGAACCTTTGCCTGCCTCCATCTGCTTTGGTTGGGTCGTTCGGCAGGACGTTCTTCAGTGCCTAATTCAACCTTCAGGACGATCTCAGCCTTCTTGGATGCATCTCCAGACGATATCTTTATGTTGAAAAGTGAAAGTGGTCATTCCATCTAATTTTATGTTCTATTTATAGACAGAGATTGGTGAAACAACGAAGCGACACATTCATCTGACGGTTCACCCGTTCATTACATTCATCTGACGGTTCATCCGTTCACCACATTCATCTGACGGTTCACCCGTTCACTACATTCATCTGACGGTTCACCCGTTCACCACATTCATCTGACGGTTCACCCGTTCACTACATTCATCTGACGGTTCACCCGTTCACCGCATTCATCTGACGGTTCACCCGTTCACTACATTCATCTAACGGTTCGCCCGTTACTATATTCATCTGACGGTTCGCCCGTTCACTACAATTATCTGACGGTTGCCCGTTCATTACATTCATCCGACGGTTCGCCATTCACTACATTCATCCGACGGTTCACCCGTTCATCTATTCATCCGACGGTTCACCCGTTCATCTATTCATCGACGGATCACCCGTTCATCCAATTCCTCTGACGGTCCATCCGTTCATCCTGACGATTCATTTCGTTCACACATTTTGACGATTCATCGTTCATTCGTATCAGCAACTTGTCATGTATTTGTTACCTTTGATTAAGTTGTCTACTGAAATAATAATATTCAATAAGTTATATTTTGCCATGTCTATATTACCTCTGAGCAGATATAATAAATATAATTATTTTCTAAATCAAGAAATATATCATGTCTCGGACCTTGAATATTTTCTATCGCAATTATTTATATCCAAACAAGATATGCAATAAATAATAGAGCCACAAATAAAATGTCTTTTTATTGATCAAGATTAAAGGGCATTACAAAAGGAGATGTTACAAAACAGAAGATACAAAAAATCTTTCTATTCGGCTGGTGGAGTCATCAAACTAGTCATCTGCTGCTTTAAAAATTGAAGTCGCTCCTCACGAGAATCCATCACTCGCCTCCTAGCTTCCTCCATTCCAGACTTATCATCAAAAGTCGGCAAGGTTACTAGTCTGCGGGAGATTTCAGCTTGATGAGTTGTGACATACTCATTTCTTTCCTGGGTCAGAGCGTCCAGTTGCTGAATTGCAGCTTGATGTTGTGTGGCCTCATCTTCTAGAGCAAGCTGAACAAGTCTCAACTCTTCTTGAAGACGGGCAGATTCTGCTTTTAGCTCAGCAACTTTTTTTCTTTCTTCCCGACAGCAGATGCTATTATCTCTATTTGAGAGTTATACTCTGAAGACTTGGCAGTGAAAGTGTCTAAGACAATCTGGAAATCAACTTTCGCAACTGCAACCTCTTGAGACATCCTCTCAAACTCGGCATGTACTAAGGGCTTCACCTCCCCCCGATTCATATCTTTGTAGATCTTAACTGATTCTTCCAGCTCATCCAGTATGTGTTCAAAGTAAGCAGCTTGCGCTTCATCACCTTGACTTCGGATGGCAGCGATCAGATAAGAGGTTGGACCCCTAACAGTTATGAAACCAACATCTTCTTTCCCCATTACCCTTTCTACTAAGGGTCCTAGTGAATTGAAGAAAAGTTTGGTGAAGGAACCAATTATGAATCTGTTAGTAGCTATGGCACCAGGTGTAGCAGCTACTCCCATGGACGTCGAAGCAGCAGGTGCCTGTACAGATGGACGTTCAGCTTCTTGCACGTGAGTGGAGGTTTCTAGACAAAGGAGCCATGGTAGAGCTAGTCGCTCCTCCCAGATGTTCCTCTGCAAAATCAAACAAACACCATCAGTTGGCTGTCATTAGCAACTATCGAGGAGGATCAAAAGTAAGAGCAATCTTACCATTGCTGGGCAGTGACAAGTTTGTCATCTGCTGACACGGGTTGCAACCTCGCTGAAGAAGCTTCAGACATTACTGTCTGGCTACTACCGCTTCGGAGCCGCCCGAAAAATATCGACTACTGCTGGCCATCGCCTTTATTGGCACTATATCAGTGCATATGGGAGGAGTTGGAGAAGTTTCAATTTCTGCATGGATAAAAATTTAAATGTCAGCCATTTAATCTATGAAAAAAAGATTGATAATATCATTCAATACCTTTGGGATCAGCAACAGTAACTTCCTCAGGTGCTACTTCCTTGACCGTATTCTTCTCTGGGGATACAGGTACATCAGCATCCTCTCCTGGGTTAAGAGTGTCATCAACAGCTTCTGTTGATGTATCTTCATCACTTGCACTTCTCTGGTGCTTCTTCACTATCAGTTACGGCGACCGGATCTACATCATCATGGAGGCCGAAGTCGCAGTCATTCAGAGCATCGATCATTAATCGATCTTCTTCATCACGAAGTTTTTCGGTGTAGCTGGAAGCTGGGTAGTTTCCACTGCAAGTGTAGGAGATCGCAACACTTTATCCTCTTTCTCCATGACTTCCTCCCTGGTCTCTACAACCTCATCCCTCCTCTCTGGACTCAAAGCTTCTTATCTGGGCTTAGGGACAGGTGTAGGAGATGACATTGTGATTCCGACGATAGCACTAGCCACGACCGATGACAGGATAGGTCTTGGAGGACTGGCCACTTTCCTTCTGACAACTATCTTCTTTCTGCGTAGAGGTCTCTCCGGACTCTCTACATCTACAATATCTACTTGTCTTTGAAAGAGGTTGGAGTCGTCGCTTCTTCTCTCTGAGTCGACTCAGCCTGCTGCCGAGATTGCGACCGGGTAGTAACCCTTTCTGATGATTCCAAGACAAGCTTCTTCTTAGCGATTGGAGAAGAAGGTTCTTCTATCCTCCTCTTCTTCTCCTTGGCCGGAGATCTGACAACCTTCAAGGAGACGCGCAGTGGCTCGTTGACTTCTTCAGGGAAGTTGGCTTCCCTCGAAGCTTCCAACGGTGCATCGGCCGGCTCACGCTCTTCATCATTGCCAGGAGTGACACAACAGATGCTCCCTTCTTTAATCGGGCCGCTGTCGCAAAGCTGTCTGCGAGACTGAAGTTCTCGACAAAGGTATTTGCTGATGTATAGAAAAATGAATATGTATACAGCATCCGAGGACCATGATCGCTCTTCATCGGCATCGAGAATGTTGTTCTTGTGTCTCGAGCATTATAGTAAGCCCAAGCCCGGGCTCCATCGATCATATAACCTTTTTCTTGTAGGCACGTGATGGCGTTGCCTACATGAAACTGGTCATAGCCGAATTGGTGCGCAAGACGGCTGGGAAGATAGGGCTCCAAATAACATTCGTCTTCAAATCTGTAGACCAGGTATGACGGCCGGATTGTCCTCAGCCAATCAAAAACTGCATGGCCCAAAGGCTGCCTCCCAGAGTCAACCAAATTTGTAGACATGTGCTCGTAGCCAGCTGGAGGGAACACAATAGAAGTTCCATCCCTTTTCGAGATTCAGAGCGCGTCTGCAATCTCTTAAACTGGTGTATATCCACTTGCTTTTTGAGAATCTCCTCAAAAGCTGCTGCTTACCGCTCCATATCGGGATTCATCAGGATAGGATAGTGCAGAAGCAGCCATCCGAATAGGTATGTGTATGGTAGCTCTAGCCGAGAAAGCTTCCATTCTCGCATTTCCCTTTAAGCATCGAATCGACAAAAAGGCGGAGACCAGTATTCATTCTGAATTCATCGCTGATAATAGATCCATCCGGTAGCCGAAGACTAAGCGGACCAGTAAATACGCCTCGATGAAAGCGATCGACGCGCTGGCTCCAGGGATAACGAATCGTCGAAGCCAGTAGGTAAGAAACCCGCCAGGTGGGCTTCCTTTGACATGGGCCTATAGCCCATCCTCATAAAACTTTCAATAATGTCTCCTGTCTTGAAAGGAAGATATTGAAGATCATCATCGATCTTGATATCCATCTCCTTGTTCTCCTCCATCAACCCTATCACTTTGCTGCTACTAAGTGGTCTGAAGAAGTTGGGTTTGCAATTATCGTGCTCCTTAGTCCTTCTCCATAATGTGGTTGAGAAAGAGATATGGCAAATATTTCGTCGAGTAGCAGGTGCCTGATGAACCACTCTTGTAGTATAAGGAACAGATCTTGTAGTGGCACAACAGCTCTTCAAAGACGGCCACTATATCAGCATTCTTCTGACGAAGTTTGTCCAAATCGTCATTGGTCGAACAAATTCTTCATAGGGAATATTCCCATTGCCAGGCTCGAGATGTACTTCATCTCGTGAAGAGCCAATCCGATCTCTCCACAGGCGTCATAAAAGTCCCTGTTCTGTAGTTGTACCTCCTGCCAATACAAGAAATAGGTAAGGATTAGGGTGGAAGCCGTAAACGGTAGAGTACACCGCTTGGTACAGCTCAATCTCCTTGAGCTTCTCTTCGAATTGAGCCAATATCCAATTGGCTATACAGTTCCATCTGTTGTTATCCGGATTAACAAGACCTGTCAATCGGATATCTTGGTCTGGATATCTTCCCTCAACCTTCGCAAACTCATTCGCGAATATCGACGTTCTGACTGGTAGCAGCAAGGAGGAGTTTTCCGGTAGAATGCAGCCGGGTTTCAATCCTCTGAGTAGGGAGCTGTGACGCTCAGTGGAACTGTAGAACATGTCCTATTGTTTGGCCCCTTCTTCACACAAATATTTCCCGTTCGGCTTGCTGAAGAGGAGTTATATCCCATTCCATCCTTCTGGGATAGCCCGTAAAAGCATAGCGAGATAGGGGAAGGCATCCAGATATCTCCGGTAGAAGTATCCTTTTCTCGCCTCTTTGAAAAATCTCTGTTCAACTCGAGGTCTGGGCTGAGAACTCTTGTCAAGAGCCTCACCAAACAGAAACAGAGGCTTCTTATGAATAATGGCGTCAGCAGTTTGCAGAGGCTGGCCGTTCATCAGACTCGGCAATTTCATTGTCTTGTGCTGTTATGATGGCTTGTCGAGACGACGGCAGGGCATACTGAGGAAATATCACATGAAAAGATCCTCCTTAAACTCAGGTTCAGCCAAAGTCCCTGCAAAGACCTCATAATTGGGATCTTCCTGAGGTTAACTGCATCAAACAAAGATACAAAATTCAGTATATACAAAATCAAAGAGTCTGTTCAAAAGATCAGCAAAGCGCAGTGTCAGATTGCGCTATGTGCAAAGCATCAAATTGTGCTAAGCCTACATGCGCAAAATATCCAGTTGCGCCAACACATCCACTTGCGCAAGATATCAGGTTGTGCTTGCGCAAGGCATCAGTTTGCGCTGACTCAACAGACTTGCAAATCGATAGATTGTGCCGAACATCTGCCAGCGCTTTCCAACCGATTGCGCAAGAATATAGTTTTCATAAAAATGAAAATTGTGTGTGCAACCAAAACCCTAAATAGGGCGGCGCAATACCATCAAATCTCTAAAAAGAGAGAGGTATGAAGGTTCAAAAATATCAAGAACCCTAAAAAGGGTTTTGATCGAGTTCATCATCTACCTTGCAGCGCTGGGTGGCCAACTTCATGACGAGAGATTCGGGGCGCAACTCGAGTCGAGGGTTCGGCCACAGCCTTGCCTTTCTCGGTGGCAGTTCGCTTAGGGGCCATTGACGTCGACGGCGAAGAGAAGAGAAGTAGTCGGAGAAGATGAGCTCTTGTCTCTTGAGAACAGTTGAAAATAAGTAAAGAATAAAAGAAAGAAGAATGGAAACTATTATAGTTTTTCAAAAGTAACAGTCACCTCAGATTGCGCCGAGAAATTAGGAACTGATTACTCCAAATGTGCAGTCAAAGCATCATTTACGAACTTGATTTAAATTCAAATTTAAAGTATTTCGAAACTTTGAATATTTTCAAATTTTGAAAACTTTGAAGGGGGTCTTGTAAGTCCTAAAAATCAAGTTGCACCATCAAAAAAGTAATAAAATCAAATTGCGCATCTTTCAAAATAAACTGCACGGGAACCAGATTGTGCAACAAGTCAATTGCACAAGGCCGAACCGCGCTAACATTCAACGCGCTAGCTAACGTGGCAACGTCATCATTACCTGACACCAAAATCAGATCTCTGACAACTGACAACCGAAGAACGAGGAAACTGTTCGTTTCTTGTGCCACACCGCCATGACAGCTGTATAGCGCGGTCCAGCTGTCAACTTCCAACGCAGTCTGCCAGATCCTCTTCAGCGCAGTTCGATCCTAGCGCAGTCTGAAGCTAGCGCAGTTCAAGCAGCACAAACCATCAAGATAACTGACATTTCATACGTGGCATACATGCCATCAATTACTCACCACGTGGCAGCCGTCTGTACACGACCATGCGCATTTCAATCAAACAATGCCGCGTCTCATACAGTTGGCCCACGTTCGAGAAACTGCCAGCAGTTCGCTGCTTGCACAGTCCAATGCCTGCGCAATCCAAAAATAACTACTAATTAGTTATTTTTCAGAACTCTATAAATAGAGTTTCAAGTCCTTCATTATGGACATCATTCAAGATCATCACCAGAGATCAGGAGTTCTACCAAAGTGCTACTGCATTCTTCAGAGGCTACAGTCTTCAAAGTTCACATCGTCCAAGGATAAAGTGATCGTCTTTATATCGGATTCCTATAGTTGTACTTTCCCAAATTCAATTGTAATCTTCTTACAAAGTTTGTGAAATAAAGAACATTTGTTTTTATAAAAACAGTATAACGATTTTTACACCAGAAACTTTCTGTCTTATGGTCGAAATACCGCATATGCCGTCGTATATCACCGGTATGCCGTTTAGGCTGATTTGAGCTGTTTTTCCTGCTTTTGACCATTTTTGATATTTTTGATTGTAGTAGACTCTTAACATGATTATATGACCTTGTAGAGTTAGAGAATGATTGTACACCCTATATACACTTGGCACTAATATTTTCATGAATTGTTTTATGTCATACTTATCTTTATTAATTTCTTCCCACATGCCATGATATATTTTCTATTGATTTCTTCTTACATGCCATGATATGTATTGCCGTGTCTTTTTCAATTTTATGTCAAGTACATTTATTGTCTAGCTGTACATTGATTGATAGTAGTCTGTCATGGCATACTCATGATTTTCGTACATGTTCAGATTCTTGATAGTGGCTCGTAGTAGCGCACTCATGACTTGATTTTCTTATTGATTTCTAGATCAGAGATATGAGTACATGTTCTTTCTTGACATCGTGGATATAGCTTGTTAAATTTTAATCTATTGTATCTTGGCACTGGACAATCGAGTGTGAGTATTGTTTGTGTATCACGTGATGTTAGTATGGGGATGTTCATAAGTGATAGCTTACGAATTACTCGTACATAATACACAACATCTTAGGAAATTCTTGAGTGTCCACGACTTAAGAATTTGACATGAATAAGATAAGGTAAATGACTAGTAAAATTCAAGTAGATCATTGAAGGAGGAAATTCGTGCTACCAATCCCGAGCTCCAAGGGCCCCATGAGGCGTGGTTCAACCCTGCTAGGAAAGGGCTCCAAGTCTTCTCCTCCGGATGGTTCGCACTCAGAGGATCGACATGGATTAGCGAGGGGTTACCTTTATTTCCCACTTTATCTCGCACTTTCATTTTGTGGTGTATTAGCCAAGGACATATGTTAGTCCTTATTTCTGGGTTTTGTTCCCTCCGTCTTAGTACGGCATAGATGTATATTCTGGACAGGTGCGTAGTTGTACATTTACGTACCTTTTGTATAGTCAGTTGATATATCTTTTATTATGTCAGCTCTCATGATTATGTATGTACTTGTGTTTGGGACGCCTTACCCATCTCATATATGATTTACTCTTTATTGCTTCTTATGTTGATTAGATTGAGATAGAATTTGTTCGACCTTAGGAGTCGTCAGTGGCATGCTAGAGTCCACCCACTTATCTTCTAGACAGCTTTGACCGTATTTTGGGGTATTGGCGTACTCTGATATACGTAGCTGGCTTTGTTTCGCCCTCGATCTCCAGTATTCTGGTTCTGGGGCATGACAGGGTTTCTTGGTGGCCCATACAGGTCTGTCTTCAGACTTGTGGGGGATTCATCTTATTAGAATCTCAATCCTATATTTGTCTTCTTTTGATCTCCTTTTGCTGATCGCATCATCTTGTTTTCCTTGAACTATGGACATTGATATGTATTGCTCTATTCCTGTCCCTTTTGATATCACCTGTCCTTATCATTCAGGGACACCCAACCTTCTTATCTATTTCTTTCGAGGATTTTATTGCTCCATCTTCTTCCTTGGTTCAGGCAGTATGTCGACAACAGATCTCGCCTCCACAGAGTCAGGTACCAGTACCATCTCAGCATCTGGTGGCAGCTCAGTTCTCTTTACTCCAGTCAGTTCGGCTAATAAAGTCAGCCCGATCCCATGTTCAGCACCTCCTTCCGATCGGTCTCAGCAGATTTAATGTCAGCATCCGGCTCAGTTTGCCCAAGTCCAGTAAGTCAGATAAAATTAGCAGCAGGTAAGAGCAGCAGTCCCGATGCATAGATAGAGAGTTTATTATCTTGAGTAGATGTTGGCTGAGGGCAGTCAGATTGTTAGTAAGCTTCTGAGGTATTCCTTGAGTCATTCTTATTCTTGGGTTCCGTTGACGGCATTGTATTCCATTCATACCCGGAATACGATGGTCAACTTGACATATTCGACGAGTAACGCGAGTTTCTCGTACCACTCATCTGCCTCCGTATCTCGTGATACACGATATCTATCATGTATCCCGACTACGTAGGTGCGTCCTAGATTAGAGTTATGTCTTCGACTAAGTCGTTGGTACCGACTTACTTCGAAACTTGACCCTTGTCCACTTTGTGAGTCAGCGTAGGCAAGCGAGGACGAATCCCTACATAACTGACTCAGGGGTATATTATTCCATATGCCTCCTTTTCTTGTATTATATATGTATGTATTTATTATTTTTGTATTTATTTAAATTCGGTATCTCAAATATCACTTGTACACGGGATGTTTTCTTTCGATGTGTTATGATTTTACATTATTTTAGCATGTGCATTTTTACTGACTGGCTTTAGGAAATTCCGAGGACAAATTTTTCAAGTTGTGGAGATTGAGAGACTCGTCTCACAGTATTGGTATTTATATATGGACACGTATTTTGTATTGTATTTCGTATTTTCTTGATTTTTGGAATGCTTTAATTTTTTTTCAAATTATAGATTTTCTCCTTGACCGGCATACCGACGGTGTACCGGTGTATACCGTCGGCATACCATCCGGACAGATTTTCTATATTTTAGATATTTTTGATTTTGATATTTTTATGAATAGTATTTCTGATATTTTCATGAATAGTGTTTCTGATATTTTCGTGAATAGTATTTAGATATTTTGATGAATAGTATTTAGATATTTTCGTGAATAGTATCGATGCATCCTATTGTCCATTGGATAATTGGTTTTCTTTCAATGGTTAGGATTGATCTAGATTTTGACATGGATCAGGATCCAATGATCACGATTAATTCACCCCTTCTATATACCCTCTTATTTTCCCTCTCTTCTTCTTTTCATTCTCTCCACCCTTTCTCTCCATTCATCTTCTCTTTTATCCCCTTGGGGTTTGCATGGGAGCTTGGCCTTGAGGCCTAGAGTGTGGTTTCGTACCCCTCTTGGTGGTGGAGTAGAAGATTAGGCTTGGAACTTAACCCTAGGCAAGTATATCTTGCTCAAAAGTGACATGACCATGCTATAATTTTGTTTTCCATAGAAATTAAAGTTTTATTGTTCTATAATATGCTCCTCTAAATTGTTAACATCTTTAGTATATAGCACTTTTGGTTTTGATCGATAGAATTACGTAGATCTAAGTTTTTAGATGTGATTTTTGAGTATTTTGAGGTATTGATCTATCAAATGCTTTAATTTTTGAAAACTAATACTTCCATGTTGTAGGAAATTCAATTCAATGCAATTTTAGCTTTTGAAAATCTGAATTTTGATTTAAAATAAAAATTTTATGGCCGAAACAAGTTTTGGCAAAAATCTAAATTTTGTTGCTGTTTGGAAAATCGATATACCGACGGTATGCCAATTTTTGCACCAGAAACTTTCTATCTTTAGGCCAAAATACCGCTGGTATGCCGCCGTATACCGCCGGTATGCCGTTTTAGGCTGATTTGAGCTATTTTTGCCCGTTTTTGATATTTTTCGATTGTAATAGACTCTTAACATGATTAGATGACCTTGTATGGTTAGAGAATGATACACCCTGTATACACTTGACATTAATATATTTTCATGAATTATTTTATGTCATGTACTTACCTTTATTAATTTCTTCCCACATGCCATGATATTTTCCTATTGATTTCTTCTTACATGCCATAATATGTATTGCCGTCTTTTCCAATTTTATGTCAAGTACATTTATTGTCTAGCAATACATTGAATGATATTAGCATGTCATGGCGTACTCATGATTTTCGTACATGTCCAGATTCTTAATAGTGGCTCGTAGTAGCGCACTCATGACTTGATTTTCTTATTGATTTTTAGATCAGAGATATGAGTACATGTTCTTTCTTGACACCGTAGATATAGCTTGTTAATTTTAATCTATTGCATTTTGGCACTGGACAATCGAGTGTGAGTATTATTCCGTGTATCACGTGATGTTAGTATGGGGATGTTCGTAAGTGATAACTTACGAATTACTCGTACATAACACACGTCATCTTAGAAAATTCTTGAGTGTCCATGACATAAGAATTTGACATGAATACGATAAGGTAAATGACTAGTAAAATCCAAGTAGATCATTGTAGAAAAAAATTTGCACCAACCCCGAGCTCCAAGGGCCCCATGAGGCGTGGCTCAATCCTGCTAGGCAAGGGCTCCATGACCTACCAAGTTTGCGCGTATTGATACACGATCGAGTCACATATCATGCTGGGTTGTGGCATAGTCAGTTATATGTTTCTTTTATAAGTATATGATATGGTTGTTCATGTTGCAAGTCAAGACACGTTTCATTCCAGCAGTCTTGTTGGGCAATAGATGTACTACTCATACCCCTGGACATCCGGGTATCTACAGTCAGGTAGTTGCGAAAATCCTCAACTTGCATACTAGTAATTAGGATTGTGATAACCCTAGCTAGTTAATAGCAAGCCATAGGTAATGATTGAGCGTGCACTTTTGGTTGTGCGTTACTTTATATGCTCTTATGTCGATGAGTGGCCAGAGGCTAAGTTCTGCTAGGAAAAAGATCTGCAAACCTGGTCCTTGTTGGTTAAGGGTTGTGGCTCCGATTTCTAGTAGTTCCTAAGTCCCTTGTTGCTCATTGGCTTATTGTTCTCTATTGCTATATGGTTTAGTATTTCCATTCAGTCATTTATATTCTCGAGATTCGTGCATTGGAACCGCACTAGTCTCGACCCATATTTATTTATTTATGTTGTGTTGTTGGGCTTTGTCGTTCACCTCGAGCCTTCTATGGTACTTGCTATTTGGGGTCTGGCCCCACTGTTTTTGCATGGCCAGGTTCCATAGTTGATCACGAGGATCTATCGTCTTCTCCTCCGGATGATTCGCACTCAGAGGACCGACATGGATTAGCGAGTGAGTTACCTTTGTTTCCCAATTTATCTCGCACTTTATTTTGTAGTGTATTAGCCAAGGACATATGTTAGTCCTTGTTGTTTGGGTTTTGTTCCCTCCATCTTAGTACGGCGTGGATGTATATTCTGGACAGCTGCTAGTTGTACATTTATGTACCTTTTGTATAGTCAGTTGATATATCTTTTATTATGTCAGCTCTCATGATTATGTATCTACTTGTGTTTGGGACGCCTTACCCATCTCATATATGATTTACTCTTTATTGCTTCTTATGTTGATTGGATTGAGATAGGATTTGTTCGACCTTAGGAGTCGTCAGTGGCATGCTAGAGTCCACCCACTTGTCTTCTAGATAGCTTTGACCGTATCTGGGATATTGGCGTACTCTGATATACGTGTTTGCAAAAAAAAAAGTTTATTCCAAACTTGAAAAAGAATTAGTACAAAGTATAATTTATTCTGGGGAAGTACAACTGTAGAATCTGATCAGAAGACGATCACTTTATCCCTTGGACTATGTGAACTTGAAGATTGCAGCCTCTGGAGAATGCAACAGCAATTTTGTAAGAGTTCTTGATCTCTGTGCGTATGTATCTGATGATTTCACAATGATTGGAAACTCTATTTATAGAGTTCAAGAAATAACTGTTTTAGCAGTTATTCTGATGTGCGCAAGGCTGGATTGCACCAAATTGTGTTGTGTCAACTTTTATTCAGTTGTTAAGTCGTGTACTAACTGTATTTAGACGTGGCATCATGTGATTGAGATGTGCATGGTCGTGTACAGGATAGTAGATACGTCTTGAGATTAGTGGCATGTGCGCTACGTCATCCTGCTTTAGAATGTAAGTTTTCTCAACTTCATCAGGTTGCGCGAGCTTAGGTCAACTGTGCCTGATTGAGCCGTGCCTAGACACGTGGTAGCTTTTGAGCAGAAGTCATTTAGATTGCGCCTAGGCGCAACTAAAGATTTTGTCTGGATTGCGCCTAGGTGCAACTTACGAAGTGTACAGGACAGCTGTCTACCAACTCTCCTTGAGCGGCACAGTTTACGGAATTCGAAAAGATTTTCCTCGTTCACTGTGGTGTCAGTCGTCAGTGCTGTCAGGTAATGATGGCCATTAAGTGTCAGACGCCACGTAGATTTTGGCGTAATCAGACTGGGAGCAGTCTAATATCAGGCGCAACCTGATCAGTGGCGCAGCTTGTTCTCTGAGCTTCATATCAGTGGCACAACTTGATCACTGATTAGTATGTTCAGGGCACAACTTGATTTTTAGGCCCTACAAGACCCCCTTCAAAGTTTTTATAACTTAAAATATATCAAAGTTTTGAAATACTTTGAATTTTATAAAAAATTTAACTGAGTCAAGTTGCGCCAGTTTTGCGCAATCTGTTATGACCAATTACGATTCATCATGCACGATTCAGGATGACTGTTAGGATTCTGACTTTCTGACTATAAATAATCTCCGTTTACTCCACTGTGATTCTTTACTTTCATTTTAATCTTCTGAGCAAATTTCTATAGCTTTTGCAACCCTCTTTTTTGACCATCTTCTTGACGACATGGCCCCCAAAAGGACTGCTGCTGACAAAGAAAAGGCCATCGCCACCCCTTCAACTCGTGTTTTGCCTGCCCATGTGCCACAATACGCACCTTTTCTCGTCGAAGACAGCCAACCCAGCATTGGAAGGTGATTAAGGGCGAGCCAATTCGATTTATGAGCGAATTTCATCAACGATTGATTTGCGTACCTCTTTTTAGAGTGTGGAGTATCACAAACTTTGCGCCACCCCTTCTTAGGGTGTGGTCGCCTTTTTCTTGAACACTGTTCGTTCTTACGAACTGTGTCACGCATGCTGTTTGCGTAAAACCTAAAATATTGCATAGCCAAATTTGAGGCACAACAACATGTGACGCAACCTAAAATGTCGCACAATTTGAGTTTCACGCGACATAGCCTTTGGCGCAACTTGAATTGTTGCGCAATTCAGAATGTTGTGCAACTTAGACTTTGCGCAACATATTACGTGCATAACTCAGAATGTCTGTGCCACTCAATAAGTTGTACAATTTGTTTTTTTTCTTCTAATTTTTTTTGTTCATATACTCTTTGCAGTTAATCTCAGGGAAGACCCGAATGCAGAAAGGTTTGCTTCAACATTTACATCCCAGAGTATAGAGAGAATTTGTCTCATGTAATCTTCCCTCAATATGATGGCCCTGAAGCACGAAGAACTCTACTCATAAATCAAGATAATCAAATTATTTTGAACTTAATGAACGGTGAACCTCTTCAAACCTGGGATACTACAGTCCACAAAAACCTGCCTTTTTATTCGGGGATGCTATCAAGAAAACCTCCCAACCTAAGGCAAGAAAAGAGACAAAATATTTCTTAAAGGGAAACAATGCCATACATCTAACAAAAATATCGAGATCTATGGCATTATCCCAGTATGCTTTTGCTAGCTATCCTAGAAGGATGTCATGGGATTTAACTCCTCTCCAACAAGCAAGAGTTGGTCGGATCTGTTATAAAGTGGGTCCGCAGAACAAAGACCTTTTTTACAGCACATCTGAAAAATATAGCACACACTTAAGAGGTTTAAGGCCCAGCTGCATCCCTCCTGAGGATTCTTCCCTGCTTCTTCCAGTCAGAATACCTATTTTTGCAAATACATTTGCAAAAGCTGAAGGAAGATATCCAGACCGCGCTATGCACATGACAGGCCTGGTAAACCCTGGAATGAAGCGTTGGAGTAGCTTGTCCATATGGATTTTGGAGGAATTCAAAGACAGGCTCATTGATCTGGGCCTCTATAATCCAATCTATACTACGGTATATAGCATTCATCCAAACCCTCACATATTCTTGGCTTTAGTAGAGAGATATAACAAGAGCACTGGGACCTTTATGACACCTCATGGAGAGATGGGATTTGCTTTTAACGAGATGGAATATATCTCTCGTCTGCCGATGGGTGACAACCCATATGAAGAATATGTACCCATAAATGATGAATTAGATGCTCTAGCAAAGGAGAATCCCCAGATGATCACAGTTTTCCAAGAGCTGATGTGTCACTATAAAGTCTGCTTACTCTACTACGAAAGTGCCACTGCGGGTACTTGCTACATCACAAAATAGATGCCATATCTGTTCCTGGGTCATGTGTGGGAGGACAAGCCGCTGGACAGTCAAGCCTGTATGCCTCGTTTCTTTGAACCGTTTGATAGAAGTGATATACAATTATTGATGGAAAAACATAACCATGGGGATGTCACCCTAACTGAGGACTCGGGTTTGTTCAAGGCTGGCGATGTTCTTCAAAGTTATCTTAGACAGGGTCTATGTCTCCAGAAGCCCAGCTGGCAGCTTTCTATCTTTATGGCTACGGCGTTTTGTAATTCCGGGAGCCAGTACAGTTGATAGATTTTACCAGGTATTTTGTTTGCTGCAACACGTCTTGTATTTGGATACAAGATGGATCTCCTATAGCAATGACCTGCCGCCTGAATGTTGGATTGCATTCTTTTGTAGACACCATGCTGCAAGATAAGGATAGTCGGTCGGATTTTCCTCGTACTGAAATGCCATATACTTGTTTGTTCGGGTGGTTATTGCTACACCATCCCTGTTTAATGAACCCGGATATGGGACCTGTTGATGGAGACTTCATCGGGCGTTTTACTAATGCTCACTGGAAATATACTGCTCTTTCGGAATGTCGACTTGCCTTGAACCGTGGATCAAGATAGTATTTCCAGTGTGTTGGCCCCCTTCATGGTATGATACTATGCCTCCACAGATGATGGACTTATCTGAAGAAATACTCCGTTTAAGTCCAAACATCTTTTCCTGCTTAAGATAATCCGGCCTTCTCACTTGGTCTATAGATTTGAAGAAGAATGTTATTTGGAACCGTATCTGCTGAGTCGATTTGCACAGCAGTTGGGTATGATCAACTTCATGTAGGAAATGCAACCACTTGCCTACAGACCAAATCTTATTGATGGGACTAGGGCTTGGAATTATTACAATGCCCGGGGCACAAAAGCTATTTTTCTATGCCTTATAAACTTCCCCAAGGCCCACGTATGTTATATTCTTATGCAAACTTCTATACTTCAGCGAACACATTCGCTGAAAGCTTCCATCCTGCACATAGCTTCGCAACTGAAAGGAGAATTAAACAAGAAAAACGTACTCTTCAGTCTTTCGGGATGTAGAAGACAGAGATCCTACCGATGTACCTCTGGAGGCATCAATTTTAATAAATTTTGCTGATCCGGTTCAAGATCCTTTAGATATATCCATAAGATGCGAAAAGAAAAATCTCTCATAAGGTTTGAAGAAGAGAAAGACTAAGGAAATAACAGCCTCTCCTCAACAAGATAATCCTTCTAATTATCCAAGAGCTCCTGAGAAGAGGAAAAGAACATCACTGGTTATCAATGAACCAGTGCCTACGAGAACAACTCGTTCTCAATCAAGACAGTTGCTTCTCAGTTCTTCTGGAGAGAAGGACATTACCCTTCTTCTATTCAGAAACAGGGGAAGTTTGCAGAAGGAGGAACTTCTACTTCCTTGATTGACCCAGAGGGTAATCTTCATGAAGCTGTTGCAGGGCCAGACGCACCGATACTCAAAGAAGTTAGAAGAAAATTGGACATTGCTGAAGAAGAACCATCTCAAGAAGGTAATATCACAGATGTGAAATATCCTCATTGTTAATTTTTATCAGAGAGATATCTAAATTGCTTTTCCTTGTATTGGTTATTCTAACAGATGTCCATCCACCTGTCACCATTATGACAGTAAATGTTCCTGCCAATATACTGGCTACAGCAGGGATAACAATTTCTTTCCCAACCCGTGAGTCCAAAAGCTTTCTTTCTAAAGCAAAATCTACCACCACAAGATACTTCGCAAGCTCAAGTATCTACTCATTCAGGAGAGGCAGTGATCGATGCATTGAACGGTTGTGATTTTGATGATGAAACTTATGATAAAGATTGGGACAACATTTCCAAAGAAAAACAAACTTTAACGAATGCGCCATCATCACGAGAAATCCCAGTTGATGAAGATCCTTCACCTGCTGAAGACGAAGAGGATGTGGTTCACAATAAGGAACATGTCAATCTTTCTGAAGTTAATGAACCCACGACAACTGAGCCGCCTGAAGTGTTTAAGGTGGCAACTAAATTAGTAAATGAAACTCCAATAACTCTGCCACCTCCGACTGAATCGGGAAGCAGGGAGTAGTCAGGCTACCATGTCCGCAGATACTCTGTCCAAGCTTCAGTCCGAGACAATTAAAGCTACTGAGACTCCTCATAATGTACTCAGTTCATGTAAGTTTTTCACTATGAATGATTTGACATAGTATTTTTTTAACATTATATGTTATAACATATATGATTTGCAGAAGCGGCCACTGGGACTGTAGCCGGGGAAGGAAGCTCTTCTCATATTAGTGCTCCAGATGAAGTACCCCATCTGCTAAGGTTGTGAAGGCTTCTACAAACATAGTAGCCATTCCAGGAGCCCTGGCAGCCAATAAATTCGTGGTGACCTTTTCACAAGAGTCTTCTTTACATCTCTGGAACCCCTAGTTCATAGAGTTATGGAGAGAGAAGATGTCCCTTTTAGTACCGTCAGAACTCCTACTACATTTTTGATCGAAGGCATCCGTAGTCAAGGAGACGAAGCTCAAGCTTCATTTTTGGAACTATTTTGGATGAGCTAGAGATCTCAATCAAGGCCTACAAGGAGCTGAAAAGAGGAGATATCGAGCCACTAGTAAACGTGGAATATAAAACCATGGTTCAAGAAGCAGAAATTAGTAAAGCTGATTTTGAAACATTCCTATTGGCTTTCACTAGACAGTCCTCTGAGCTAGATGTTCAAATTTTGATGTAGCTGTTGTTACTGAGAGTCATAAGACTAAGGCTACAGAGGAAGAGAAAAAGGCTGCTGATTTAAAAGCCAAAATTGCTCAACTTCAGGCAGAACTCCAAACTACTGAGCAGAACATAGAATAAGAAAATCAATTATACCAATCTGTTGTTGATCAGGTGGAGATTTTGAAGAATCAGAAGAAGGAATTTGAACATCTTCAGAATGAAGAGCTAACACGGCGAACTGCTGCTCTACAACCATTTGATCCTGAATCAGGACGAGTTGAAGCTAGGCAGTGAGTACTAGATTCTCGTGATGAAAGAATTCAAGTTCAAAGAAACTAATTGCAGAACTTATCATCTATCCTTCAGAGTAAAAATGGGCAAATTTGTTGTTTCTTTCTATAATGTACTCTTTTTCTTCTTTTGCAGAAAGAAATAGTAAAAACTTTTATGTGGTTCATTACTTGTTGTATATCTTGTTACATATAAGTAATAGAATAGAAATATATTCAGAGGTATTGGACATGATATATTTCATGATTTAGAAAATAACAATATTCATTATATCTGCTCAGAGGTAATATGGACGTGGCAGAATATAAAGTTTAGCAATACTGTTATTTCAGTAGACAACTATATCAGAGGTAAAAAGGACGTAACAAGTTGCTGATATAAATAATCAAATTTCAGAGTGTAGAGAACGTGAATTCATATTATTCAAAACAAGAGATAATAAATGTCCGATGAATGATAAATCAAAGAAAGTGAATGAATGAACAATCACTTCAGTTTTAAGGAAAAGATGTTGGCGCATTAGATTGAAGATAGTTCTTAAATCTTGAATGTGATCTTCTTTGAGACGACTTTTGACAGCAATATCGTCAACATAGTATTCGATAGTCTTTCGCAGATGATCGCAAAAAATAGTACTCATAGCCCGCTGGTAAGTTGCACCTGCGTTCTTAAGACCAAACGACATGACCATATAACAGTACACACCCGAGGAGTACGAAATAAAGTATGTTTCTCATCTTCAGGATTCATCCGGATTTGATTATATCCAGAAAACCCATCCATAAAGAAAGTTAGAATCCACTCTTCTGCATAGCTTGTCACAAATAACATATTGTCGATCATGACATCGGAAGAGGGAACTCGTCTTTAGGACAAGCATCATTGAGATCCGAAAGTCTATGCAAACTCGAACCTTTTTGATCTTCTTCAGGACTGGTACAACGTTAGCTACCCAGTCAGGATGTTGTTCTTCTCTGATAAAACCGCAAGCTATAAGCTTTTTGACTTCATCATCAATTGCATCCATCATTTCAGGCTTGAATCGGCATTGTTGTTGTTTGACCGGCTTAGCATTCGGCAGAATGTTAAGCTTGTGAGTTGCAACTTGAGGATCTAATCCCGACATATCTTCGTAACTCAGGCGAAGACATAATATATTCGCGAATAAGATGAATTTACTCTTGTTTATCATCCTCTGAGAGATTTTTGCTAATGAAGATTGGTCGTGATACACCTTCCTCTCCAATATCGATTTGGACAAGTTGATCTTCAGTAGGTGGTTCTCGTTGTTCGAAACGAAGTTCCCACTGATTGTCCATCTTTTGTGTCCAAGGGTCCACTTCAAGAGCTTCTTCAATGTCATCTTCAACTTCTTCCGAGAATTCGGCGGACACCATGTTAGAAGATACCATCACCCTATGAACATGACCAATGATGGTGTCAGAATCCATGAAATAGAATCAAAAAGTTAGATCGTTCTTCTTCATCAGATTCAGAAGGTTCTGGAGTTGGAAGAGGTGAAGCATAACCTAAGCCCCGCTTTGATTTACTGTGGTATTGTTGTAATTTTCCTTTTGGAACAATAATACGAAGGGGAGTCCGTCTTCCTTTACCATTGTTGAGGCATGTTCTGAAATTATAGCCCATTTTACGGATGATGGCTTTGGATTTTGGACTATAGCGGCATAATTGTAGCCTTCCTGTATCATCTCTATTATCATTATAGAGCATGATTTTTGGTTCCTCTCTTTTGTTGAAGAATATAGGCTTTTCATCTTTCTTTCGAGACGGTACTAAGAAGTACGACTCTTGTATTGAATCCAGTGATACCGTATTTCGAAGAGATGATACAACTTCTATTGTAAGTGGTTTAAAGTTATCTAGCATATCCAAATAACACTGAGTATTAGTAAAAGACATTAGTATACTGCAAAGGAGATGCTTTATTAATTTTTACACCATCATTTACAACAGGAACTTTAGCCTTAGCAAGTTTAGTCAGATTGATGACAAGAGGGAGAGAAGAAGAACGAGAATGAGGAGGGAGCTTCTTGCGACGAAGGTCGATTACAAGCGGCTCAGAAGAGGTGAGCTCTCTTTGTTCCTGACTATCACCCTTGGGCTGCTTCTCGTGGGAAGAAAGATAGATAGTCAGTGGTTTGGAAGACTGAGGACATAAGGTGCGTCCTTTGACGGAAATCACCAGAGTATCATTTGGCACACTCTTCTGTTCTTCATCCGTATCTATTTGCTAGTACTACCTTCATAAATTCTTCCTTGTACATGCGAGAATCGTTGCAGTATGCTTCAACCCCTTTGAAAGGATTCAGATCTGCAATCTCTTTTCGACTTCTCCATTACCATCTACATATTTGAAACATTGGTGGAGCATAGAGGGTACAACATTGTGTTCATTGAGGAATGGCCTTCCCAACAAAGCGTTGTATGAGACATGATTGTCAATAACATAGAAAGTTACCTTTATACGAAGATTACCAATTTGAAGCTTTAGGCGTATCTTTCCGAAAGGTTCACTTCTTCCTTGATTGAATCCCAAGATGGTAGTGATAGTTGTAGAGAGATTATGCACTGGGATCTTCAAAGCATCCAGTAAAGACTTCGGCATGATGCTAAGTGCAGACCTAGGCTCAATCAGAATGCGATCTACTTTCATGGTGTCCACATACCCCGTGAAATAGAGAGGACGATCATGACGATTGTCTTCTAACAACATGTCATCTTGTGTAAAAGTGATATTAGGCATTAATTCAAATATACTATAACAATGTGCACAACTGACTGGTTCCTTTTCAGGTTTCTTGAGAAGAGTAAGACAAGTGTCAGCCTGCATCAAGGCTTCACTTAACGTCTCTCGAGTCTCTTTTGAGAGACGTAAGAGTTCAAAGATTGACAATCTTGCTGGAGTATTGGCCAATTGAGCCAATATGTCAAAATTGTAAGGCTTCTCAAGTCCGAGAGATGAGGACTTCTTCAACGCTTTGTCAAAGCGAACAGGTTGCTTCCCCTTGTCTGCTGACGTTGGTTTAGGAGAAGATGGTTCGACCACCGGCAAGGATATGGATGGTATATTCTCGCCAGGAGAAGAGGATGAAGGAGGAACATCAGGAGATGCAGCAGAGTCCTCTTGATTTCCGGAATACTTCCGAAGATAGGGTTTTCCTGATCTAGTATCCATTAGAATTTCTTCTTCTATTACTGGTTCAAAGGATACCATGTTACAGTTCTTGGGTTTAGATCTGGAATGCTTTTTTTGCTTAGGAGAGGAAGGCGTTTCAAATTCTGCTACCAAATCTAGGTGAATCCACATAATCTCTCCTATGTCAGTTGACAGCGGAACAAGACCTTCATTTTGAGGAGGTGGGAGATTCACGATCTCAAGAGTAGTCATTGGAATGGGGACAACACCATCTTGTACAAGTTGTGGTAGAAAATCACCGAATTGTAGAGAAACTACATTAGCAGTCACCGTTTTCTCGTCATATTGCAGAGTAATTGCTCCAGAGTTGACCAACTCTTAGATTTTTCCCTGAGCACATAACATGTACTGGTTGGATGTCCTATAAATATGTGATAAACACAGTATTTAGGGTGATCAGTTTTACCCACTTCTTCTAGCCGTTTTGCTTCTGGAAGCTGAAGCTTATTGCTTTTGATCAAGCAATCGAAGATGCTTAAAGTATCATCTTCATCAAAAGAATACTCTTCTTTTGGACGAGTCAATTTCGGTGGTGGTGCTGACAGAGTGGATGTCGTCTGAGTGACATTGACAGCCAAAGACTCCTTGCCTTTAAGAATGATGGCCAGTGTTTCTTTATTCTTGCAGTTATTCTGGCGATTACTACCCCCGGGTGTAGAATGTTCACCTTGGTTAGGATGAGTCATTTGGACTCCTAACTGCTTGAACTTTTCTGTACTGACCTCAGCTGCTTTGGCATTGACAATGAAAGAAGGCCAATCTTGGAATTGTTATGATCATGTCCACATACTGATAATAGGCAACAAGTTTGATTTGCAAGTGTCTATTGTTACAGCAGATGGAGTTCCTAAAGTCATTTTGAGTGCCTTCCGGCAGAATCTTTCAATAAAACTCTGTGGATTCGTTATATCTCTGTTTAATCTTAATGAGGGCAGACATCGTCATGTCGTTAACTCCTTCATAAAACCGTTCCAAGAACATTTGCTTGAAACCAGCAAAAGAAGTGATACAACCATCAGGTAGGCTACGATACCAGTCGTATGCTGCGCCAGCTAAACAACCGACGAACACTCTGGTAAGAAGAGCATCATTTGGCTGTAATTGATCAGTTATCACTTCAAAATGATTGATGTACTGACATGGAGAAGTGCTGCCATCAAACAGCATAATGGTTGGAAGCTTGTACTTAGGAGGAAATGGAACTTCCTTCCACTCTGTAGGATATGGTTGCTTTATACCCAGTCTTTGTAGGCCATCATTCTGCTTGAAGGCCTCAGACTGAGTACGTAAGAGTTTCACAGCCTCATTAGCATCCTTTGATGTTAGGGAATTGGTAGGCTGGTTAGAAGTGTTAGAAGGAGGAATAGCGTGATAATTACCACCCCCTGTACCAGACTGACTGGGATCAGCTTGAATTGGCACGGAAGCGACCTGAGGAGCTGGTTTGCCCAGATTAGCAGGTACGGAAGATGCTATAAGCTTTGGATTTGTAACTGGGTTTACAATCAGTGGCACTGTATGTTGAGCCACGATTATAGTATGCATGCTTGCGACCATCTCTGCCATGGTCTTCAATTTGTCCTCCAATGCAACAATCCATTGCTCTTGACTGGTTGAATTAGAGGCATCTTGATCTTCCATAATGGTATATGCCGTCACTTCTCTTGCTGCTATTGATGAGATAGTTTGTTCAGAACTTTCACTATCTGTATCAAACTCTGAGAAAGAGTCTTCTCCTACAAGAGCGATGGGAAGATCTTCTTGATTAAAGACACCTTGGTTCAAATGTCGATTCCTCGATCTAGTGTATTGAAAGACACCTTCATTGGATGCATGGATCCGATCTAAGTATTACTGACTAGGATTACGGGATGCATTATGTCTTGAACTTTTTCCACCCCCAGTGCCTTGAGAAGTCATATTGACAGAAGCATATAATAGCTCATCTTCGTCTTCTATTTATACGTTCAGGAGTTGAAACATAGTTCAGACGATCGAAGACAGATCGTCGAGCCAATTGGCAACAACAGTTGATGACAACTTCCTGAAGGCAGTGGCGATTTGAAGCACGATTTGGAGGTAAGGAAGACATTCCTGTAATTTTCCATCTCTGTGTAAGATGTTGCCGTAAATCAGTTACAACTACAGGACGAGAAGAAGTCGGAGAAACATATTCCTTAATGATGTTAGGAACATGTCTTCTATTCTTCAAATGTTTAGTTCCCTGAGTGTACAAAGATGTACTCAACTCATTAGCATAGTTGGTTGGGTCTTTCTTTTCAAACTTTAGCTTTTGGTGCAGATTGTCCTTTGGCATAGGGTTCTTACATTTTGTCAAAGTTGATACTGGTTGACGCCTATTAAGATAAGCGCGTAAATCTGAAAATTCTGCTCCAGGTGTCTCTATTCGTGATACCCTCAATTTTTCTTGCTTGGATCTTGAAATTTGTAAGGTAGGAAGGTCTTGACCAAACCCCATAGGGGTAGGTAAGATACCTCTTTGGTAAGTATTCTTTCCAATATCAGAGATCCGAAGACCACTGTTTAAAGGAATAGAATCTGATAGATCTTCCTCTGAGTCATAGACTAGGAAAGTTTGAGAAAAGACCAAAGGGTGCTTTCCTTTATTTTGTGAAGGGTCAGCTAAGAAGCCTTTCCCTTTGTTCTGTCTAGTGTTAGCACTAGAATATTGATTCTCCAAGTTCAGAACTTAAGAATTAGAAGAGGGAATAGCCAAAAGACTAGTTCCCTTGAGTTGCACCAGAGTAGCAGAGTGCGCCTGAAGTGCTGATTGCTTGGGTTACGCTATAGTCCTACTGGCTACTGATGGCACCTTGGCGGCAACATGGGTAGTAGACTGCACGCGGGAAGTAGGAAGAGTGGATTGTGCCCTTGCAGAAGAAGCATGTTATACCGGAGCTACTGAGGCGGATTGCGCCATGGCCTTTGAGCACTCAAATTGTGCCTGGGCAACAGCAACTGTAGGAGATTTTGGAATCCACACAGTCATGTTCCTGGCGATAGCCACAGTGCGCTTATTGCTCTTGGCATTGATCACATTCTCGTAGGGTGTCTAGTTGACTTGAACAACCAGAGTCTTATGTGTCTTGCCGACCGATCCAGTGTCACATTGAGTTGTCACCTTCTCGTCGGAGGAGAAAGTCATCCCCAGCAGAGTCGCCATTTTGTTTGCAAAAATAAAAAGTTTATTTCAAACTTAAAAAAGAATTAGTATAAAGTATAATGAATTCTGGGGAAGTACAACTGTAGGAATCTGATCAGAAGACGATCACTTTATCCCTTGGACTATGTGAACTTGATGACTGTAGCCTCTGGAGAATGCAGCAGCAATTTTGCAAGAGTTCTTGATCTCTATGCGTATGTATCTGATGATTTCACAATGATTGGAAACTCTATTTATAGAGTTCAAGAAATAACTGTTTTAGCAGTTATTATGATGTACGCGAGGCTGGATTGCGCCAAATTAGGTTGCGCCAACCTCCTATTGTGCGAACTTTCATTTAGTTGTTAAGTCGTGTACTAACTGTATTTAGATGCATGGCATCATGTGATTGAGATGTGCGTGGTCATGTACAGGATAGTAGACACGCCTTGAGAGATTAGTGGCATGTGCGCCACATCATCCTACTTTAGAATGTAAGTTGTCACAACCTCATCAGGTTGTGCGAGCTTCGGTCAACTGCGCCTGATTGAGCCGCGTCTAGACACGTGGTAGCTTTTGAGCAGAAGTCATTCAGATTGCGCCTAGGTGCAACAAAAGATTTTGTCTGGATTGTACCTAGGCGCAACTTACGAAGTGTACAGGACAACTGTCTACCAACTCTCCTTGAGCGACACAATTCACGGGATTCGAAAAGATTTTTCTCGTTCATTGTGGTGTCAGTCGTCAGTGCAGTCAGGTAATGATGGCCATTAAGTGTCAGACGCCACGTAGATTTTGGCACAATCAGACTGGGCACAGTCTGATATCAGGCGCAACCTAATCAGTAGCGCAGCTTGTTCTCTGAGCTTCATATCAGTGGTGCAACCTGATCTTTGGGACGCAACTTGATCACTGACTAGTATGTTCAGGGCGCAACTTGATTTTTAGGCCCTATAATACGTAGCTAGCTTTGTTTCGCCCCTGATCTCCAGTATTCTAGTTCTGAAGCGTGACAGAGTTTTTTGGTGGCCCATGCAGGTCTATCTTCAGACTTGTGGGGGATTCATCTTGTTAGAATCTCAATCCTATATTTATTTTCTTTTGATCTCCTTTTGCTGATCGCATCATCTTGTTTTCCTTGAACTATGAACATGCTTGATATGTCTTTGCTCTATTCATGTCCCTTTTGATATCACGTGTCCTTATCATTCAGGGACACCCAACCTTCTTTTCTATTTCTTTCGAAGATTTTATTGCTCCGTCTTCTTCCTTAGTTCAGGCAGTATGTTGGCAACAGATCCCGCCTCCAGAAAGTCAGGTACCAGTACCATCTCAATATCTGGTGGTAGCTCAGTTCTCTTTACTCCAGTCAGTTCGGCTAATAAAGTCAGCCTGATCCCATGTTCAGCACCTCCTTCCGATGCGGTCTCAGCAGATTTAATGTCAGCATCCGGTTCAGTTTGCCCAAGTCCAGTAAGTCAGATAAAATTAGCAGCAGGTAAGAGCAGCAGTCCCGATGCATAGACATAAAGAGTTTGTTATCATTGAGCAGATATTGGCTGAGGGCAGTCAGATTATAAGTAAGCTTCTGAGGTGTTCCTTCAGTCATTCTTATTCTTGGATTCCGTTGACGGTCTTGTATTCCATTCATACCCGGAATACGATGGTCGACTTGACATATTCGGCGAGTGAACACGAGTTTTTCGTACCACTTATCTGCCTCCGTATCTCGTGATACACGATATCTATCATGTATCCCGACTACGTAGGTGTGTCATAGATTAGAGTCATGTCTTCGACTAAGTCGTTGGTACCGACTTACTTCGAAACTTGACCCTTGTCCACTTTATGAGTCAGCGTAGGCAAGCGAGGTCGAATCCCTACATAACTGACTTAGGGATATATTATTCCATATGCCTCCTTTTTTTGTATTATATATATATGTATTTATTATTTTCTGTATTTATTTAAATTCGATATCTCAAATATCACATGTACACGGGATATTTTTTTTCGATGTGTTATGATTTTACATTATTTTAGCATGTGCATTTTTGCTCGACTAGCTTTAGAAAATTTCGAGGATGAAATTTTTCTATGTTGTGGAGAGTTGTGAGACTCGTCTCACAGTATCGGTATTTATATACGGATATGTATTTTGTATTGTATTTCGTATTTTCTTGGTTTTCGGAATGCTTTAAAAAAATTCAAATTATAGATTTTATCCTTGACCGGCTTACCGACGGTGTACCGGTGTATACCGACGGCATACCATTCGGACAGATTTTCTATATTTTAGATATTTTCGATTTATGATATTTTTATGAATAGTGTTTCTGATATTTTCATGAATAGTGTTTCTGATATTTTTATGAATAGTATTTAGATATTTTGATGAATAGTATTTAGATATTTTCGTGAATAGTGTCGATGCATCATATTGTCCATTGGATAATTGGTTTTCTTTCAATGGCTAGAATTGATCTACATTTTGACATAGATCAAGATCCAACGATCACGATTAATTCACCCCCTCTATATATACCCTCTCATTTTCTCTCTTTTCTCTCTTATCATTCTCTCTACCCTCTTTCTTTATTCATCTTCTCTTCTCTACCCTTGGAGTTTGCATGGGAGCTTGGCCTTGAGGCCTAGAGTGTGGTTTCGTACCCCTCTTGGTGGTGAAGTAGAAGATTAGGCTTGGAACTTAACCCTAGGCAAGTACATCTTGCTCAAAAGTGACATGACCTTGCTATAATTTTATTTTCCATAGAAATTAAAGTTTTATTGTTCTATAATATGCTCCTCTAAATTGTTAACATCTTTAGTATATAGCACTTTTGGTTTTGATCGATAGAATTACGTAGATCTGAGTTTCTAGATGTGATTTTTGAGTATTTTGAGCTATTGATCAATCAAATGATTTAATTTGTGAAAACTAATACTTCTATGTTGTAGGAAATTCAATTCTATGCAATTTTGACTTTTGAAAATCCGAATTTCGATTTAAAATAAAGTTTTATGGCCAAAACAAGTTTTGGCAAAAATCTGAATTTTGTTGCTGTTTGGAAAATTGGTATATACCGACGGTATGCCATAGTATACCGACAGTATGCTAATTTTTGTACCAGAAACTTTCTGTCTTTAGGCCGAAATACCACTGGTATGCCGCCGTATACCGCCGGTATGCCGTTTTAGGCTGATTTGAGCTATTTTTGCCCGTTTTTGATATTTTCTCGATTGTAATAGACTCTTAACATGATTAGATGACCTTGTATGGTTAGAGAATGATCGTACACCCTGTATACACTTGACACTAATATATTTTCACGAATTATTTTATGTCATGTACTTACCTTTATTAATTTTTTCCCACATGCCATGATGTTTTCCTATTGATTTCTTCTTACATGCCATGATATGTATTGCCGTATCTTTTCCAATTTTATGTCAAGTACATTTATTGTCTAGCTGTACATTGAATGATAGTAGCCTGTCATGGCGTACTCATGATTTTCGTACATGTCCAGATTCTTGATAGTGGCTCGTAGTAGCGCACTCATGACTTGATTTTCTTATTGATTTCTAGATCAGAGATATGAGTACATGTTCTTTCATGACACCGTGGATATAGCTTGTTAAATTTTAATCTATTACATCTTGGCACTGGATAATCGAGTGTGAGTATTGTTTCGTGTATCACGTGATGTTAGTATGGGGATGTTCGTAAGTGATAACTTACGAATTACTTGTACATAACACACGTCATCTTAGAAAATTCTTGAGTGTCCACGACTTAAGAATTTGACATGAATAAGATAAGGTAAATGACTAGTAAAATTCAAGTAGATTATTGTAGGAGGAAATTTGCACTACCAACCCCGAGCTCCAAGGGCCCCATGAGGCATGGCTCAACCCTGCTAGGCAAGGGCTCCATGACCTACCAAGTTTGTGCGTATTGATACACGATCGAGTCACATATCATGCTGGATTACGGCACATTCAGTTATATGTTTTTTTTTTTACAAGTATATGATATGGTTGTTTATGTTGCAAGTCAAGACACATTTCATCTGCTAGCAGTCTTGTTGGGCAATAGATGTACTACTCGTACCCCTGGACATCCGGGTATCTGCAGTCAGGTAGTTGCCAAAATCCTCAACTTGCATACTAGTAATTAGAATTGTGATAATCCTAGCTAGTTAATGATTGCAAGCAGTAGGTAATGATTGGCCGTGCACTTTTGGTTGTGCGTTACTTTATATGCTCTTATGTCGATGAGTGGCCAGAGGCTAATATATGCTAGGGAAAAGATATGCAACCCTGGTCCTTGTTTGATTTAAGGATTGTGGCTCCGATTTCTATTAGTTCCTAAGTCCCTTGTTGCTCATTGGCTTATTGTTCTCTATTGCTATATGGTTTAGTATTTCCATTCAGTCATTTATATTCTCGAGATTCGTGCATTTGTACCGCACTAGTCTCGATCCATATTTATTTATGTTGTGTGGTACTTGCTATTTGGGGTCTGACCCCACTATTTTTGCATGGCCAGGTTCCATAGTTGATCACGAGGATCTACCGTCTTCTCCTCCGGATGGTTCTCACTCAGAGGACCGACATGGATTAGCGAGTGAGTTACCTTTGTTTTCCACTTTATCTCGCACTTTCATTTTGTGGGGTATTAGCCAAAGACATATGTTAGTCCTTGTTTCTAGGTTTTGTTCCCTCGGCCTTAGTACGGCGTGGAAGTATACTCTGGACAGCTGCTAGTTGTACATTTATGTACCTTTTGTATAGTCAGTTGATATATATTTTATTATGTCAGCTCTCATGATTATGTATGTACTTGTGTTTGGGACGCCTTACCCATCTCATATATAATTTACTCTTTATTTCTTCTTATGTTGATTGGATTGAGATAGGATTTGTTCGACCTTAGGGGTCGTCAGTGGCATTCTAGAGTCCACCCACTTGTCTTCTAGACAGCTTGGACCGTATCTCGGGATATTGGCGTACTCTGATATACGTAGCTGGCTTTGTTTTGCCTCCGATCTCAAGTATTCTGGTTCTGGGACGTGACAATATATATATATATATATATATATATATATATATATATATATATATATATATATGTCACGACCCGATCCCAAATTTTTGGGTCGAATCGGATCATGCCCAGCCTGCACCGTTGTTGAGATAGCGGCAGTAAGCTGTATCACTCATGCAGGTAATCAACAACACAGACTAATTGCCACAACTTTAATATTCCGATAATTAAAACTTGTCCAACAAAAGTTACAACTGATAATAGAAATATTCTTTTTAAACAACAATAAATAGAAAATGACAATAGCTAAAAGTCAGGCTCGTCATTCTCCAAGTCCAACATCATCTGGTAGCACAGCTGGATACAACTCAGGATCATAATAACTACTAATCAGTAGCTCTGCATCATCAATAGGACCTAAAAATATAGTCTCCAGTCAGGAGGGAGCAAAGTACAAATCATGATACTTTAACAATTGAAATAATAATAGAATTATGCACTTTTAAACAATTTGAAATAAATAGTTTTCCAGCAGATAAAACATTGTGATGTGAATAGGCAATGAATATGACCGGATTGGGTAGTACAGTTGTATCCTATTGATACGATATGGCTTATCCCCTTGTGTATGAGGGGTAAGCTAACACAATCATTATACTATTTTGGATGTGGTCATACTCATTACACTACTCCCCCAGTACCCAACAGTTAAACAGTCAATGCTCTCAGAGAGAGTTCCGTGTTGCATCGTGGTTTAAACTTGCAATAAAACAATTACTAAATAATTGTAATCTACCACAAAATGTACTTGCCTTGGTTTGACTGGAATGAGGGTAATATCTCCGAGATTGAATTCAGACTTGTCCTCGAATTCCTACAATCGAGAAGTCTGCCTTAGATTTCCAAAATTGCCATGCTAGATGTGCTAGTTACAATCTCTAAATTTGTCCTAGTCAATTTTAATCTTTACTATACTAACACAAACACAACTCGATTATCTAATGCGTTACATTTAATTATGATGGAAAGATCATTTTATATTTAATTTCGGAAAAACTTTGTATTTATCGGTTTATTGACAAAACTTGGTATTTTATAATTTATATAATAAAACTACATTTTTCTTTAAATGAGAAGAACATGAATTTCTAAAATGTTATAATTATTTATCATTTCTAAATTTTTATGTTTTCGAACAAAATCAAAAAAATACAAATACATTACTAGCTATTACAAAATTTACAGAAATAAATAGGCTTATGCCCTTACAGATCATTTTACATGAATTAAAATAAGAAGAAAAATATTAGTTAGTCGCTAAAAATCCTACAATTTTATTACAAAAAAACTAGTAATTAAATTAAATTAACTTAAATTTCGAGTCTCAGACTTGGTCCAATCGTCAAAATAGCTAATGCCTCAACGTCTGGAAACCTCGGTTTCGTTTGTATTTCGCTAGGGCCCATGAACCGGTATGGTCGTTGCCCGATAATAAAAAAAACCAAGTTAATAAATCTTTTGCAAAAGCCGGTTTTGGGAATTATAGATTTTATAGAAAATCTCTTTTTAAAATATTTTCTGAAAATTCGGACAGCATTCCCTCTGTTTTCGGGATAACCCAAAACTGGGAAAATGCCAAACCAAACACCGATAACTATCCCAAACCAGGGAACACAAATTTCCAACCAAGAAAATGCCAAACCCGAAATCCAAAAGTGAGAGGTAAACCTAGTATCTCGGTCAGATACAATACTTACCGGTACTCCATGAATCCGGTAGATGTGCCGCATGTATAGTGCTGCCAACTTCTCGATGGATAGACCAACCTTGAAGGTGATAAAGTGAGCTGACTTCGTCAGTCGGTCCATAAAAATCCAAATAGCGTCCTTCCCTCCTTAGGATCGAGGCAATCCTGACACAAAGTCTATTGTTATATGCTCCCACTTCCACTCCGGAATGTCCAGCGGCTGTAGAAGTCCTGCGGGTCTCTCTCTGCTAGCCTTCACTTGTTGACAAATCAAACATCTAGCCACAAATCTGGATACATCCTTCTTCATTCCATACCACCAAACAATGGTACGCATATCCCGATACATCTTGTTAGCTCCAGGATGTATGGAATACTTCGACAGGTACGCTTCTTGTATCAGCTCTTTTCTCAGTTCGCCAGATGATACACACAACCTCGTACCATTCTTCAATGCTCCGTCACTGGCGATAGAGAATCCTTCAAGTGTTCCTACCAGCACTTCATCTCTGAGTTTGCAAAACGTCTCGTCTTGGAATTGTGTCTCCTTGACTTTGTTCATCAGACTTGAACGCAATTGCAACTGCATCATGGTTGAGTCAGCTCCAGGTACAATAGCTTCTCGCCCCAGTTCCTTCATCTTTTCCTCAGGCAGTACAATCTCCAGACCAAGCTTCTCTATGTCCTCCAACAAGTGCCGCTCCTTAGTTAAGAACATCGCCACTGGGTATCGACTAAGTGCATCTGCAACCACATTAGCCTTACCCGGATGGTACTGTAAGTCGATGTCAAAATCCTTCATCAGCTCCAGCCATCTTCTTTGTCTCATATTTAACTCCTTCTGAGTGAAAACATATTTCAGACTTTTGTGGTCTGTATATATTTCTACTCTCTCTCCATAGAGATAATGCTTCCATAGCTTCAAAGCAAAGATAACTGCAGCAAGCTCCAGATCATGTGTGGGATAGTTCTTCTCATGAGTCTGTAATTGCCTAGATGCGTAAGCAATCATTTTTCCATATTGTTGAAGAACGCAACCCATTTCTTTTCCAGAGGTATCACTGTAGATTGAGAAACCACCGGTACCTGCGGGTAGCGCAAGTATCGGGGCTGTTGTAAGTCTCTTCTTCAGTTCCTCAAACGATGCCGGGCAAGCTTCTGTCCAGATGAACTCTTCATTCTTCCGAGTGAGCTTCGTCATTGGTTCAGCAATCTTGGCAAAATCCTTCACAAACTTCCGATAGTAGCCAGCCAAGCCCAAGAAACTTCTGATTTCAGCAACTGAGCTTGGGGTAGACCACTTCTCAACAGCAGCTATCTTCTTAGGGTCTACCAAAATTCCTTCTCCTGTGACAACATGGCCAAGAAAATCTACCTTGTCTAGAAAGAATTCACATTTAGATAGATTACCATATAGCTTCTCTTTCCTCAAAGTTCCCAGAACTTTCCTGAGGTGCTCTTCATGCTCCTCTTCAGTCTTCAAGTAGATCAGGATGTCATCGATGAAGACAACGACAAACTGATCTAGGTATTCATGGAAAACCTTGTTCATAAGGTTCATGAACACAGCAGGAGCATTTGTCAGTCCAAACGGCATAACCAAGAATTCAAACTGCCCATACTTGGTGTTGAACGCCGTCTTAGGAATGTCCTCCTTCCTGACCTTGATCTGATGGTAGCCGGATCTGAGGTCTATCTTCGAGAACACCTTAGCTCCACTGAGTTGGTCAAACAGGTCATCGATCCGGGACAGAGGGTACTTGTTCTTGATGGTGATATTATTCAGCGCCCGGTAGTCGATGCACATCCTCACAGTTCCGTCCTTCTTGGGAACAAACAAGATAGGTGCTCTCCAGAGTGAAGCTCCGTCTCAGATAAATCCCAAAGCCTTCAGTTCATTGATCTGATCCTTCATCTCCTTGGCCTCTTTCAGGTTGACTCTGTAGCATCCCTTAGAAATAGGAGAAGAGCCGGGGACTAGGTCAATGGTGAACTCTATGTCTCGATCTGGGGGTAATCCGGGTAGACTATCAGGGAAGACGTCCATAAATTCTGCTATGATAGGATGGGGAGGTCCGGGTTCTTCTGTGATAGAGGTGTAGGTAACACACTCCATATCCTCCGGAGTTCGAGAGATTTCAAACTTCGGCTCTCCATGTGGGCTGAAGACTACACATCCTCTGTGATAGTCTATCAGCGCATGTTGCTTACTCAACCAGTCCATCCCTAGGGCTACATCATAGTTGGGTAAGGGCATCACAAGCAAAGGTGCTATGAATTGGTGGCCTGATATGGTGATAGGGCAGTTACAGGTCTCAGTAATGGGTAGGGGTCCTCCACCGGTCATGACTCTACAGATCTTCTTGCTAAAGCCCGTAACGATGTGGTGTGCAGAGATGAATTTTGTGGATATGAAACTATGTGATGCACCCGAATCAAATAGAGCTAAGGCAGGATAGGAATGCACATAAATGAAACCTGCGATAACATCAGCTGTAGGTTCATGCTCTGGCTCTTGTTCCTCTTCTATTAGGGCAAAAGCCCGCCCAGTCTTCTGTTGATGCTGCCCAAACTGTTGTTGCTGAGTGGGCAGAGGACCTTTCTGTTGGGTTGTTCCAGTCCGGTGGATCGATGAGGGGCAGTCCTTCACTTGGTGGGTGGCAGACCCACAGACTAGGCAGTTCTTCCTGCAGATGTTCGACTGATGCCCTGGCCTCTTGCAAAAATCACAGACAGGGATCTACCTCTGAGGTGCTCTATCATTGTTCCTTGCTTGTTGGTGCTACTGTTGGTGGTGAGGAGACCGGTTGTTGTTGTTGTTGTTGGGCTTCTTCTGATTACCCTGAAAATTGTTAGTTCCAGGATAATCCCTCTTTGAGCGAGCGGGTTGACTCTTCTCTATATCCTGAGCTCGCTCCAAGATCCTTTCATAAGTCTTAGCACCGCCTGAGATCACATAGGTACGGATCTCCTCTCTCAGCCCATATCTGAACCTTTCAGCACGATCATCAGGGTCAGCTACCAAGTTCTTGGCAAAACGACTGAGTTGGCCGAATTCTGCCGTATATTCTCCAACAGTCATATTTTCTAGCTTCAGGTTCTAAAATTGCCTCTCCATCTCCTGCAATGGCATTAACTAGCCATCGTGGACATAGCCTGGTAAACGGGATCCTCGTACCGCAAGTAGCAATCTCCGATGCAAGTCCCCGAACTACCGGTTGCTTCATACCTAGCTCGGCTATAATCTGTTCTTCCTAGGCCGAGTTGGTCCTGTGGCCTCGGGTTGCCGTTCGAAAAACTATCGCCCTTGTCGACAAGTTATCCATGACCATGCACCTACGCTAAATTCTAGACTTAACGTAATTGCATGGTATCATCATCATCATTTAGTTCCTTTGCTTTACTTTCTTTCACTTTTCATACTTCTTTTGCAGAGCCCAAACCAGGGTTGCCTCGACGACTGACCTATAGTCCCGTCACATTTCTCTCGATGACTAACCATCGTTCAGACCTAACAGTCTTTTGAACTCAGGGAACGGCTATGACATAGCCTTCCCACTTAACTTGAACATAACATGTTCCTTAAGTGTCAACAGACCGTGGCTAACTTTCTACTGAACCAACCGTGACTCGTGCCTTTAACCAACTCGTGTTCTACGTGATGCTATCGCCCAAGTCATACCTTATATGACGGGCCTTGGGATCGTGGAATTATTTAACTTGACAACCGCAGAAAGAGCAGGACAGCACTTGGAATGACTTAGGTCGACCGGCATAGCTTTGCCTAACTTACTCAAGCCTATAACTTAACCAGAGGGACGAGCAAAGGCTATGCCAAGCCTTTCATCGGGGGAATGTCTCGTGCACACATTCGACTTTGAACGACCCAGTCATTTGGGAGCCTAGACTTATGCCACCAGTCGTGCAACGTAACTTAACTCATGGGACGGGGCAAGGCTATGCCAAGCCTTGGACGATAGGACCGTGCATGCTTTATGAAGCATTTATGCGGGCGATGTCTATCACTTAGGCTAACTCTTAACTTTGTGGCGAAGACTAACTTTCCCTTCTCCCAAGCCACGGGACGAAGGATCGAGTGTCATTTTCAAAGCACGTCGTGCACCAACTCTAAGTTGACCGTTGGACCTTTCCATATTCTAACTCAATTCGACCCGTTGGGATTATCCCCTTTAGCTATGTGGATTCACTCTTTTATTATCAAGCCTACTTGTGCAAGTTAGAAACATGCAATTTATTATATGAAGGCTAAGATGAGGCAAGTTCACCGAAACTACCCCACCTGAGCGAGGAGTCGCCTCGACCAAGCGTTGTCTTCGAGCAGCCATTGCAAGGCTAATTTCGAACACCGTCGGCGTTCCGATCCCTCCGATTGACTGAGCGGGACGGGGCACTACAATACAATCACCTGTGAGTATTTGATTGTAAGGCTTTTGTGCATGTACCGAAGGACGAGAGGTCCAAACTTGAGCCGAAGATGAGGCGATACGTTTTTGTCGGCTACGGTTGGGATGAGTTTGGCTATAGACTCTACGACCTAGTGGAAAGAATGCTCTACAGAAGCAGGGATATAGTATTCGTCGAGGATCAGACCATGACCAACACTCAGGATTCTGAGATGCCTTCTGAGGCTGAGGAATTGCTTGAGTTAGAGTCATTTTGCTTCAAGCAGTTTCCAGAGGACGTCGTAGAGGATCCAGTTATGGGGGAGCCATTGCATGGAGTTGCTCCCAACCTTGATCATCAGCATGCTGATGGTGGTTATGGTGTCCCTCAGGTGGATGAGCATGCCGGAGAGGCAGTTCATGAAGGGGAGGAGACTGTTGGTATACATCCAGCACCAGTGGCTCCACTGAGAAGGAGCGACAGAGATCGTCGACCATCTATGAGATACTCACCGGGTGAGTATGTGCTACTGACTGACGGAGGAGAGCCCGAAATCTCTGCAGAGGCTATGGAAGATGAACACAAGTAGGAGTGGATGCAGGCTATGCAGGAGGAGATGAGTTCCTTACACGCTAATTCCATTTATGAGCTGGTGCTGTTGCAAAAGGGTAAGAAGGCTTTGAAGAATCGATGGGTGTTTAGAGTGAAGCAGACGGATGATGCTACTCGCCCTCGATACTGTAAAATCCCTAAATTTCTACTATATTTTAGTACTGATTTTTTTGTATTTATACGTCGCATAGTCGTATTGTACGTCGCGCGGAAATTTGCATTTTTTTCGTATTTACTCGTCGTGTGCGAATATGTGCGAGGTACATATTTTTAGAAAAATGGTTTTTGATTTTATTATCGGTAATGGTTTTAAAATTATATAAATAATAATTATTTTTATTAAAAGTTGGGAAAAGTATCTATCGAGGTTGCCAAAACTTATTATTTTAGTTATTTATAAAAGGCAATCTTATTTTAATAAGTGGTAATTTAGAAATACTAGATTATGTGAATATTCTACTCGTGTAAAGCGCATGAAAATTATTTCATGTATATTTTCAAATTTTATTTTTATTATTTATAATAATTTATTTAGCAAGAAGGTATTTTAAATATGTAAATATTTATGTTTATTTCAAAATTATTTTTACCTAAATTATTTAAAGGGTATTTTGAAGTTATTTCCTACTAATATTTAAAATATATATTAGAATTTTTGAAATTAATTATTATATAAATTTTATAAAAAAAATATTTTGGATATATTTGTGATAAATTAAATTGTGATTTGATTTATTGATTTAAATTAAATAGTTTAATTTAAATGTGTAATTTATCTATATTTAAATAGGATTTGGATTTAGATATGAATGTAGTGATTTAAATTTAATAATAGAATTATCTATTTACGTTTAAATAAATCCTAGTCTCTATCTACATTGGATTATATTTGATTGAGTTACTTTTAAATTAATTTAAATTAAATAGTGAAAAATCTAAGGAGACTTAAAACTCTTCTTAATCCTTATCTAGATAAGACTTTTGTAAACCCCTTGATTTTTAAAATAAATATTTGTAAAATTTCTGGATTTTTAAATAACTATTATTTACTTATTATATAATTTGTATTATTTTACATATATTTAGTATAGTGCTCATTGGTGAATTTAGTATAAAAATATATATAAAGCTATTTTTCTAGTACATTAAGGATCTAAACTATAATATACAATTTCTTTTCCTCAAAATTTTAGGATTTATTTCATTACTTTTATTACTTTTTACATGTTACTTATATTGTACACTATTTACATAATATAGAATAAATGTCAAATTAGTATTAGATATTTCAGCTTGTATAAATGAGATTAGATGAAGGTTGTTTAAATAAATATTATATAGTTATTATATATAGTAATTTTAAATAATGTTATAGATAATTTAGATAAATATAAACGATATTTTAAATTAATACTAATCATACTTCTACTTGGAAAACATATATATTGATATCCTATCCTAACAAAGCAAACACCAATTTATTTAAATCAAATCCTACCAAATTTAGGAGATAAATCTGAAATAAATACCTATATAAACCCAATACATCCTCCTTCTATCATCCATAATTCGAAATTATTTTTAGTCCAATAGAAACTCTAAAATTCGTCATTAGAATTCAGCACCGCTTTTTAATAGCAAGATCAACTTGGAACGACGATATCTCCTAGCTCCGAACTCCGTTTCGCCTCTAATTTTTTTTAAAAGAAGCGTATCGAGGTAAGGTTTCCAAAAACATATTTTAATAGACAAAATTCGTTCTGTAGATTTCTGTAAAACTATTTGAGTATTAGATGTCCAAAAAATAAACGTATTTCAGTATTTTTGTGATTTTGGGAGTTTTCGGAAACGAAAATGCGGTCCGTTTAGTTTTTCGGAAAGATAATACGAAAACCTATACCATATCCTAATTATAGAATTTACTAAATAAATCTAATAGGTATACTATTAATTATAATTAGGTAATAGACTATTTTCAGCATCCAGAGATGTTTGTTTGGACCTTAGTTCCTCAGCAGTCGTTGTTCTACCTACTTTCCTGTCTGATCTTTGCCACCACAGTGCTCAGGACCTAGGCAAGTATACCTTGCTAATTAACTGTCAAATTATTTAGTTTCTGTATTATTTACTTTGTTTCATATTGTTAGTTTTCTTTGTTATAAATTGTGCATCCAAGCCATACTTGGGTGAAAGCGACTCTATTAATCGTTTTACTTTACTATATGCATGTTAACTTAGTGTTAGCAGACTACCTTCTTGTTAGGGGATATCCTTATATCTTCATTGGCCATGACACACACACTACACGGTTAGAGACATGTTGCTAGGGGCACGACTTATGGACTAGCCCTCTCTAAAGTCGTGTGACGGATAGATGATCGTAACTGCTATGACTAGGATTTTAGAGACTCAAGCAGTTACAAAACTGGACGAACCATGGACATGACTTGAACAGTGTGGAAAATATTGGGGGAGGACAGTCACTAGTACGTATGGGAATCCAAACAGGTAAACTACAGTCTCCGGATAGAACTGTGGCAATTTATTTGTAGATGCCCTCTGACGTTTTGGACGTTACAGACGGATACAGATGACTGGATGACAGTTACGTACACATAGCCTAAAATCCCACCCATACGCATGAAAGTTGTCCTCTAAATTGCACATTAGGCGGTTAGAATCTTCTTTGCATATTTGTGTCTAGGATAGTCTTTTATATATTATTTTATTATTCTGATAATTCATATTAGCTTGTTCTTCCTGTATCTTGCTACGTCCGTCTGAGGACCTGGTTTTTCTCCAGGTGTGTATTCGTGTCTTCCACAGGTATCCTAGCCAAGGTCGTGGTCTTTTCCATTTCTTCGAAGACGATTGCGCTTGGTTCGTCTTGCCATTTTATGGATCGATTCTTGTATATTTCTTTCATTGAGATAGTTGGTAGTGGACTTTGTCTTCGTCCAACGATTGTATCATAAATATTCAAGTTAATTTTTCTATTATTATTCTTTTCATTGTGGATGAGATTTAGTTTGTCTTGGATTACTATATTTTACAGCTTATGTATCCATACGAGGCCTATATACTTTGTATGTATACAGCTGGCATGTCTACGTACTTAGTCCTACGTATTTTGGGACTGGGGCGTTATATGTTTTTGTGGTGGCCCATGCAGGTCAAGATAAATTATTTGGTTACTTTACCGTACCAAGCAAGCCTGTGGATAGGATTAGAGTCTAGGATCTCATCCACATACTTGACCTTCTCGATTCTATTTTGAATCCCTTGATTTGCATCTTGCTTGATTTCCTCTACCGTTAATTCGTATCCTTCTTTCGTGCTTGATGTTGGTTAGAAAGGTAATCCATACTAGGTAGACTTGTCCCATTGTTCCATCACACCACTAGTTTAACTCTTGTAAGTTGTGTAGACACCTCACAACCTAACATTTATTTTCCTTATGACCCATATTAACATGATTACTTAGACTATAGCCTTTATAGGACCCTAACTTATCTAGCCCACCAAGCCTTAGATAAAAGACAGTAGGATGAATGTATAGGAACAATCACATGACAAGACTTAGATTCTTAAGGAGCTTAACTAATTCTACCTTCTTTCACTCTTATGCTCTCGTGCCTATGTTATTACCATCGTAACTAATGCTGCTAAATAGCCTAATTTTTGCAAGCTTACTTTTTATTCAAGCTTGTTCAAGGACATATATTTTATTGGGGGCCCCTACTAACATATTGTCTAGTCAGAACCGGTGCATGATGGTCTGATCAACCTAGTGCACTTTGGTTCGCCTTTCATACTATTATCCTACGTGGTTGAGATATAGTTAAACTTACCCCTTATAATCTCATCCACTATTGCCTTGATAATTCTTTTTAAATTATTCGGCCGCCTTTGAACCACGTATTCATATTCGATAATATCGTCTTTGAACTCTATATTGCTTTCGCCTTCACTTATTTTAGAAGGACGAAAGCGTTGTACTTGAATTTTCTCTTGATATCCTATCTCTTGTGACCATTAATACTCGATGTGACTATATCTTTGTCTTAAACTACTCGTTCCTTCCTCGGCCTTGTATCACGACTTCCTAATCACTTTAATTAGGAGTGAATCTAATCGTTCTCCTAATCGTGCCATTAACCTACTCCAAAGAAACCATATCTTAAGTCTCTAAATTATTTATATGGATCCACTTAAAATCCTTAATCTTTTCCTTTTACGTTTATTAGCCATGTCCGTGATTTATTATCTAAATTACGATTTTCTAATGCTTGTTTATGTTGTTTCTTGTCTCGCCCAAGGACTCGTCGAATTGTCATTACCAATATACCCCTTGTGCCTTCTTACCCCTACTTATTCTTAATTTCGAGGACGAAATTCTTGTAAGTTGGGTAGGATATAAAATTCCTAAATTTCTACTATATTTTAGTACTGATTTTTTTTGTATTTATACGTCGCATAGTCGTATTGTACGTCGCGCGGGAATTTGTATTTTTTCGTATTTACTCGTCAAGTGCGAATATGTGCGAGGTACATATTTTTAGAAAAATGGTTTTTGATTTTATTATCGGTAATGGTTTCAAAATTATATATATAATAATTATTTTTATTAAAAATTGTGAAAAGTATCTATCGAGGTTGCCAAAACTTATTATTTTAGTTATTTATAAAAGGCTATCTTATTTTAATAAGTGGTAATTTAGAAAAATTAGATTATGTGAATATTCTACTCGTGTAAAGCGCATGAAAATTATTTCATGTATATTTTCAAATTTTATTTTTATTATTTATAATAATTTATTTAGCAAGAAGGTATTTTAAATATGTAAATATTTATGTTTATTTCGAAATTATTTTTACCTAAATTATTTAAAGGGTATTTTGAAGTTATTTCCTACTAATATTTAAAATATATATATTAGAATTTTAAAAATTAATTATTATATAAATTTTATAAAAAAAATATTTTGGATATATTTGTGATAAATTAAATTGTGATTTGATTTATTGATTTAAATTAAATAGTTTAATCTAAATGTGTAATTTATCTATATTTAAATAGGATTTGGATTTAGATATGAATGTATTGGTTTAAATTTAATAATAGAATTATCTATTTAGGTTTAAATAAATCCTAGTCTCTATCTACATTGGATTATATTTGATTGAGTTACTTTTAAATCAATTTGAATTAAATAGTGAAAAATCTAAGGTGAATTAAAACTCTTCTTAATCCTTATCTAGATAAGACTTTTGTAAACCCCTTGATTTTTAAAATAAATATTTGTAGAATTTCTAGATTTTTAAATTACTATTATTGACTTATTATATAATTTGTATTATTTTACATATATTTAGTATAGTGCTCATTGGTGAATTTAGTATAAAAATGTATATAAAGCTATTTTTCTATTACATTAAGGATCTAAACTATAATATACAATTTTTTTTCCTCAAAATTTTAGGATTTATTTCATAACTTTTATTACTTTTTACATGTTACTTATATTGTACACTATTTACATAATATAGAATAAATGTCAAATTAGTATTAGATATTTTAGCTTGTATAAATGAGAATAGATGAAGGTTGTTTAAATAAATATTAACTATAGTTATTATATATATTAATTTTAAATAATGTTATAGATAATTTAGATAAATATAAACTATATTTTAAATTAATACTAATCCTACTTCTATTTGGAAAACATCTATATCTATATCCTATCCTAACAAAGCAAACACCAATTTATTTAAATCAAATCATATCTAATTTAGGAGATAAATCTGAAATAAATACCTATATAAACCCAATACATCCCCCTTCAATCATCCATAATTCGAAATTATTTTTAGTCCAATAGAAACTCTAAAATTCGTCATTAGAATTCAGCCCCGCTTTTTAATAGCAAGAGCAACTTGGAACGACGATATCTCCTAGCTTCGAACTCCGTTTCGCCTCCAATTTTTTTTAAAAGAAGCGTATCGAGGTAAGCTTTCCAAAAACATATTTTAATAGTCCAAATTCGTTCTGTACATTTCTGTAAAACTATTTGAGTATTAGATGTCTGAAAAATAAACGTGTTTCAGAATTTTTACAATTTTGGGAGTTTTCGGAAACGAAAATGCGATCCGTTTAGTTTTTCGGAAAGCTAATACGAAAACCTATACCATATCCTGATTATAGAATTTATTAAATAAATCTAATAGGTATACTATTAATTATAATTAGGTAATAGACTATTTTCAGCATCCGGAGATGTTTGTTTGGACCTTAGTTCCTCAGCAGCCGTTGTTCCACCTACTTTCCTGTCTGATCTTTGCCACCACAGTGCTCAGGACCCAGGCAAGTATACCTTGCTAATTAACTGTCAAATTATTTATTTTCTGTATTATTTACTTTATTTTATATTGTTAGTTTTCTTTGTTATAAATTGCGCGTCCAAGCCATACTTGGGTGAAAGCGACTCTATTAGTCATTTTACTTTACTATATGCATATTAACTTAGTGTTAGCAGACTACCTTCTTGTTGGGGGATATCCTTATATCTTTCTTGGCCATGACACACACACTACACGGTTAGAGACATGTTGCGAGGGGGACGACTTATGGACTGGCCCTCTCTAAAGTCGTGTGACGGATAGATGATCGTAACTGCTATGACTAAGGTTTTAGAAAGTCAAGCCGTTACAAAACTGGATGAGCCATGGACATGACTTGAACAGTGTGGAAAATACTGGGAGAGGACGGTCGCTAGTGCGTATAGGAATCCAAACAGGTAAACCATAGTCTTCGGATAGAACTGTGGCAATTTATTTGCAGATGTCCTGTAAAGTTTTGGACGTTACGGATGGATACAGATGACTGGATGCCAGTTACGTACACATAGCCTAAAATCCCACCCATGCGCATGAAAGTTGTCCTCTAAATTGTATATTAGGCGGTTAGAATCTCCTTTACATATTTGTGTCTAAGATAGTCTTTTATATATTATTTTATTATTCTAACAGTTCATATTAGCTTGTTCTTCCTGTATCTTGCTACGTCCGTCTGAGGACCTGGTTTTTCTCTAGGTGTGTGTTCGTGTCTTCCGCAGGTATCCTAGCCAAGGTCGTGGTCTTCTCCATTCCTTCGAAGACGATTGCGCTTGGTTCGTCTTGCCATTTTATGGATCGATTCTTGTATATTTCTTTCATTGAGATAGTTGGTAGTGGACTTTATCTCCGTCCAACGAATGTATCATAAATATTCAAGTTAATTTTTCTATTATTCTTCTTTTCATTGTGGTTGAGATTTAGTTTGTCTTGGATTACTATATTTTACAGTTTATGTATCCATACGAGGCCTATATACTTCGTATGTATACAGCTGGCATGTCTACGTACTTAGTCCTACGTATTTTGGGACTGGAGCGTTACATATTTTTGTGGTGGCCCATGCAGGTCAAGATAAATTGTTTGGTTACTTTACCATACCAAGCAAGCCTGTGGATAGGATTAGAGTCTAGGATCTCATCCACATACTTGACCTTCTCGATTCTATTTTGAATCCCTTTATTTGCATCTTGCTTGATTCCCTCTACCGTTAATTCTTATCCTTCTTTCGTGCTTGATGTTGGTTAGAAAGGTAATCCATACTAGGTAGACTTGTCCCATTGTTCCATCACACCACTAGTTTAACTCTTGTAAGTTTAGTAGACACCTCACGACCTAACATTTATTTTCTTTGTGACCCATATTAACATGATTACTTAGACTATAGCCTTTATAGGACCCTAACTTATCTAGCCCACCAAGCCTTAGATAAAAGACAGTAGGATAAATATATAGGAACAATCACATGACAAGACTTAGATTCTTAAGGAGCTGAACTAATTCTACCTTCTTTCACTCTTACGCTCTCGTGCCTATGTTATTACCATCGTAACTAATGCTGCTAAATAGCCTAATTTTTGCAAGCTTACTTTTTATTCAAGCTTGTTCAAGGACATATATTTTTTGGGGGCCCCCATTAACATATTGTCTAGTCAGAACCTGTGCATGATGATCTGATCAACCTAGTGCACATTGGTTCGCCTTTCACACTATTATCCTACGTGGTCGAGATATAGTTAAACTTACCCCTTAGAATCTCATCCACTATTGCCTTGACAATTCTTTTTGAATTATTTGGCCGCCTTTGAACCACGTATTCGTATTCGATAATATCGTCTTTGAACTCTATATTGCTTTCGCCTTCACTTATTTTAGAAGGACGAAAGCGCTGTACTTGAATTTCCTCTAGCTATCCTATCTCTTGTGACCATTAACACTCGATGTGACTATATCTTTGTCTTAAACTACTCGTCCTTTCCTCGGCCTTCAATCACGACTTCCTAAGATCACTTCAATTAGGAGTGAATCTAATCGTTCTTCTAATCGTGCCATTAACCTACTCCCAAGAAACCATATCTTAAGTCTCTAAATTATTTATATGGATCCACTTAAAACCCTTAATATTTTTCTTTTACGTTTATTAGCCATATCTGTGATTTATTATCTAAATCATGATTTTCTAATGCTTGTTTATGTTGTTTCTTGCCTCGTCCAAGGACTCGTCGAATTGTCATTACCAATATACCCCTTGTGCCTTCTTACCCTCTACTTATTCTTAATTTCGAGGACGAAATTCTTGTAAGTTGGGTAGGATATAAAATCTCTAAATTTCTATTATATTTTAGTACTGATTTTTTTGGTATTTATACGTCGCATAGTCGTATTGTACGTCGCGCGGGAATTTGTATTTTTTTCGTATTTACTCGTCGAGTGCGAATATGTGCGAGGTACATATTTTTAGAAAAATGGTTTTTGATTTTATTATCGGTAATAGTTTCAAAATTATATATATAATAATTATTTTTATTAAAAGTTGTGAAAAGTATCTATCGAGGTTGCCAAAACTTATTATTTTAGTTATTTATAAAATGCTATCTTATTTTAATAAGTGGTAATTTAAAAAAACTAGATTATGTGAATATTCTACTCGTGTAAAGCGCATGAAAATTATTTCATGTATATTTTCAAAATTTATTTTTATTATTTATAATAATTTATTTAGCAAGAAGGTATTTTAAATATGTAAATATTTATGTTTATTTCGAAATTATTTTTACCTAAATTATTTAAAGGGTATTTTGAAGCTATTTCCTACTAATATTTAAAATATATATTAGAATTTTTAAAATTAATTATTATATAAATTTTATAAAAAAATATTTTGGATATATTTGTGATAAATTAAATTTTGATTTGATTTATTGATTTAAATTAAATAGTGTAATTTAAATGTGTAATTTATCTATATTTAAATAGGATTTGGATTTAGATATGAATGTATTGGTTTAAATTTAATAATAGAATTATCTATTTAGGTTTAAATAAATCCTAGTCTCTATCTACATTGGATTATATTTGATTGAGTTACTTTTAAATCAATTTGAATTAAATAGTGAAAAATCTAAGGGGAATTAAAACTCTTCTTAATCCTTATCTAGATAAGACTTTTGTAAACCCCTTGATTTTTAAAATAAATATTTGTAGAATTTCTAGATTTTTAAATAACTATTATTGACTTATTATATAATTTGTATTATTTTACATATATTTAGTATAGTGTTCATTGGTGAATTTAGTATAAAAATATATATAAAGCTATTTTCTAGTACATTAAGGATCTAAACTATAATATACAATTTCTTTTCCTCAAAATTTTAGGATTTATTTCATAACTTTTATTACTTTTTACATGTTACTTATGTTGTACACTATTTACATAATATATAATAAATGTCAAATTAGTATTAGATATTTTAGCTTGTATAAATGAGATTAGATGAAGGTTGTTTAAATAAATATTAACTATAGTTATTATATACAGTAATTTTAAATAATTTTATAGATAATTTAGATAAATATAAACTATATTTTAAATTAATACTAATCCTACTACTTGGAAAACATCTATATCTATATCATATCCTAACAAAGCAAACACCAATTTATTTAAATCAAATCGTATCTAATTTAGGAGATAAATCTGAAATAAATACCTATATAAACCCAATACATCCCCCTTCTATCATCCATAATTCGAAATTATTTTTAGTCCAATAGAAACTCTAAAATTCGTCATTAGAATTCAGCCCCGCTTTTTAATAGCAAGAGCAACTTGGAACGACGATATCTCCTAACTCCGAACTCCGTTTCGCCTCCAGTTTTTTTTAAAAGAAGCGTTTCGAGGTAAGGTTTCCAAAAACATATTTTAATAGATAAAATTTATTATGTACATTTCTGTAAAACTATTTGAGTATTAGATGTCCAAAAAATAAATGTGTTTCAGTATTTTTGCGATTTCGGGAGTTTTCGGAAACGAAAATGCGATCCGTTTAGTTTTTCGGAAAGCTAATACGAAAACCTATACCATATCTTAATTATAGAATTTATTAAATAAATCTAATAGGTATACTATTAATTATAATTAGGTAATATACTATTTTCAGCATCCGAAGATGTTTGTTTGGACCTTAGTTCCTCAGCAGCTGTTGTTTCACCTACTTTCCTGTCTGATCTTTGCCACCACAGTGCTCAGGACCCAGGCAAGTATACCTTGCTAATTAACTGTCAAATTATTTATTTTTTGCATTATTTACTTTATTTCATATTGTTAGTTTCCTTTGTTATAAATTGCGCGTCCAAGCCATACTTGGGTGAAAGTGACTCTATTAGTCATTTTACTTTACTATATTCATGTTAACTTAGTGTTAGTAGACTACCTTCTTATTGGGGGATATCCTTATATCTTCCTTGGCCATGACATACATACTACACGGTTAGAGACATGTTGCTAGGGGCACGACTTATGGACTGGCCCTCTCTAAAGTCGTGTGACGGATAGATGATCGTAACTGCTATGAGTATGATTTTAGAGACTCAAGCAGTTACAAAACTGGACGAGCCATGGACATGACTTGAACAGTATGGGAAATATTGGGGGAGGACAGTCGCTAGTGCGTACGAAAATTCAAACAGGTAAACCACAGTCTCCGGATAGAACTGTGGCAATTTATTTGTAGATGCCCTCTGACGTTTTGGACGTTGCGGACGGATACAGATGACTGGATGCCAGTTACGTACACATAGCCTAAAATCCCACCCATGCGCATGAAAGTTGTCCTCTAAATTACACATTAGACGGTTAGAATCTCCTTTGCATATTTGTGTCTAGGATAGTCTTTTATATATTATTTTATTATTCTGATAGTTCATATTAGCTTGTTCTTTCTGTATCTTGCTACGTCCGTCTGAGGACCTGGTTTTTCCCCAGGTGTGTGTTCGTGTCTTCCGTATGTATCCTAGCCAAGGCCGTGGTCTTCTCCATTCCTTCGAAGACTATTGCGCTTGGTTCGTCTTGCCATTTTATGGATCGATTCTTGAATATTTCTTTTATTGAGATAGTTGGTAGTGGACTTTGTCTCCGCCTAACGATTGTATCATAAATATTCAAGTTAATTTTTCTATTATTATTCTTTTCATTGTGGATGAGATTTAGTTTGTCTTGGATTACTATATTTTACAGCTTATGTATCCATACGAGGCCTATATACTTCGTATGTATACAGCTGGCATGTCTACATACTTAGTCCTACGTATTTTGGGACTGGGGCATTATAGATACAAAGCGAGGCTGGTAGTTAAAGGCTACGGTCAGCAAGAGGCGTGGATTATGATGAGATCTTTTCGCTAGTCGTCAAGCAGTCGTCTATTCAGGTGGTGCTAGCATTGGCAGCCAGTTTTAAATTAGAGGTCGAGCAGATGAACATAAAGACGATATTCCTCCATGATGATCTTGAGGAGGAGTTATACATGGAGTAGCCAGAGGGATTCTGTGAGAAGGGCAAGTCATATTTGGTCTGCCGGTTGAGAAAGATCTTGTATGGTCTGAAGCAGGCTCCGAGGCAGTGGTACAGGAAGTTTGAGTTATTTATGGGGGAGCATGGTTATGCACGGACGACATCAGACCATTGCGTATTTGTGAGATACTTTGTCGAGGATGATTTCATTATTTTATTGCTCTATGTTGGTGACATGTTATTAGTGGGTCGGAATGCCACTAAGATAGCGGAGTTGAAGTGCCAACTGGGCACGGCCTTCTCTATTAAGGATTTGGGTACAGCAAAGACTATTTTGGGATGGAGATCAGCTGAGAGAGAGAGAGTCCAACCTGCTACACTTGTCCCAAAAGAAGTATATTCATCGGGTACTTCAGTGTTTCGGGATGGACGGGTCGAAGAAAGTAAGTTGCCCCCTTGCGACTCACTTTAAGTTCACTGAGGAGCAGTGTCCATCTACCAAGGACGAAAAAGAAGATATGGAGCGGGTTCTATATGCCTCAGTTGTGGGAAGCCTTATGTATGCTATGGTATGTACGAGGCCAGACATCGCTCATGCAATTGGCACAGTTAGCAGGTATCTTTCAAATCCTAGAAGGGCATATTGGAGTGCGGTTAAGTGGATTCTACGATACCTTCAGGGCACTGCTGATTGAAGACTTTCTTTTGGTGGTGACGAGCCGAAGCTGGTTGGGTATACCGACGATGATATGGTTGGAGATGTAGACACGAGGCGTTTGACTTCGGTCTATGTGATGATATTTGCTGGAGGAGCGGTATCATGGCAGTCGCGGTTGCAGAAGTGTGTTACCTTGTCGACGACAGAGGCAGAGTACATTACGGCAACGGAGGCTTACAAGGAGTTGCTGTGGATGAAAAAGTTGTTACAGGAAATGGGGCTGAAGCAATAGCAGTATACTTTATTTTACGACGGTCAGAGCGCTATTCACCTTATGAAGGCTCAGACCTTCCATAGCCGGTCCAAGCATATCGAGACTCGGTATTATTTGCCATTAAAATCTTTTGATTACAAATTTCAATTACAAATAGAACAGTGTTACAATGTAGGACTTAGACATAGTCCTAGGAGTACACTTTTGTTTATCTGGGTCTCTTGTGCCGATGGAGCGAGTGGTAATGCGTTGACTCCGTTGACGATCTGACGACGGTTCTCGGTTCTTTGAAGGTCTGAGTTGCTTTGGGTGCCGAAGCTTGCGGAGAGGAAGAAGACGTTGAGTGTCTGTATCTGCCTCTCTGTATATGTATGTCGGTGGTTGTATGATGTGTGTGTCTGTAAGAAGGAAGTGATCCCTCTATTTATAGCTTTGCAGGCTGGCTGCTCATGCGCGTATATGTAGGATGCGCCTGTACGCGGGGATGCCACATGGTGGTTGCTGATGGAGGCGCATGGGCGATGCGCTCTGATTGAGGAGTTGAACCCTTCATGTTGCCTTTGTGGGCTGCGGTCGAGCTGACACGTAGCAATAGAGAGGATCTTTCAGTTGCTGAGATCTTGAGTGATTAGCACCCCTTTATAGGCTGAATCAAGTCAAAGGACACGTGTCGTAGGTCCATGGCTCTAAGATCTCGGATTTGGTGGAGAGTGATCTGATGGGATGCGCCTGGAATTGGACGCATGAGGAGACTTTGGCTTGTAACCTTTAGGAGTTACGAACCAGCCTGGGCGCACGACATTTGAGGCACATACGAGGCTTCAGTAGTGACTTGACTTATGTCTTTTAGGGATCAGAGAAAAGTCTGAGGCGTATGGCTTTTGAGGCACATACAGAGATTTGGGCGAATGGCTACGGAGGCGCATGCGAAATGGTTGGGCGGCCACGTGGCTCGTAACCGCCGGAGAAAGGTAATGATGATGATGACATAGGCGACGCTTTATTTTCTGCAAAAGCTGCCAACTGAGCGGTCCTCGGGGGACGTGTTGCCAACTCTGTCACTTTGGCATTAATTGTTTGATGGGGGACGAGCCTTCGAGTGGGCGCATTGATTTGTGCTCCACTAGGCGCATGGGTCCGTGTTCACTAAGCCGTTTGGATCTGTGCTTTGTTGAGCGCATCCATACGGGGCACTTAGTGCTGATGAGCGCATCTGTTGTTTGGTGCATCTTCATTGGTCCGTCCGTTGAGTTCTTCGAGTTATTAATGACTTTCTGAGTTAGCTGAATTCAAAGGGGCGAATTCATCATCATGAATACAAGTTCATTGCACTAACTTCGGAAAGGTTGCCACTTGGCGTATGGGTTTGATTTGCCCTGGCATATAAATAGCAACAGTTTGAGAGAGTTTTGTTGTCTCTCCCTTGACTTCTCGACGAAGATGGATTCGACTGATCCTCCTCCTTGGCAAGACGTTGTACTGTGGGTGATGGTTCTCCTTGTTCGAAGAAGCTTTGACGGTGAACTCCTTCAGAAGACTGAGATTTACCGAGTTGGAATGGACATAGCAGTCTATGTTCACTCTGACGGGACGGAGTGATGCGCTGGGAGAGTAATACGCCGGGCTGAGACGACTCGGCTAGCTGAGACGACACGGCTAGCTGAGACATCTGAGTGATGGGCCTAGTTGAGAGTAAGCTGTTACAAAGTCTTTAATTGGTATCATATTTCTGAGACGATATCGGACAGACGCAGCATGTTGCAACTGCTGGAACACAGACTGCCTTGGTGGTGGAGCCACTGTCTTGCGGCAGCAGCAGTTGATGGCGATAGTAGCACAAGTATGCCCTGTGAGGGGACGCATTATGCTTGTCGGTCGGCTCTCCTGATCGGCGTTTGTGAATGATCATATTATGCAAATCATTGAAGGAGAGTGCCACCTTTACACCCCCATCAGACGCATGGTAAGGCCAAGCAACGGGGTGGTCAAGTGAATGTTACGCCCCCTAATCCAATGCCAAACAGGCGCTCAGATCAGTGGTGGGGGTACAACATTTAAAGTGACTTGAACGAACCTCAGACGCACAACCAATGGAGGCGCAGGAGTTCAAGACCATAGGGTTTGCCTTGCTCAACTTGGTTGCGAATGCAGTAGATGCGCCCAAGTGAGACCAGGACTTTGAGGGTCGGCTCATTCCTAGCGCAAAAGCACCCGAGTCAACCTTATGCAGCTTAACATTAGCAGCGCACATGATTGTAAGTGCATGCTTCTGGTTTGCCATTGACACAGCACGTTTGAGGCGCATGGCTCGTGCTGCCTTGGGCTTCTTCGTACCATCCTGCTGGGGTGCATAGTACTCAGAGCCTAAATTCTCCTCGCCACGATAATGAGTGAAGAACTTACAGCCAACCCAGAATTGCAACTTTTTGTGGCTCGAACGGGCTCCCTGGACAATGGGCTCCCTTTTTTTATTTATTTTAGTGCCCTTTTCAAAGGAGGCAAGAGAGCTCTATATGTAGAGTGGAATGAGACCTCTCTTCTTCTTCTTTTCGATGTGGGATTAAAAGCAAGATCCCTTCTTTTTTATGCTTCTACAAGACCCCCTTCAAAGTTTTTAAAACTTTTGGACAAGTTTTGAAATACTTTGAACGAGAAGCATGAACAGTCGAGCTGTTTAGGTGTGACAATCCTATCAGAGGTAGTATAGACGTGATAGGTTTGGGTACTTCCACTGGGAAATTTATGTGGACTTATCATCCTTGGCGCACCTTGGTTTTAGGTACAGATAATAAGTTGAAAGAGAGAGAGAGAACCAACATATTTACTCAGAGGTAGTATGGACATGGTAGATATGGGATTGATGGTAGAGCTTTCCTACTCAGAGGTGAAATGGACGTGGTAGGAATGACTCTGGAGGAAGATACGCGAAACTACTCAGAGGTAATATGGACATAGAAGTTCCGCTGGGGATGTAATCCTTTACTTTTGAATAACGAATACAGAGTTTTTGTGGTGTGTTCATTTTTGTTGTCATGAACTTGATGATTTGTGTGGGCCTATTATCTTTTGCGCACCTTGGTTTTTAGGTACAAATAATAAGTTTGAGAGAACCGACATGTTTGCTCAGAGGTGATGTGGACGTGGCAAATATGGGATTCAAATGATGGAATCTTCCTACTCAGAGGTGTTATGGATGTGGTAGGAATGACTCTGGGGGATACGCGAAACTACTCAGAGGTAATGTGGACGTGAAAGTTCTGCGATCAATGTACGGCAACGCAGGGGTTGTCTGTACGGGATGTTTACTCAGAGGTAATGTGGACGTGGTAAACATAATGGGTAGCGTAGTCTTACGGAGTGTAAGATTCTGCTTTGTAGGGTGTAGAGGAACAACTCAGAGGTAATGTGGACGTCGTTGTCCTTCTACTGGAGAATAGAATGCCACGGAACAGCTGGGTTCCGGAAGTGTAAGATTTTGTGGAAGGGAATTGTATGTGAGCCCTGATAATTGGGTCCGCAGACTCCCTTATTGGGTGAAGATAGAAGTACATGTCTGAAGGATGTCAAGAGTAGTACTTCTTTAGGAACTTGTCGTTGATGGGCATCATGAATAAGTCCCCATTGGGTTTGGAGAGGCGGTAAGCACCGTTTGAGTATACCATCTCTATGATGAAAGGTCCTTCCCACTTGGGCTCGAACTTTTTTCGTGTCTTGTGAGTCAACACCATCGGCCTCCTGACTGCCAGAACCATGTCGCGTACTTGGAAAGTCCTCTGCTTGACCTTGTTGTTGAAAGCCTATGATATACGGGCTTGATAGAGTTCGATGCGCTGTTGAGCTAGGAGACGTTTTTCGTCAAGTACCTCTAATTCTTGCAGACGGTGACGTTGATTGTCTTCCTCTGTTAGTTGATTTGTGATCGCTATACGGAGTGAGGGTATCTGGATCTCGAGAGACAGTACCGCTTCGCTTTCGTAGACCAGGGAGAATGGTGTGTTGCCTGTCGGGGTCCGTACCGTTGTGCGGTAGGCCCAAAGGCATTTGTCGAGCTTTTCGTCCCAGTCGCGTTTGTTGGATGATATGACCTTTTTGAGTAGCCTGACGATAGTCTTGTTGAATGGCTCGGCCAATCCGTTTGCTGCCGGATTGTAGGCGGTTGATGCCACGTTTTGAATATGATTCTTGTCACAGAATCTGCTGAAAACATGGCTGATGAACTGAGGACCATTATCATGGATAATCCTCCGAGGTACCCCGAAACGGTAGATAATATGGTGCTTGATGAAGCTGACCACCCTAGAGCTCTTCACTTCCGCTAGTGGAACTGCTTCTGCCCATTTGGAGAAGTAGTCGGTGATGGCTAGGATGAAGCGGTGTCCCCTTGATGAAGGAGGGGTGATTGGTCCTACAATGTCCATGCCCCAGGCTTCAAAGGGCCAGAAGGCGACCGTAGGATGTAGTGGTTCTGACGGTTTATGGATGAAGTCAGCGTGAAGCTGGCATTCATGGCACTTTTTAGCATAGTCGACAGCGTCGGCTGCCATGGTTGGCCAGTAGTAGCCCATGCGTCGCAGTCGATCTTGCAACTTAGGGCCAGGTTAATGGGCCCCGCAGGTTCTATCGTGAGCTTCTCGAAGGGCTTCGGCTGCCTCTTCGTTGGACAAACATCGAAGGAGAAGTCCATCGTAGGAGCGTCGGTACAGCATTTTACTAGCTGTATCGTAATAGAATCGAAGGAAACGCCTCCTGACTGAGACAACTTCTTTCGGGTCCTCTGGGAGAATTCCGTAGACAGCGAAGTCGATGAACGGGAACCTCCAGTCTCGGACATTAACACCAGCACTTGTTGACATAGCATAGGCTATTTGTGATCATAGGTTGTTTTTAGGACAGACCAAGTCTCGACCAACTACCGTGACGTAGTGTTGAGTCCCGAGGGGTGCTGCTAATGAGGCTGCAAGGCCAGCCAGAGCGTCAGCCTCCAGATTTTGTAAACGAGGTACATATTCAATGAAGAACTTGGTGAAGGTTGAAATGATGTTCAATGCAACTTCATGGTAAGGAATCAGATCTTTATGGCAAACTTTGTATTGCCCCCTGACCTGGTTAACGATGAGTTGTGAGTCATCGTAGGCTTCCAGATGATCCACCCCCAGCTGTTGCGCCAGCTGGAGTCCCATGATGAGAGCATTGTACTCGACAACATTGTTGGAGCACGGCTTCGAAAGGGAGTAGACACGCTGGATGACCAGCTGATCGGGGGAGACTAGGACTACCCCCACTCCTGCGATGATTTGGCCTTTGGGGCCTGTTCTTGAAGCGACATCGAAAAACATTCGCTAGACGGAGCTTTTTTCGGTAACGTTTGATTCTTGGACCTCGTCCGGAATGTCTTTATAGAGTCTTGAGGACTCTAGGATGGAGTGTGCAGCTAAAAAGTCGGCCAGAGCCTTGACGACTTTTTATGGAACGAACACCATGTTGTATGCGTTTAATAATCCTGGCTTCGTCATGAGAACTCTGAGGGGATTGACTCGGGAAATGACATGAATTGTCTGGCCCGAGACATAATGGCGAGTCTTCTGGATGGCAAATACCAAAGCCAAACACTCTTTTTCAATAGGGTTGTACCGGTGTTCGGCCCCGATCAGTGTTCTACTGAGGTAGTAGATAGCTTGCTCATAGCCTGTATCGTTGTTCTGAGCCAGCAGAGCGTCGAGGAAATGATCCATGGCACGAACGTAGAGAAGAAATAGTTGCCGGCGACGGGTGCCACCAGGACTGGCGGGCTCGTCAAGTAAGCCTTGATATCGTCGAAAGCTTTTTGGCATTCCTCTGTTCAGACGTAAGAGACCCCCTTCTTCATGAGCCGGGTGAAGGGTTGATATTTTTCGGAAAGGTTTGCTATAAACTTCCGGATGTATGCCAGACGCCCTTGCAGACCTCGAAGTTCTCGGAGGTTCTTCGGAGGGTCCATGTCAAGGATGGCTTTGGTCTTCTCGGGATCGACATGAATGTCTTTTGACATGATAATGAAGTCCAAAAACTTTCCGCTAGGAACCCCAAGGAAGGATTTAGCGGGGTTCATCTTGAGTTGATGTGCTCGCATGAGATCGAAGACTGTCTTAAGGTCTTGTAGGTGATCTCCTTTGAGACGGCTCTTGACTGCGATGTCATCAACATAGCATTCGACTGTCTTGCGAAGATGCTGACGGAAGATGGTGCTCGTAGCTCGTTGGTATGTCGCACCGGCGTTCTTCAAGCCGAAGGGCATCACTGTGTAGCAGAAAACCCCCTTCGGAGTCCAGAATGACGTGTATTTTGCATCATCAGGGAACATCTTGATCTAGTTGTAGCCCGAATACTCATCCATGAAAGACATACGTTCGAAGCCACATGTGTTGTCGATCATCACGTCGGTGATTGGAAGCGGGAATTCGTCCTTCGGGCAAGCAGTGTTGAGATCCCTGAAGTCGATACAGACTCGTATCTTCCTATTCTTCTTGGTGACAGGAACGACGTTGGCCACCCAATTCGGGTGTTGTTCTTCACGAATAAATCCGCTGGTCAGGAGTTTGTCTACTTCCTGATCGATAGCGTTCATGATGTTAGGACGAAAACGTCACTATTGTTGTTTTATAGGCTTGGCATCAGGTAAGATTTTAAGCCTATGCATCGCGATCTGGGATCAAGTCCCGGCATGTCTTCGTAGCTCCTGGTGAAGACATCGATATATTCTTTAGCCAGCTGGATTAAAGATTCCCGGTGTTCTCCTTTTAAGCTTTTGCTGATAAAGATGGGGTTGGAAGAAGATCCATCCCCAAGGTCGATTTGCTCGACTTCGTCTTCGGTAGGGGGTTCGTGTAATTCAAAACGAGACTCCTACTGTTCTCCTAGGCGTTGAGCCCAGGGTTCTTCTTCGAAGAATTCTGGTGTTTGGTCTTCGCCTTCATCTTCTTGAGGTTGTGCAGATATCATGTTGGCTGATGGCACTTTCTTGAAGACTGAGCCGATACTGGTATCGGAATCCCAAGTTGATGCTTTGGATGAATGAGAATGTTCTACCTCTTCTGTCTCCGAACTCTCTGGAGTTGATGGCGACGTGACATAGCCCACCCCCCGTCGAGTTCGATGATAGTAGTCCTGCGACTTTCCTTTAGGTGTTGGAAGACGGAGAGGAAGACGTCGACCCTTGCCATAGTTCAGGCCTTTGTTGCTTTTTAGGTCGTAACCCATCTTTTGGATGAGGTACTTTGCCTTGTCCGTGTACCGATAGACTTGTATTCTGCCGGTATCTGGTTCTTGTTCGAGTGGCGGGAGGTCTTGATGACGCTCGAATTTGCCGAAGATGATATATTCTTCGTCTCGATTCTGCGGTGGGACTACAAAACAGACCCCTTCGAACGGGACAACTCGATTTACATGATGGACGGTCGTTATTTGTGTTTGCAACGACCGTAGAGCGTTATCTAATGTATACATGGCATTCCAATATGGAAGACTAGAGTAATTAAAAGACACTCTATTATTGATGAAATACGAGATTTTGTCCCGCGGGATTACATTGTCCAGAGAGGGTGCATCTACATCAGCAGAGATATATTCCCCTAACTCTTCATCTGTGAATACTGGGATTAGATCGGGAGAGTCCACCAAAGCTTTGATCTTAGGGTCCGAGAGGGCTATGTAGGCCTTCTCCGACAGCTTGGATAAGACTGATGATTGCGGCGGTTTGCCCTTAAGACGCACCTTCAGAGGTGCCTCAACTGCGCCTTCGGTGATTGGTGCCTTCCCCTGTAGTTTTGCCACAAGGGGAGCCGATGTTTGAGGTGGCTTTTCCTTGAGCCATATCTTCAAGGGAGCTTTAGTAGGTGTTCTACCTGGAGCAGTTGGTGCTTTTCCAGGTAGCTTAATGTTCATGGAAGGCAACGTCTGAGGTAGCTTCCCTTTTAGTCGATTTTTAAAGGAGCGTCGAAAATCATCTCTGCCTCCATGTCAAGTTGTGCTGCCATTTCTGCTTCATCGTCAGCATCATTGGCTTCCTCCTCGTCGGGCGATTTGTACAAGGTAGAATCAGTGAAGTAGGCTTCGACCCCCTTGAAAGGGTCAATGTCCGCGAACTCCGTCTGAATGATGTCATTGGTGGACACGTATTTCATACATTGGTGGAGTGTGGATGGTACCACCATGTACTCATGCAACCACGGACGACCCAATAGGAGGTTGTAGTTGACGTCGGCGTCCACGACATAGCAAATCACCTCGGTTCCGAGGTTACCGATATGACACTTTAGCCGTATTTTGCCCAACGGCCCATTTTTGCTCGTATTGAAGCCACTGATTGTTGTGTTGGAAGGCGCCAGTCGGTACATTGGCATCCCTAGTGTTGAGAGCAGCATCTTCAGAATGATGCTGAGAGAAGACCCCGGATCGATCTGAATCCGCTTCACCTTGACGGAACCGATATATCCTGTATAATACAACGGCCTGTTGTGTCGGTTGTGCTTGAGCAGCATGTCTTGTTGGGTGAACGTTATGTTGGGGATAACTTCATCCGCACAATGACAGTGGGCACATGTAGTCGAAGTATCCTTAGGCTGCTTGACCTGACTGATGAAGGACTCAGCATCCTTCAGGGCTTCACAGAGAGCTTCACGAGTGTCCTTGGAAAGACGAAGGAGCTCAAACAGAGATAGACGGGCAGGAGTACTGGCAAGTTGTGCCAGTATGTCGAAGTTGTGGGGCTTGGCTAGCCCTGAAGCATTCTCCTTTCATAGAGGCTTGTCGAAACGGGCCTCTACATGCTTCTGCTTATTGGATGCTGGAGGCTTGGATGGGCCCTCTTCCTGGGCAGCAAGGACGGTGCAAGGAGGCACCACCTCGACGGCAGCTTCGTCAGGTTGGGCGTTCTGATACAAACGCGTCTGTATATGAAGTGCCTCTTCCGCAGAGGAGAGACCATGCGGCAAGACTTGATCTTCCTGTCTTTGGTTTTGAAGGCAGAGCGTACCTCCGGTTGAGTAACCTCGGAGACGAGATCGGGGTGAATCCATAAGATCTCTCCCCGAGATGTGGTGAGTGGCATGAGTCCACTCACGTTGTCACGGGTATGTGGTAGGTTAACCACCTCTATTGTCACCTTTGGGATGGAGACGACGCCATCTTGTGTTGTGGTTGGCGGTAAGGTACCAAATTAGAGTGACACCAGGTTGGCCGAGACCATTTTCTCCTCATAGTCAACGGAGATGACATCTGTATTGATCATGCGCTAGATGTAGTTTTTTAGAACGTAGCAGTCCTTAGTTGGATGTCCAACAAACCGATGGTAGTGACAGTACCTCGGATTATCCACTTTCCCAACCTCGTCGGGACGCTTCATGCCCGGCAACTTGATCTTGTCACCTTGCTTCAGTATCTCGAAGAGTTGCAGGGTGTCTTCATCATTGAAAGAATAAACCTCCTTTGGCCTTGGTGCAAGTGAAGGCTTCTGAGTAGGTGCTGATGCACCTTTGGAGGCATTGGCAGTCAACGCATGTTTCCCCTACGTCTCTCGTCCGGGGTTGTTGGCTGCAGGCCGTTTTCCCTTGTCCTCAAAGGCAGGGAAACTAACTCCCAGAAGGCGAGCATTGGACGCCTTCTTTTCTGCTGCTTCGGCTTCGATGATCAAGGAACTCCAGTCGGGAGGAGGAGTGGAGTTGAGCCAGAGTTTGACTGCAGGCAGCATGTTCATGCTGCAGAAGGAGAGGAGTGCGTGTTCTGGCATGCCTGGGGGCAGTCTGAAGCGGGCCTGTCGGAAGCGTTCGATGAATACTCGAACTATTTCCTTCTCCTTCTGGCGTATCTCTATGAGGGACGCCATTGTCATGTCCTTCCCTCCATCGTAGAAACGGTAAAGAAAGAGACGCGTCAGATCGTCGAAGGAAGATATAGAGTTATCGGGGAGACTGCAGTACCAGTCGTACGCCACTCCTTTCAGTACCCCGACAAATATACTGGTGAGTAGTGCATCCTCCTTCGGAAGATGTCCTGTTTGAGACTGGAAGTACGTCAGATAATGACGTGGAGAGTCCTTTCCGTCGTATGGTGTCAGTGTTTATGGTTTATACTTAGGAGGATAAGCCACTTTGTTCCATTCGAGGGGATAAGGTTGGGGGATCCCCATCTTTTGGCGCTCCTCTTGTCTGTTCTTAGGCTTAAAGCGCTCGCGCAAGTCCCTGATCATCTCGACCACGTCTTCCGGGGAGCTGGGAGTCGGGAAAGGTGGTACTGCCTGGAGTTGAGCATTTGAGGGCTCCGATGTCCGTGGTGCCTCGCGACGATCTGTATCCAAGGATACCCGTTGAAGGGGTACGCTTGATTCTCCATTGGCCCCGGGGTCAGGACCAGTAGACGGTGCCCTGGCCAAAGCTGACCATATCTCAAATACTGCTTGAGTCAGTGTTTGCATGGAGGCAGAGAGGGTTTTGAGTCCTCCCTCCAAGGTATTCATGTGCTGGACGAGGTCTGCTGGCGGCGTATCAGGCTCGGTATCATCCCAGTCATGTATACTGTCATGACACGGCTAGAGTCGGATGGATCAGTTGAGGCTTCACTCTCGGCCTCGCTCTCTTGTAGAAGAGAAACTTCTTCCAAAGCCTCGTCTTGGCTACCCCCAGCTACATTCTGGAGGACATCCTCGACTTCAGGAGCATCCGCAAGGGCCTGACTACCCCCAGTTCTATCTTGGAGGACTTCTTCGTCTTCGAGACGCGGGTCCACAGGGCGAGACTACCCCTAGCTACGTCCGGAAGGCTGACTTCGTCTCCAGGATGAAGATCCACCCCAACCGTGCTCTGGAGGACATCTTCGTCTTCAGAAGGAGGATCAACAAGGGCTTGACTACCCCTAGCTTCCTCTAAGATCTTCTTTCTCCCCTAAGTGCCTTTAAACACTCCGGAGGACGGGACAGTTGTCTTGGTTTTCCTCGGCTGGCTCTTGGACGAGGACGAGAAATTGCTAGTCGCCTTTCGGACTGACGAGGAGTTAGAGATTACGTTGCATGAAACAACCTTTAGTTCTGGTTCCTCTTTTATTGACAGCTTCTTTCCGAGGTGACGTCGGAGGAGTGTTGATGATTGCAGCCGCTGGAACACCGACTGTCTTGGTGGAACTGCTGCCTTGCAACAGTAGTTGATGGTGACTACAGCACAGGTGTGCCCTGTGAGGGGCGCATTGTGCTTGTCAGTCGACTCTCCTCATCGGCGTTTGTGAGTGATCACGTTACGCAGATTGTTGGAGGAGAGTGCCACCTTCGCACCCCCATCAGGCGTATAGCAAGGCGAAGCGCCGGGGTGGTCAAGTGAATGCTGCGTCCCCTGATCCAACACCAAACAGGCGCTCAGATCAGTAGTGGGGAAACAACATTTATAGTGACTTGACGAACCTCAGACGCACAACCAGTGGAGGTACGGGAGTTCAAGACCACAGAGTTTTCCTTGCTCGACTTGGTTGCGAACGCAACAGATGTGCCCAAGTGAGACAAGGACTTTGAAGGTCGACTCATTTCCGGCGCAGAAGCACCCGAGTCGACCTTATACAGCTTACCATCAGCAGCGCACATGATTGTGAGCACATGCTTCTGATTTGCTGCCGGTATAGCACGTTTGAGGCGCATGGCCCGTGCTGCCTTGGACTTCTTCGCACCAGCCCGCTGGGGCGCATAGTACTCAAAGTCCAAATTCTCCTCGCCACTACAGCGAGTGAGTCTATCAAAGACAAAGACCTTCTGTGGCGCATCAGAGGTGATGCACGGGACATTAACTGCGCCCCTGCTCCGTCGGATAGGGTAGCCTACCATTCTAAGTCACTTGAATTTAAGAGTGATTACAATCATCTCTTAATCGTATCCTCGACCTAGACTACGATCATATAAACTTCGAACCCTTCTATCTACCGTTGTGCCCTCTCACCCCCCTACTAATTCTTAATTTCTAGGACGAAATTCTTTTAAGTTGGGTAGGATATAAAACCCCTAAAATTTCTACTATTTTTTTTATTATTAAATTTAGTACTGATTTAAAATTTTTGTAATATACGTCGTATAGACGTATTATACGTCGTGCACGACCTTTTATTTTTTTTTTCGAATTTGCTCGACGAGTGTGAATATGTGCGAGCGTACATGTTTTTAGAAAAACATTTTTTTTCTATTTTTACGGTTTCAAAATAATATATGTAATAATTATTTCTAGCTATCATTTTCAAGTCTATAATTTTTAATTATGAAAAGCCTTTCAATTAGAATAAATAATATTATTCGTTCCTACATATATTTCATAAATATGTTGCTAGATTATTTTAAATAAAAATGTAATTTTCTAGATTTATTAATATAAATATTTTATTACTTAAAAAGGTATTTAAAAATAATTATGATTTTCGAAATTATTATTTATAGTATTTTTGAAAAATATATTTCGAAATCATTGTGGAGATTTAGATCTTGATTTGAAACTGTGGATTTATTTAAATAGTTAATATTTGAAATTTAAGTTATTCCACTTGATTTTAAACTAGGGAATTTAATTAGATTCAAATTGATTTATATTTGGAAATGGATTTTAATTTAAATTGGATTTGCATTTGGATTTGGATTTGAATTAATAGATGAATTATCTATTTTGGGTTTAAATATTCCTAAACTTTATCCAAGTGGGAATTCCCACATCCTATAAATAGGCAGGTACTCCTCCACATTATTCATCTTCCACAAGTTTCTCCACAAATAAATTCCATAGCAAATCAAGTGCCTCGTGTCCGTGTTCCACCATCAAAATCTTATTCCATTATTTTACAAGTACATTTATCTCCATTCCCGTGTCGGACATACCCCGACATCGTCAAATACCTAATCCCTAAACCTATGCTAACCCTGTCGACACCAGCCTCCGTCAAGCCCTCACAAATCCCGACCAAAATGCCAGCACCCTCACCTCCTTCCAGGCTTCTCCGACCAACTCCCCATCAATCTCCTCCTAACCAGCCTCGTCCACCACCATCGCCGCCCCGACACACCTCTACCATGGCCATTGCCGCAGCCCCAACCAAACCCACGGCTACCGCCTAGGCCGGCACCACCGGCCAGACCCACGTCGACCCCACCACGACCAAAAACCTATCGTCCCCACCACCATCACCGTCATCACCACCACCAAACACCATTGCCGCCACCGCGATCGATCGCCACCAGCGAACCGAACCACCCAGAACTCCCCAAAAACAAAAACCCCAAAAATTTAATAAAAACGCACAGACACCCAACCCAAAAGAACCACCCTCCGCCGCGGCGACCCCCGCCAACGCCGCCGCGACCACAGACTCCATTACCACCACCCAAGAGAAAAGAAAAAGAAGAATTAAACCCTAACCCTAGACTGACCTTGCCAGATCTGCGCCGCGCCGGCGCGGAGCCTTTTTCCAACCATCCGCTGTCGCCCATGTCCGCCTGCGACCGCCCCGTCTTCCCGATCTCGTCCATCGCGCCCAGCCACCGGCAACCACCGGAGTGCGCCTGCCCTAGCCGTTGCCGCCCTAGCTGGCGCCTCCCCGCGCACGAAACCCCCACTCGCCGTGCCCTCACGACCGCCGCCACCGTGCTGCCGAACTCGGCGAGCGCCTCTGCCCCATCATCTTTCGACTCCAGAGCCGCCCTCCACCCTCCGGTGAACCCGACCTTAGCCGCCGCCTCCGCGGAAGCGCCCTACCGCGTGCGCCGCGAGCCCAGCCTCTCGATCTCTCCCGTTCTCGTCCTCCGCCCTCATCTCCACCCGCAGTCGTCGGAGCAGCGCCCGCGTCGTCGCCCCGTGTCCCCGCTCGCCTCTTTTCCAGCTTACTGTCCTCTCTCTCGCTCACTCTCTCCATCGGCTTTTCCTTTTTTTTGCTTCTTCCAAATAAACCTCATTGAAAGAGGAAACCACAGCAGTGGTTTTATGTTGATGAGTTTTTTTTTTGTATTCTTTGTTTTTTTTGTCCTTTTCAGTTACTATTTTTATTATTGTTATTATTAGTTTTATGATTATTATTATTATTATCATTATAATTATTATTATTTTATTATTGATATTATAAAAAGGAACATCTTACTAGTAAAATCCTTAGTACTGTTATTTTATTTTACTTTCGAACTTTACGTACAGTATGGTATAGTGTTGTTACATCTTACTTGTAAAATTATTATTATTATTATTATTATTATTATTATTATTATTATTATTATTATTATTATTATTATTATTATTAAGGATATTATTACTATTGTTATTATTATTATTATTCTTTTAGTGGTCTAAATATTATCGTAGCATTTATCTAAATATTATTTGCCAAATTATAGGACTACCCCTAGTCTTTTTAAATTATTATTTTACTAATATAGCCTTTTCTTCTTTTTCTAAAAATATTATTTTGCAAAACTTAAAGTTTTAACTAAAATTTTTGTAAATAGATATTATTTATGGTGTCTTATCTGTAGCTTCGACCTACATAATATAATTCGACGAAAGTTAGGATTTTTGCCTAAAAATGTTTCTCTTGAATTTAAGTATTTTTGCTAAAATTATTTTGACTCATAAAAAAAACTAGTTTTTAATTATTATAAATAGTTTTCTAATTTATATGTATATTATTATTCCCTTCGATTCCCTCATGTCCGTGACAACAAATCCCGTTACTCCTATTCTTTCGCCTGACCAAGACTACCTCATATCGATCCTAACTAATTTGACCCTTCTGGATCCAATGGAACTGACCGTGCCACCGCCCGAGGTCCCCTTGTATAGTTGTTGCACCAAAGTTACAGATCGTGCCACCTTGAGCATCGCAGCACACCAGGCGCTCTACCAGGCAAGACACCTTGCCATTAGCTGTTTATTTATTCTAGCTCATATTTCATGCATTACTTATTTTCTTTATGCAAATAAACTGTGATACATGGCTTAACCTGTTAGAAATTATTGTTCATTTATATTTTCTGCTGTGTATTATTTTTCTTACAAATTAAACCTAGATTTAAGGGACCACCTTGTGTGTTGCATTTATTGGCCTTGACACGTTGTAAACACGAAGTTGTGTGTCGCATGTAGAACACGGAAGTGCGTGATTGGCTGGCCACCAGTACGTACAAGCCGTGCGATAGAAATAACCGCTAATAGAGGTTGCATGCTAGTTTGACTTAGCGGTTATAGTAGTTTGTGTTGTCGATACAACACAGTAGGCATTGGGCGGGGAGGACAATTCCTTAGCGTATGGGCTTCGATGCACTTTCTCTTGTGACCCGGACTCTCCGCTGGAGATACGGGGTTGATGACCCATGATTACTGCTGGGGCCTCTGGTGCCCAAAGGGGGACTACGCCGATCCTATTCAGCCAGGTCCCATGCGTAGGAAGGATTGTTCTTATCAACATTTCACTTAGAACGGTAGGTTACCCTATCCGTTAGGTACGAGTACTTTTGGTTTGGGTACTTGTATCTGACCGTGACTTGGAACAATAACTTGTCGCGGATTAGTTCGTCACATCTTGTCCTTGTTTGGTTGTAGGTGTGACTTACTACTTCGATGAGAAGGTATTGAACCTTGTTGGGGTCCGGATACCATATTGGATTCATAGCATAGAAAGATACGTCGCCGTGAATTAGTTCACCATCTCCTGTCCTTGTTTGGTTGGGGGGATGGTATGCTCGTTCAGTAGGTGCGTATTGGACTATGTTATAAATTCAATTGACTTATTTATTTGAGCAATATTTATTCAGTTTATATGGCATGCTATTATGTGTCTTGTTACGTCCCTCTGAGGACCTGGTTGTCTTGCCAGGTGTGTGCTATTGTCTTTCGCGGGTGCTTTAGCTCTAGCCGTGATCTTCGCTACTTCTTCGAGGATGATTGTATTTGGATCGTCTTCGCTTCGCTCGCCACTCATTTCATTTTCCATGTATTTTATTTCCTTATTTTGTTGGTAGTGGATTTGTCTTCGCCCAACATATTGTATTAAGACAATTCTTTCTCATTATATGACATCTTTATTTCATTTATTTTGTGTGGATGAGATTAGTTATGGTTCTACTGCATTTTACAGCTTATGTATTTATACGAGGCTTCCATATATTGGAGTATACTTCGTATGAATACAGCTGGCATGTCTACGTTCCTAGTCCTACATATTTTGGGACTGGGGCGTTACATGTTTTTGTGGTGGCCCATGCAGGTCAAGATAAATTGTTTGGTTACTTTACTGTACCAAGCAAGCCTGCGTATAGGATTAGAAGTCTAGGATCTCATCCACATACTTGACCTCTTTCCTTGATTTTATCTACCGTTTGACTCATCAATTGCATCTTGCTTCCTTCCTTCCATCCCTATTCTTATCTTCCCTTCGTGCTTGCTAGAGATTGACCCTACTAGTTAGTCGTCCCAAAACACCATTAGTTTAATTCTTTAAGTTGGGTAGAATACCTTATGAACTAGCAACCCCTTTGACCTAGTGACCTATATTAGCAAGCTTATTTAGATCCTAGAATCTATAGGACCTAACCCGTCTAGCCGACCAAGGACTTGGGCAAGAAGACTATAGGACGACTGTATGACTTAGAATCATTCTGGCTTCTTTTAATCTTAATCTCTCATGCCTATGTATTTACCATTTGACTAATGATGCTAATGTAGCTTAGTTTTTGCAAGCTTATTCTTTTATCAAGCTTGTTTCAAGATATATGTTATGTGGGCATGTCCACTAACATATGGTCTAATCAGAACCGGTGCATGATGGTCTGATCAATCGAGTGCACTTTGGTTCGCTTTTATTTATCGTTCTACGTGGATGGGGACATAGCTAAACTTGTCCTCTAGAGTCCCATCCGCGACCGCCTTGGCAACTCCATTTAAAATTTTTTGGTCGTCCTTGAATCACGTATTCGTATTCGATAACATCTCCTTTGAACCCTCTATTATCTTCGCCTTCACCTATTTTAGAAGGATGAAGGTGTTATACTAGAATTTCCTCTATCTATCCTATCACCTAATGACCATTATCACTCGATGTTGCCATATCTTTGTCTTGAACTACTCGACCTTTCCCTCGACCCTAATTCTACCATTTTGACTTTCTAAGTCACTTGAATTTAAGAGTGATTACAATCATCTCTTAATCGTATCCTCGACCTAGACTACGATCATATAAACTTCGAACCCTTCTATCTACCGTTGTGCCCTCTCACCCCCTACTAATTCTTAATTTCGAGGACGAAATTCTTTTAAGTTGGGTAGGATGTAAAACCCCTAAAATTTCTACTATTTTTTTTATTATTAAATTTAGTACTGATTTAAAATTTTTGTAATATACGTCGCGTAGACGTATTATACGTCGTGCACGACCTTTTATTTTCTTTTTCGAATTTGCTCGACGAGTGCGAATATGTGCGAGCGTACATGTTTTTAGAAAAACATTTTTTTCTATTTTTACGGTTTCAAAATAATATATGTAATAATTATTTCTAGCTATCATTTTCAAGTCTATAATTTTTAATTATGAAAAGCCTTTCAATTAGAATAAATAATATTATTCGTTCCTACATATATTTCATAAATATGTTGCTAGATTATTTTAAATAAAAATGTAATTTTCTAGATTTATTAATATAAATATTTTATTACTTAAAAAGGTATTTAAAACCCCACAGTTTCAAATCAAGATCTAAATCTCCACAATGATTTCGAAATATATTTTCCAAAAATACTATAAATAATAATTTCGAAAATCATAATTATTTTTAAATACCTTTTTAAGTAATAAAATATTTATATTAATAAATCTAGAAAATTACATTTTTATTTAAAATAATCTAGCAACATATTTATGAAATATATGTAGGAACGAATAATATTATTTATTATAATTGAAAGGCTTTTCATAATTAAAAATTATAGACTTGAAAATGATAGCTAGAAATAATTATTACATATATTATTTTGAAACCGTAAAAATAGAAAAAAAATGTTTTTCTAAAAACATGTACGCTCGCACATATTCGCACTCGTCGAGCAAATTCGAAAAAGAAAATAAAAGGTCATGCACGACGTATAATACGTCTACGCGACGTATATTACAAAAATTTTAAATCAGTACTAAATTTAATAATAATAAAAATAGTAGAAATTTTAGGGGTTTTACAGACGCATCTTCCTCGCCTGAGAGGGAGATGGCTGGGGAATGTGGTCAGCCGCACGTCTCTCCGAGAGATACACTGCACCGGTGGGCGCATCTTGGTTGCTGAGGACGTCAGCAGGAAGGGAAAGCTGTATTGGCGCATCCCCTTCGGTGGTGGTGCCAAAGGCGTCGACCTTGCACACCCAGACTTGGCGAGTCTTCTTCGGCTTCGGCAGCCGCTTCGAAGGACTCGTACTGCCTTCAGAGATGAACTCCTCATACGCCTGTTGATTGAGGCGTACGACCAGCATCTTATGGGAGGAGCCCACCTTCATGTCGTCGGATTACGATACAGCTTTCTCGGTGGAGGAGAAAGAGGTCCCCAGCAGAGTCGCCAACTTGTTTGCCATTAAAATCTTTTGATTGCAAATTTCAATTACAAACAGAACAGTATTACAATATAGGACTTAGACGTAGTCCTAGGAGTACACTTTTGTTTATCTGGGTCCCTTGTGCCGATGGAGCAAGTGGTAATGCGTTGACTCCGTTGACAATCTGACGACGGTTCTCGGTTCTCTGAAGGTCTGAGTTACTCTGGGTGTCGGAGCTTGCAGAGAGGAAGAAGACGTTGAGTGTCTGTATCTACCTCTCTGTATATGTATGTCGGTGGTTGTGTGATGTGTGTGTCCGTAAGAAGGAAGTGATCCCTCTATTTATAGCTTTGCATGCTGGCTGCTCATACGGGCATATGTAGGATGCGCCTGTACGCGGGGACGCCACGTGGTGGTTGCTGATGGAGGCGCATAGGCGATGCGCTCTGATTGAGGAGTTAAACCCTTCCTGTTACCTTTGTGGGCTGCGGCCGAGATAACATATAGCAATGGAGAGGATCTTTCAGTTACTGAGAACTTGGGTGATTAACACCCCTTCATAGGCTGAATCAAGTCAAAGGACACATGTTATAGGTTCATAGCTCGAAGATCTCAGATTTGGTACAGAGTGATCTGATGGGATGCGCCTAGGATTGGGCGTATGAGGAGACTTTAGCTTGTAACCTTTAGGAGTCACGAACTAGTCTGGGCGCACGGCTTTTGAGACGCATACGAGGCTTCAGTAGTGACTTGACTTCTGTCTTTTAGAGATCAGAGAAAAGTCTGAGGCGCATGGCTTTTGAGGCACATGCATAGATTTGGACGCATGGCTGCGGAGGCGCATGCGAAATGGTTAGGCGGCCACGTGGCTCGTTACCGCTGGAGAAAGGTAATTATGATGATGACGTCGGCGATGCTTCATTTTCTGCAAAAGCTGCCAACTGAGCGGTCCTCGGGGGACGTGCTGCCAACTCTGTCACTTTGGCATTAATTGTTTGATGGAGGATGAGCCTTCGAGTGGGCACATTGATTTGTGCTCCACTAGGCGCATGGGTCCGTGTTCACCAAGCCGCATGGATCTGTGCTTTGTTGGGCGCATCCATACGGGGCACTTGGTGCTGATGGGCGCATCTGTTGTATGGTGCATCTTCATTGGTCCGTTTGTTGAGTTCTTCGAGTCATTAATGACTTTCTGACTTAGCTGAATTCGAAGGGGCAAATTCATCATCATTAATACAAGTTCATTGTACTAACTTCGGAAAGATTGCCACTTGGCGCATGGGTTTGATTTTCCCTGGCCTATAAATAGCAACAGTTTGAGAGAGTTTTGTTGTCTCTCCCTTGACTTCTCGACAAAGATGGATTCGACTTATCCTCCTCCTTGGCAAGACGTTGTACTGTGGGTGATGGTTCTCCTTGTTCGAAGAAGCTTTGACGGTGAACTCCTTCAGAAGACTGAGATTTGCCGAGTTGGAATGGACATAGCAGTCTATGTTCACTCTGACGGGGCGGAGTGATGTACTGGGAGAGTAATACGCCGGCCTGAGATGATGCAGCTAGCTGAGACGACACGGCTAGCTGAGACATCTGAGTGATGGGCCTAGTTGAGAGTAGGCTATTACAAAGTCTTCAATTAGCATCATATTTCTGAGACGATGCCGGACAGGCACAGCATGTTGCAACTGCTGGAACACAGACTGCCTTGGTGGTGGAGCCACTGTCTTGTGGCAGCAGCAGTTGATGGCGATAGTAGCACAAGTATGCCCTGTAAAGGGCGCATTATGCTTGTCGGTCGGCTCTCCTGATCGACGTCTGTGAATGATCACATTACGTAAATCATTGGAGGAGAGTGCTACCTTTACACCCCATCAGGCACATGGCAAAGCCAAGCGCCGGGGTGGTCAAGTGAGAGTGCCACCTTTATACCCCCATCAGGTACATGGCAAGGCCAAGCGCCGAGGTGGTCAAGTGAATGTTGCGTCCCCTGATCCAACGCCAAACAGACGCTCAGATCAATGGTGGGGGTACAATATTTAAAGTGACTTGAACGAACCTAAGGCGCACAACCAATGGAGGCACGGGAGTTCAAGACCACATGGTTTGGCTTGCTCGACTTGGTTGCGAACGCAGTAGATGCGCCCAAGTGAGACCAAGACTTTGAGGGTCGGCTCGTTCCTGGCGCAGAAGCACCCGAGTCAACCTTATGCACCTTACCATCAGCAGCGCGCATGATTGTGAGCATATTCTTCTGGTTTGCCGTTGGCATAGCACGTTTGAGGCGTATAGCCCGTGCTGCCTTAGGTTTCTTCGTACCAGCCCGCTGGGGTGCATAGTACTCAGAGTCCAAATTCTCTTCGCCACGACAGCGAGTGGAGAACTTGCAGCCAACCAAGAACTGCAACTTTTTGTGGCTCGAACGGGCTCCCTGGATAACGTCTCCCTTTTCTTTATTTATTTTGGTGCCCTTTTCAAAGGAGGCAAGAGGGCTCTATATATAGAGTGGAATGAGACCTCTCTTCTTTTCCTTTCCGATGTGGGATTAAAAGCAAGATCTATTCTTTTTCATGCTTCTACAGGTATCATTGGATATGGGATGTGGTTGAGAAGAAGGACGTGGAGCTTGAGAAGGTTCATACAGATGATAACGGAGCAGATATGTTTACCAAGATTATATCAAGGGAAAATTTAGAGTTTTATAGGCAGATCATCGGGATAATGACCTCCTCCACATAGTTGTGAAAGAGGAGAAATGTTGGAGTTGGTGGGGTTCCCAACCTATGTGAAGAATACCCCGGAGAGCGACGAGCGCCATCCGTGTGTCGGAGAACCTCGGGGAGTGCATGAATCCTCTTTTGGAACATATATGGTCAGGAAATATATGATTGGATTTCCATGTTTACTTTGATCATATATTCATGATTGGAACCTTCATATAGTAGCTTTCCATATAATTGGGCTTCCAATTATGGCAAGCCAATTATGATTGGATTTCCATTAAATATATGATTGATGCATATTGAAAGTTTCCATATATATTGGCCTTCCATGTATAGATTACCAAGGGCTTATAAAAGGGTGATGCATGTTAGTTGAAAACCGTCACATCCCAGAACCAGAATACTGGAGAGCGGTGGACAGACACAGCCAGCTACGTACATTAAAGTGAATCCTACCTCGCAATACGGTCACGGCTGTCTAGATGTATGAGGGTTTATCTACAAGCCAACAGTCTCTTATGGTCGAGTACAAGCCTAGTGTCTCAATCTCAAGCAAGCAAGTAAATGTAACAAGATGGTAGATCATCAGACATATAAAGTAAGGCGTCCCAAACATTATATATTCAGATGATCATAAAACTAGTCATACAAAATACGAAGACTAGCAAGAGTTTAAGTCATACATGATCAACCCTAGAATTTGTCAATCATGTTACAGCCCTTAGGTAGACATGAATATAAATTCAACATGAGCTAACACTTGCTCGGCGGCTAATGCCTCAAAAGAATAATTTTACAATTAGAGCGGGAGAGCAAAATAAACCCACTCTTTGTCAGGATTTCTTCTAGTGTTCACCATCTGGCATGAAGGCTAGGAGATCCTCGGGAGCTACTCCAAAATCTGGCCATACAAAACCAGCTGGGTCAGTCCCAGAAAGAACAAGTGCCATAAGGGAGGCTTCACTTAAGAACTAAAACCAGCATATTAGCACATAAAGACATAAATGATAACGAAAGGCATGAGTTAGAGAAAATAGGGTGATAAACGATAAGATAACTAAATGACTATTCCGGTAACCAAGTTACAACCCGTAAACCAAGCAAGGACCGGGGTTGTAACCCTTCACCTGAACAGAGCATAGTCTCCACTCATTTATCGACAAGAGTAAAGCATAACAATAATGTGCTAAAGTAATCCTGAACTGGCACTGTCTAGACAAGACTAGACTAGACTCTATCTATCAATCACGGCCAAGCAACAAGTACGGCTTGATACTTTTAACTAACTAGGGTTATCACAAGCCTATTTACTAACAAGATGCAATTAGATGTTCCAACAGCCACAAGCCCTGCAGACTTAATCCTGGTTATCCAGTTGCAAGTTGAGAGAGTTAGATTAGGTGACTTGGGGGTGCAACACATGACAGTGTGCTGGAAATGTGCCCTACTCGATGGCAGGCTACAAGTCCAATTAAAGCGCCCAGATAACAGGACTGCCTGTAGTTGGAAAATCTCTTCATGAACTACTTGATCAATCTAGTCATTATCCTAGTCAGATTCAGTATGAATCCCTGACCATGGTAATCAGGAATCTATGTCCTAGACATGATGCAAGGTGAGACATGTAGCTTGTACAGGCACAACCAAAAAAATCAACCACGGTGTCAAGACAAGAGTTACTTAACAAGTCCAGGTAGCTATCGCAACAGCATTCAAGATTATCATGTCATGCCAGGTTACTTATCATGTCAAGAGTACGTCACAACGGACCACTATCAAGAATTTCATGTCAAGGTTGCTTATCAAGAGTGCGCCTCGACGGGCCACTATCGTGTTCTATCCCTATATTATCATGAATGAGAGAAACTTGCATAAAATAGCTAGTAACATATTCTTGAAGCCAAGAAAAAGATCTACAACTTTTATGTTGAGAGTTGGGAGAAATTCTTGCCATAATTCAGCCAAATATGACATAAAACAGCCAAAAATAGCTAAGATAGGCACTATACGGCCAGGCACTATGCATCTATGCAGACTGGCACTATGCGGCCAAGTACTATACAGCTATGCGGACTGGCACTATGCGGCCAGACACTATGCATCCATGTGGACTGGCACTATACGGCACTATGCAGCTATACAGAGTGATACTATGCGGCCCGATACTATGCATCTATGCGGACTGGCACTATGCAGCTATATGGACTGGCACTATGCGGCCAGGTACTATGCATCCATATGGACTGGCACTATACGAAACTATGCAGCTATGCGGACTGGCACTATGTAGCCAGGCGCTATGTGTTTGCCATAAAATATAAAAGAGCAGAACAATTATCGGAGGACTGGACTTTTACTTCACGTTACAAACTTGCTTGTATAAAAAAAGCCTAAGGACGAAAGCCTAGGTACAGCAGTCTAAGTACAATTATTTATTTTAGATTCTGGGGGGTGACGATAGAGTCTCGGAAAAGCGACGGCCGCTCTGCCTTACTCCTTGGACGATCGGTATGCAGCCTTGGCTCCAGAAGATTGCTCGGCGTTGAAGAAATGCTCTCTTTGCTCTCTCTCTGCTTTTCTCTCCAAGTCTGTGGTGCTCTCTCTGATCTCGAAAAGTCCTCTTTGTATGTATGTGTGCATGTGTCTCTCTCTTGCAAGGGAATGGCACCCTGCTATTTATAAGAATGGAGGGACCTCATTAGGGTTCACAATGATTGCTCCTTAAAGTGGCGACGGCCTATTGATCGATCAATCTGGGCCATTAATCTTGAGTGTGATAAATCTGGGCCATCTAGTGTAGATTGCACCAAATCCTATTAGTAATTAATGCTGATTGGAATAAATCTCCGTAGTGATGATTTGCTGATGTCTGCAAATCTGAGTGAATAAATTTAATTTATTCTCCTGCCACGTGTCCCAGATTATTAGGATTTGACCCAATCTTTGATTGCAGTAAATCTGGAAAATTGATTGGCTTTATGACACGTGTCCTGAGAGCCGCTGAGGAGGATTGAGCCGCATAAGGGTTGAGCCGCATAAGGATAGAGCCGCATAAGACTGGCCACGTATCGGGTCTGCTTGGAGAGTGGCCCTCCGAACCTTCTAACTATATGATAATTTGAGCCGTATAATGGGTAATGAGCCGCATGGAGATGATCCTTGCGAGCCACATAGGGGGCCTCTGCTTGAGCCGCATGAGACTGTTTCTGCCTAAGCCGCATAAGACAGCTTCATCCTGAACCGCATGGAGAGTCTTCGCTCGAGCTGCATATGACTGTCCACGTGTCAGGGCCACGTGGCATTTTCTGGATCTCGGGAGATTGTGTCAGAGATCTCCTTCACTTCCCTAGGGGTCTGTCATTATGACAGAGTCATAATTACGTCTTTTATGTCAGGGCTGCCACTTTTTTAGAGTTATCAGCCGTCAAAGTAATTAATGCAGGAGGGGAGAACTATTTTGCAAGCCACGTGTCTTCTGTTCTGAGCCGCATAGAACGTCTTGAGCCGCATAGTCCCTTGTGCCGCATGAATCTGTGAGCCGCATGGGCTTCTTGAGCCGCATGGAGTTTCCTGGCCGCATGGATCTTTCTTTAGTATTTTCCATACTTCTACAAGACCCTCTTCAAAGTGTTCAATTTGTAAAATTGAAATACTTTGAATAAGAAGCATGGTTGTATTCTTCTGGCCGCATACAAAGTCCTGGCCGCATGGATGTTTCAGCCGCATGGATGTTTCAGTCGCATAGATAGTTCAGCCGCATTGATGGCTCAGCCGCATAGCTCCTTGCCACGTGTGCGTGTCTTTAATTGCCTCAAATTCGCTCTTAGCGTCGTCTTTAGGGGGAATCCCAAGGGTTGGTTCATTAAATCTCGGGATTTTATGCCCTGGGTGTATCTCCTTTTATGGAAGAGGGGGCGAAATCCGAGGAGTCGGTTTTGTCTTTATACGAGGTGGTTTATTACTCCATGTGTCTTTCCCCTCTCGTCCTCCTATAAATAAGAGGAGTTTGAGAGAGAGAGGAGTTCTTTACTTCCTCTTTTACTTCGAATCTTCCCCTATTCATCTCTTCATCTTCTTCTTGATTGATAATGGCGCCTAAGAAGACCGTTGCAGCGAAGAATGCAGCGTCTTCGTCGATCGCGACGGCGAAGGGCAAAATTGCTTCTACTTCGACTGCGGCTGCTCCTCCACCGATCGTCGTTCCCGCGGCTCATCCTGACGTTCATCCCCCCATTGTCGGTAAGGATATTGCACAGGTTAAAGAACCCTAACTGCTATGGCTACGTCGCATGCTTTATGCACGAGCCTTTGTGAGCCGTATGTTCGGCCTATGGCCGAGCTGCGAGCCGCATAAGAATGACTGCTGTGACCGTATATGCGCTGTGCCAACGCAGCCGTATGAGATATGCTGAGCCGCATGGATTCGCACAAAGCTTGTCTGTCACGCGGTCAGTATGAATTTTGTTCGAACCTTGAGGGCCTTATGAGAGCACTGCCGCATAAATTTTTACTGAATAGGGCCGCATAAGTATTCCTCTGTGATTAAGCCGCATAAGGCTCCATTAAATTGGAGCGGCATGAGGTTCCGTTGAGTCGAAGCCGCATGGGTGTTTTCTTGAGCCGCATGAGGCTTGGAAGTACCCGAACATTTCTTTTTATCCCTTTTTTTAACTTAACTTTCTCTGTCTTCTTTTCAGTAAATCTGTCGGTAAATGCTGCTGGAGAACTCCTGGTAGGTAGTGCCCAAGCTGCTCTGGGTTATAGGTACGACCATATTGTTCAGCATATGGTGGATCAGTTTCCAAGTGATGAACCCCCGGCTAGACTGAATGCCATCAAGAATCAGCCTTTCCATTTCCTTAACGCTATGATGAACTCCGGGAAATTCGAAGGAGACTATTTGAAGCCTGCGTTCTTTTTTGGAGATACCTTGACTGTGGAGAACAGTCATGTTCTGGAGGTGTCATAGAATTGGAGTTTTGTCTCTCATGGGATGGCGATCCGTATCCCCCAAATGGAGCGACACTTTCCATTATCTTGGTTCAATATGATCCCATTGGACCGGAAGATGGGAGAAACTTTAACCCCTACCCGAGGTGGTATGTTTGTGGGAAACATCTGTTATAACAACAATCTAAAGTCAGTGACTGCCGGCAAGGTGCACACCAGCTGTTCTGTAACGGGATTGGTCCCAGGTACTTTCTTAAATGTGTCGGGCCCCAATTTCACTTTTTCTACTGCCGACACTTTTATAAATCAACTTGCTCGGAAGGGCTCCTACCCATTGGCCGGTTGATGCTCCCTAATTTGATACATCCTATTCCCTCGTGGACCAACCTGTCTATGTGGATCTTGCAGAAGTATAAGGCCTTTTTGTGTGAAATTGGCCTTTACCATGCTATTCGAGGCACCAGCCATGACTTGTCCATAAATAAGAAGTTGTTCATGTCTCTGCTGGAGATGTATAACTGCCGTATGGGAACCTTCTATACACCCGTAGGAGAAATGGGGCTTGCACTCCATAAAATGCACGCAGTCTCCAAGCTCCCTTGGGGGGACGAAGCTTTCGAGGCGTATACTCCCACGAATGAGGAGTTCAAAGATTTGAAAAGGCGGTATCCCGGCTTCGTGGCTCTTTACCAAGAGATATTGTGCCACTATAGCATATGTCATCAGATAGCCCGAAAGGATAGCAGTTCGGAAGGGAATGCCTCCCACACCAAGGACTGGGTACACTATCTCTTCCCAACGGATGCCTCCAGTCAAGTTACCTCCCGTCGCCCTCGATCCCGAGAGGCGGTTAAAGATTTGGTGTCGTCGGCTAAGAGGGTGGCCACCACCAGTGATAGATTCAGAAGTAAGACCGACTCTTTTGGTTATTTTTACTAGGATACCCAAGAGCTGTCAGAGAAGGCGCTCCTGGCGGGGTTTTTGATGATATGGCTGCGAAATTGTGTAGTCTCTGGAGGGGCTGGTTCTATCGAGAGAATCAGTCGTAACTTCATCCTTTCGGCTGTGAAGTTAGTTTTGAGAATCAGGCTAGCTCTCCTCCCAGCCATGGTATGCAACATACATCGTGGCCTTCGCACCTTTACTTCTAAGGTCATCGCTCGCGACTGACCAAGGATTTTGAACGGACCGAGTTACCCTATCACTATTTGATGGGGTGGCTGTTGATGCATTATCCGTCTTTGATGAGACCGGGCTCTGAGGATGGTGTAACTGATGATGACGCATTTATCTTCCGTTACCGTGATGAGCCTTGGGAGCATGAGACCATGCGGGCTTGCCGGATGGCATTGGCGAGGGCAGATATGTACCATATATTCGTATCCGTCCCTCGCTTTACTGCTAAGGACATAAAGACTGTACATCTTGACGGTATTGCGCCCCCTCAACTTCTGGACGGCCAAATGCTCCTGTGGCTGCGTAACATCCACCCCGTACACCTGGTGTATCGTAACCGCAATACTGTTTTTCTGGAGCCTTATCTGCCTAGCAAGTTTGCCCGGCAGTTTGGATACAGTCAACTTTGTCTAGACAATCCCAGCTCCTGTCTGGGTTTTGAAGGTAGCCTTCTTGATGGTATCAGGGCTTGGCAATACTACGATACATTCCATACCCGTAATGCTTTTTGAGAGGGACGTGGTCCCAAAAGATGTAATACTTTTTTCTTCTTTCAAATAAAGAGTACTTTCCATTCTACCCTTCATTTGTATTGCTTGTTGTACCTGTGATATGATTGTGGTGTTTGCCCCGCACGGAGGACTTGTTTGTGGACTCATCATCCATGGCATACCTTGGTTTTAGGTACGAATAACAAGTTTGGTTAGGATACCTGGAACAGCCATGGGAAAGTGGTCATGGGTGCTCTCGGTATCAGGAAAAAGAATGTCGTAGAGCAGCTGGGCTCCCGGGGCATGATGAGATGGTGGGCTTGTGCTAAGAAACTTAGCAGAGGATATTTGTGGGCCTATTATCCTTGGTGTACCCTGGTTTAGGATACAGATAATAGGATGAAAGGGAACTAACATATTTGTTCAGAGGTAATGAGGACATGGCAAGTATGAGGGTTTCATCGTAGAATCTTCCTATTCAGATGTATTGAGGACATGGCAAGAATGAATTCACGGAGGATATTTGTGGTCAACAGAGGACGTTTGTGGACCTATTATCCTTGTCGTACTCCGGTTGTGGGTACAGATAATAGGTTGAAAGGGAATCGACATACTTACTCAGAGGTAATAAGGACATGGCAAGTATAAAGGTTTCTTCTACGGAGCCTTCCTACTCAGAGGTAATGAGGACATGGTAGGAGTGGGCTCAATGAAGAGGGGATATATAGAACGACTCAGAGGTAATGAGGAAATGGAAGTTCTATGTAGGGGTGATTTGTTTTTGGCGGAAGTGAAACGACTCAGAGGTAATGAGGACATGGCCGTTTTAGAAATTTGTGGATCGCTTACCCTTTTTGTGTACTGGAAGTGCGGGTATTAGATCATGAGGGAGGATCTCTTCCAGGAAGAAAGTTCAGAGGTATGATCATACATGACTTACTATCTGAAAGAGTGACCGGGGTGTGAGTTCAGAGGCACCAGCGGGTACATGACTCGATATTGTGAAAGTGTGAGTTCAGTGGCACCAGTGGGCACATGACTCAGTAATCTGGGATGTTGTGGATGTGAGTTCAGTGGCACGAGAGGGTACATGACTCGGGAATCTGGAGAATGGTGAGTGTGAGTTCAGCGGTACCAGCGGGTACATGACTCAAGAATCTGGAGAATGGTGAGTGTGAGTTCAGCAGTACCAGCGGGTACGTGACTCAATGATCTGGAAAATTGTAAAGGTGAGTTCAGCGGTGCTAGTGGGCACATGACTCAATGATCTAGAGAATGTCATTTAGACATAATATTTCTTCAGGAACTTGCCGTTGACGGGCAACATGAGCAAATCCCCATTCTGTTTTGCGAGGCGGTAGGCACCGTTGGAGAATACGGCCTCAATGATAAATGGGCCTTCCCATTTTGGCTGGAACTTGCCGGCGGTCTTGTGAGTCATGACCATTGGTCTCCAAACCGCCAAAACGAGATCGTCCACTTGGAATGTTCTGATCTCAACCTTCTTATTGAAGGCTCCAGAGATGCGTGCTTGGTATAGCTCGATTCTTTGCTGAGCGAGGAGGCGCTTTTCATCTAAGGCCTCTAACTCTTGTAGTCGGCGTCGGTAGTTATCATCCGTCGTCAATTGATAAGTGAGGGCGACGCAGAGTGAGGGTATTTGAGTCTCTAATGGGAGAACTTTCTCACTCCCGTACACCAGGGAGAATGGTGTATTCCCGGTAGATGTTCGGACTGTAGTACGGTACGCCCATAAACATTCACCGAGCTTCTCGTTCCAGTCGCGTTTGTTGGAAGAGACAAACTTCTTGAGGAGTTTGATGATTATTTTGTTGAATACCTCTGCCAACCCGTTTGCTGCTGGGTTGTATGGTGTCGAAGCAAAATTCTGGATACGGTGCTTATCGCAAAATCGATAGAAGGCGTGGTTTGCAAACTGCGAACCATTATCGTGGATGATCCTTCAGGGCAGTCCAAAGCGATAGATGACGTGATGCTTGAGGAAGCTGATCACGTTTGAAGTTTTGACTTCTGCAAGTGGAACAGCTTCTGCCCATTTGGAGAAGTAATCCGTGATCGCAAGTATGAAGCGATGTCCGCGGAAGGAAGGTGGAGTAATTGGACCAATGATATCCATCCCCCATGCTTCGAAGGGCCAGGATGCCACTGTCGGATGTAGGAATTCGGATGGCTGGTGAATAAAGTCTGCGTGGACCTGGCAGGCTTTGCACCTTCTTGCATAGTCTATCGCATCCGCTACCATCGTGGTCCAGTAGTGGCCCATTCGGCGAAGACGGTCTTGCAATTTAGGGCCAGGCTGATGGGCCCCACAGACACCGTCATGAGCTTCTCGTACGGCTTCTTTGGCCTCTGCGTTTGACAGACACCGAAGCAATAATCCATCGTAGGATCGGCGATACAGCATTTTCGTCTCTGTATCGTAAAAGAATCTGAGGGAACGTCGACTAATGGAGGTGGCCTCCTTTGGGTCCTCGGGCAGGATGTCGTAGACGACGAAGTCGATGAATGGTTGTCTCCAGTCTGGGGCATCATCAATCGCCTGAGCGGAATAACTTGCCACAAATTGAACGTTGTTCTTGGGGCAGACCAGCTCGTGGCCTATCACATCTACCGATTGATGGGTATGATTCGACACTGCTAGGGAAGCGGCCAGGCCTGCTAAGGCATCGGCTTCGATATTTTGGAGTCTGGGAATGTGCTCGATGAAGAACCCCTCGAACGATGAGATGATGTCGATTGCTATTTGGTGGTAGGGGATCATGTCTTCGTGGCGAACTTTGTATGAGCCCCGGATCTGATTGACGATTAACTGGGAATCGTCGTATGCTTCAAGATATTCTACCCCCAGCTCTCTTGTAAGTTGGGGGCCAATGACCAGAGCGTTGTACTCGACCACATTGTTAGAGCAGGGTTCCGTGAGGGAGTAAGCGCGGTTGATCACCAATCCGGAAGGGGACACTAGCACCACCCCGACCCCGACGACGATGTCGTCCTTGGGTCTCGTTCTTGAAGCACCGTCGAAGAACATTCGCCATATATCATCGTGAGAGGTTGCATGCGAGTCGGCGACCTCATCTGGGATCTCTTCATATATTCTGGATAACTCCGAACCCGGGTGGGCTGCCAAAAAGTTTGCCAGGGCTTGACCTTTGACAGCCTTTTGCGGGACGAAGATCATATGATAAGGAGACAACAATATTGCCTATGTAACGAGACGAGAGCTGAGTGCCCCTAGTTTAGTCATGAGGACCCTGAGAGGGTTGACTCGTGAGATCACATGTATTGTTTGTCCAGTGACATAGTGTCGTGTCTTCTGAATAGCGAACACCAGGGCAAGGCATTCCTTCTCCACAGTGGTGTATCGGTGCTCTGGCCCAATCATCATTCGACTGAGGTAATATATGGCTTGCTCATGGCCTGCATCGTTGTTTTGTGCCAGCAAAGCCCCGAGGGAATGTTCCATTGCTCGTACGTAGAGCAGGAATGGTTTTCCAGCAACCGGAGCCACCAAGACTGGAGGGTTCGACAAATATTCTTTGATGCTGTCGAAGGCCCGATGACATTCTTCGTCCCACACGAACGAGACGCCTTTCTTCATGAGGTGGGTGAATGGTCGACATCGCCCGGAGAGGTTAGAAATGAACCTCCTGATGTAAGCTAGCCTCCCTTGAAGGCCTCTAAGTTCGCGAAGATTTTTCGGGGGACCCATCTCCATGATTGCCTTTGTCTTCTCAGGGTCTATATGGATACCCTGGGCGGTGATGATGAAACCCAAGAACTTCCCGCTGGATACGCCCAGGAAGGACTTCGTAGGGTTCATCTTCAAATTGTACGCTCGCATCAGGTCGAATACCGTCCTTAGATCCTGCAGATGGTCTCCCTTACGGCGACTCTTGACGGCGATGTCATCAACGTAGTACTCCACCGTCTTGCATAAGTGGTCTCTGAAGATGATACTCATGGCTCTTTGATATATTGTGCCGGCATTCTTCAAACCGAAAGGCATGACTGTGTAGCAGTATGTGCCGATTGGTGTTCGAAATGATGTATGCTTTTCGTCGTCAGGAGACATCTTGATTTGGTTGTACCCCAAAAATCCATCCATAAATGACATGCGTTCAAAGTCGCAGGTATTGTCAATCATGATGTCTGTGATAGGGAGGGGGAATTCGTCTTTGGGACATGTCTCGTTCAGATTGCGGAAGTCGATGCAGATTCGAATCTTCCCATTCTTTTTGAGGACATGCACTATATTGGCAACCCAGTCAGGATGTTGCTCTTCACGAATGAAGCCGCTGGCTATCAGTTTGTTGACTTTGGCTTCGATCGCGTCCATGATGGCTGGACGAAAGCGTCGCTGTTGTTGCTTGACTGGCTTTACATCCGGCCGGATATTGAGTTTATGAAGAGCAATATTGAGATTTAACCCCGGCATGTCTTCATAGCTCCAGACGAACACATCGATATATTCTTTGACAAGTTTCAGCAGCGATTCTCGTTCTTCGTCTGTTAGACTTTTACTGACGAAGATTGGTTTTGGAGAAGATTCACTGCCGAGATCTACTTGTATGACCTCATCTTCAGTGGGAGGTTCTCTCTGTTCGAACCGCTTTTCCCATTGTGCATCCAGCTGCTGCGCCCACGGCTCTAGCTCGAGGATCTCAGGGATGTCTTCATCTTCTTTATAAGCGTCGACGAATGCCATGTTGACTGACAGGACTTGTCTGAATACATCTCTGATGCTAGTATCTGAGTTAGAAGTTGGTGACCCGGTCGAATGTGAATGCCAGTCACATTCTTCATCTGAACTCTCAAGGGTCATCATGGGTGTTACATACCCTAATCCACATCGAGTTTTGCTATAGTAGTCCCGTGGTTTGCCTGTCGGGACCGGTGGCTTCAAAGGTAATCGTCGTCCGGTGCCGTAATTCAAGCCCGGCATGGTCTCCAGATCATACCCCTATTTTTGTATGAGATATTTAGATTTGGGGCTATAGAGATACAGAGGCAGTCTTCCGACATCTGATCCAAGGTCGACTTCTTCTACGGTGAAGGGATGCGAATCGTCCTTCCGGCCGAAGATGATTGGATGGTCCCCTCCCTCGATTATGCGGTAAGCGTCTTCTGCTGGAGTAAGTTGGATTGCGGTGTGAACATTTGTCACCTGTGTGTAGGTGAGTGCCTATACCGTGTTCCATAGCATACATTGTATAGAGCTTATTAAGCTCGAGGTAGTTCAAAGATAGCCCTTTATTGATGAAGTAAGGTATCTTTTCTAGGGGATTACATCATCTGTGGAGGGAACATCAGTGTGGGCAGCCACATACTTGGCTAACTCTGGTTCCTCTTCGGCTACCCCCTGTATAAATGAAGACTGAGAGGACGACCTAGGCAGCTTGATCGTCAGCGGTTCAGCTGGTGGAGCAGAGCGTGGAGTTGTTGGCAAACTAGCAACCCCCAGCTTGGTACTCGATGCTGGGCGGGGAGTGGTTGGTTCGCTAGAAGTTCCAGGCCTTGCATCGGGGTGACGACCCTTCTTGGGAAGGTGTATCGTCATTGGCTTGTCGGAGGGATTGAGCTTCTCCGTTTGAGACTGGCCGACTTTCGGCAGCCTGATTGTCAGTGGCTCCATTGAGGGTCTTGGCATTTGGCCGGACCTTGGCAACCGGATTATCATTTGCTCTTCTTGTGCCGAGAGGCTGATTGCGTCCTTACGCAGAGTGGAGGTAAGGGGTGCAGACTTGCCAGGTTTACGAGCTTGGAGGTGGATCGTCAGAGGTTCTTCTGATCCTGTGGCTGTCTCGGTACGAGCTTGCACATCTCCTTCATCAAGGTGCCTCTTCGACTTTTCGTATAGACAGGAGTCCGAGTAGTAGGAGTCGACCCCTTTGAAGGGATCGATATCAGCAAATTCTGTCCTCACGAAGCCGTGTTTGTCGACATATTTGAAGCACTGGTGCAGTATGGAAGGCACGATCATATAATCGTGTATCCACGGGCGCCCCAAGAGGATGTTGTAAGAAGTGTCTGCATCTATGACGTAGCAGGTAACTTCTGATTGGAGATCGCCAATTTGACACTTCAGACGAATCTTCCCAATTGGGTAGCTCCTGCCCGAATTGAAACCGCTGATGGCGGTGCTTGTAGGCATCAAGCGATGCATTAGGATGCGGAGATGATATAGCAGACCCTTCGGGATAATGCTTATGGAAGAGCCAGGATCAATGTGCATCCGATCTACCTTTACGTTGCCAATGTATCCCGTGTAGTATAGCGGACGATCATGTAGGTTGGTTTTGATGAGCATATCTTATGGAGTAAAGACAATATCGGGCATCGCTCCCGTGCAGGCGCTGTCTTGGAGATCTGCAGGTAGGTTCTCTCCCGTGAGGTTGACCTGAGCCAGGTATGCGTCAGCATTTTGGAGTGCATCGCTCAAAGCCGCACGAACATCCTTGGAGACTCTCAGAAGCTCGTATAATGACAACTTGGCCGGTGTGTTAGCCAATTGCGCTAAGATGTCGAAGTTGTAGGGCTTCTCCAGCCCTTGTGGTGCCTCCTTTCGGAGGGATTTGTCAAAGCGAGTCTCCTTCGGCCTAGGCTTGTCGGTCGTCGGAAGCTGAGCCGGTCCCGGAACGTCAGTTGTAGCGGGCTGATGATCTTCAGCCGGGTTGTCAGCCACCGATTGGGATTGTGCCCCAGACCGCGTAACTACAGCTGTAGCCTCTTCGATATCTGCCGAGATTGTGCGGCAGGTCCTGACTTTTCCACTCTTCTTCTTGTAGGTGGAAGACGATGTGGGCCGAGTCACTTCCGATACCAAGTCTGGATGGATCCACATGACCTCCCCTCGTGATATGGTGAGGGGCACTAGACCAGCAGCCTGATCTCGAGGAGGTAGAAGATTAGCAATCTCCATTGTCGCCAGAGGGATGGGGACCACACCGTCTTGAGTTTCCGTTGGAGGAAAGCTACCGAATTATACTGACACCATATTGGCTGCTACTGTCACCTCTTCGAAATCGATGGCCAATGCGTTCGAATCGATAAGGTTTTGGATGTACCGTTTTAGCTGGTAGCAGTCGTGTGTGGCATGGTGGACGTAACGATAGTAATGGCAGTACTTCGGGTTCTCCATGTCTGCCTGCCGCGGTTCCCATCTTGGTAGAGGAAGCTGAATTCTGTCTCCTTGTATAAGCATGTCCAAGATGGGCTTGACGTGACCGTCTTCGAAGGAGTAAGTAATTTGGGGCCATTGTTTGTCTGCTGGCTTTGGCTCAGGTTTTTGTACGGTGTCGGCCACCATAGCCTGCTTATCCCTGCTGTCCCGATTGTTGGAGGGGCTACCCCCATTGTCGTTGTTAGGACGCTTGCCCTTGTTCTCTCCGTCCGAGATGTGCAGTCCCAATTGGCGAGCCTTCTTCAATCGTTCCTCGGCGCTTGTAGCACTGATGATGAATGTCTTCCAGTCCTTGAACTGACTTTCGTCCATCCAGAGACTGATTGTTGGGAGCAATCTCTTTTGGTAAATTTCGATCAAAGAGGAATCCGGATTTCCAGATGGCAGCTTCATTACAGTTTGGCGAAACCGCTCGATATAGTTTCTTGTTAGCTCTTTCTCCCCTTGGACGACGTCCATGAGGGTGAACATTGTGATGTCCTGCCCTACTTCGTAGAACCTCTCCAAGAACATGCGCTTGAAGCCGGCGAAGGAGTGGATGCAGTTGTCTGGCAGGTTGCGGTACCAGTCGAAGGCGACCCCTTCCAATGCCCCGATGAATAATCGTGTGAGAATAGCATCGTCATAGGGCAGATGGTCGGTGGTGACCTCAAAGTAAGTAATGTACCGACTTGCTGAGGTCTTGCCGTCATAAGGATTGATATTGAACGGCTTATATCTTGGTGGGAATGGAACGTCCCTCCAGGCAGCAGGGTATGGTTGTCGTATTCTGAGGTCTTGAGAGTTTTCTCGAGCGTAAAACATGGCTCGGAGCTCCTGGACCTCTCTTCTCGCTTCGTGGGCCTCGTCCACGGCGGTGGGGACCGTTGTTTCAGGAGGATCGTTGTCCGGGTTCGGTGCCACCGAATTTGAGTCCGTATTGACCACAGGACCCGTGTTTGTTTGGCCGGGCATTCCTCCCTGCAAAGTAGGAAGGGTCGTTTTGATTTCGTCCACAGACTTGACCAAGGCATGCAGTATGGCCTCTAGAGTGTCGATGCGTTGGCGATCACTGGAACCACCTTGGGTGCTGTCCGTCATGAACACTGTCTTTACATGAGGAGAGATAAAAGGAACAGTGGAGGACGAGCCCTCCGAATCGTACCCCTGTAGTGAGAAGTCATCGGGATATATGGGAATGTTCTCCTCTGGTTCGGACTCAGAAGGAACAGTACCCCCAATTTCCGAGTTCGCCTCGTCTTGGGAATTGTGGACGTCCTCGGGGACGTCGGGGTTTGCTGTATCTGATGGGAGAGTTGTTTCCCCCGGCTCGTCTTCTTGGAAGATCGGATTGTCGTGGAGGTTCGGAGGAACGCTACCCCCAACCACAGTAACCCCCAGTGATGTGGATGACGAGTCTCCCCCTGTAGCAGATTTCGTCTTGGAACGGGTACCTTAGAAAACTTCGGTGGCAGGCACCCGCTTAGACGACAATCTTTTATTCATAGTGGTTGATATCTTTGGGCTAGGGGCGCTGGTCTTCTTTCTCTTCCCATCGGTGGGGACTTTCCGAGCAGAGTTGCAGGAGACACGGGAAGTGCCTCGTCTTCTGAAGATGGCTGTTGCAGTCTTTGAAATACAGACTGCCGGTCTTCTCGTACCGTCGTGCTGTTGCAGCAGCAGTTGACGATGATTTGGGTACAGTGACGTCCGTGGGAGGACTATTTGCACCCCGATGCATCTTTTCTTTCCTTGCGTTTGTGGAGGATGGCCTCACGCAAGTCAGATGGGTCTGGACCGACCATGTTTGCTCCCGGGATTTTGGGAGACTTTTGTGAACCTCTCTGTCCGTCTGCCGCCGGGGGCTGGACTCGAGTGGTTCTGTACAACTTCCCATCCGAGGCTCGCGTAACAGTGCTCGGATGGTCAGAAGTCAGATCAGCGGACCGAACTCGCCAGGCTCGTGCTGCTTTAGACTTCTTCGCTCTAGTGCGTAAGGGCACATAGTAGGAAGAGTCTAAGTGATACTGGAGAGAGTCAGACATATCTTCTTGGGAGCACAAGAGATCAGGACCATAAGACAGGCGGTCGAAGACAGAGCCGCGCGGGGTAGGCGTCATGCTGCCGTCCTCAACAATCTTCATGCGGCTGGCAGACGTAGCCGTATAGGCTTTCTTCATGCGGCTGGAAGTCTCAGCCGTATGAGTATTCTTCATACGGCTGGATGATCTGGCCGCATAGACTTTCTTCATGCGGCTGGTAGATCTACCCGCATGAGCCTCCTGCATGTGGTTGGCAGATTTGGCCACAGGAGTGCTCGGCTTCTTCTTGGGGCGCATAGAGTCGCTCTTTGTCCCTGCAAGTCCAGCATCGTAATATTTTCCTCTGCCGGACTTGGGGACAGCAGAGTTCTCTACGGCTCGAAGTGGAGCCGTATGAGAGTCGCCTTCGCCGTCTTGGGTAGCAGAGAGTATCCCATCCAGAGCTTGTGGGGGAGCAAATGATTTTGGCCTCCACTCGCAGCGAGCTTTCTTTGTGCGGGTTCGCTTTTGGATTGGGCCGGCACTTCCTTCAGAGAGCATCTCTTCAAACGCCTGTTTGTCGAAACGGACGACCATCTTCTGTTGCATGGAGCCAAGCTTGGCTGCATCCGACTGCGTCACCAACTCCTCAGTCGTGGAGAAGTTTGTCCCCAGCAGAGTTGCCATCGTGTTTGCCATAAAATATAAAAGAGCAGAACAATTATCGGAGGACTAGACTTTTACTTCATGTTACAAACTTGCTTATACAAAGAAAGACTAGGGACGAAAGCCTAGGTACATCAGTCTAAGTACAATTGTTTATTTTAGATTCTGGGAGGTGACGATAGAGGCTCGGGAAAGCGACGGCCGCTCTGCCTTACTCCTTGGACGATCGGTCTGCAGCCTTGGCTCCAGAAGATTGCTCGGCATTGAAGAAATGCTCTCTTTGCTCTCTCTCTGCTTTTTCTCTCCAAGTCTGTGGTGCTCTCTCTGATCTCGAAAAGTCCTCTCTGTATGTATGTGTGCCTGTGTCTCTCTTGCAAGGGAATGGCACCCTGCTATTTATAATAATGGAGGGACCTCATTAGGGTTCACAATGATTGCTCCTTAAAGTGGCGGCGGCCTATTGATCGATCAATCTGGGCCATTAATCTTGAGTGTGATAAATCTGGGCCATCTAGTGTAGATTGTACCAAATCCTATCAGTAATTAATGATGATTGGAATAAATCTCTGTAGTGATGATTTGCTGATGTCTGCAAATCTGAGTGAATAAATTTAATTCATTCTCCTGCCACGTGTCCCAGATTATTGGGATTTGACCCAATCTTTGATTGCAGTAAATCTGGGAAATTGATTGGCTTTATGACACGTGTCCTGAGAGCCGCTGAGAAGGATTGAGCCGCATAAGGGTTGAGCCGCATAAGGATGGATCCGCATAAGACTGGCCACGTGTCAGGTCTGCTTGGGGAGTGGCCCCCCGAACCTTCGAACTATATGATAATTTGAGCCGCATAATGGGTAATGAGCCGCATGGAGATGATCCTTGCGAGCCGCATGGGGGGCCTCTGCTTGAGCCATATAAGACTGTTTCTGCCTGAGCCGCATAAGAAAGCTTCATCCTGAACCGCATGGGGAGTCTTCGTTCGAGCCGTATATGACTGTCCACGTGTCAGGGCCACGTGGCATTTTTTGGATCTCGGAAGATTGTGTCAGAGATCTCCTTCACTTCCCTAGGGGTCTGTCATTATGACAGAGTCATAATTACCTCTTTTGTGTCAGGGCTACCACTTTTTCAGAGTTGTCAGCCGTCAAAGTAATTAATGCAGGAGGGGAGAACTGTTTTGCAAGCCACGTGTCTTCTGTTCTGAGCCGCATAGAACATCTTGAGCCGCATAGTCCCTTGTGCCGCATGAATCTATGAGCCACATGGGCTTCCTGAGCCGCATGGAGTTTCCCGGCCGTATGGATCTTTCTTTAGTATTTTCCATGCTTTTACACTATGCATCTATACGGACTGGCACTATGCAGCCAAGCACTACGCATCCATACGGACTGATACTATGCGGCCATGCACTATGCATCTATGTTGACTGCCACTATGCGGCCAGGCACTATACATCCATACGGACTGACACTATACGGTACTATGCAGCTATGCATCCATGCGGACTGGCAATATACGGCCAGGCACTATTTATCGTCCATGCCAGAACCAGGACAGATGAACATAGAAGATGTCCAAAACTTGCTTTGGCCATAACTTCTTCCAAAAAAGTCAAAATCTAACTTTTCAAAGGTCCATTTTGGGTAAATTCTCTACCACATGAAACACTCAAAACTTAAAAATAATGAAGTTTAGTAGATCAAAATCCAAGAAGACCGAAAAAGGCTACAAACTTAGATCTACAAAAATCTATCCATCCAAACCGAAAACTCCAAGTTCTAAAGATGCTTAGAATCATGTAAAGAAGAAGATAGAACAATAAAATAGAAGATCCATCATGAAGTAAGTTGTATTTGCCTAAGCTCTCTAGGTTGGTGGGAGAGTAATGGAGGAAGAAGAAGAAGTAATGAATAAAGAGAGAGAAATAAGGTGTTGTTGGGCTTTAAAGGGAGAGGGTTTCTCATAATGAACCAAGTCCAATCAAACCAAGCCAAACCAAAATAAACCAAGCCAAGTCATGACCAACCAAGACTAGGCTAGCAAGTCAAGTCCAACTACGGGTCACCTAACAAACATCAGAGATCTCGTATACGCATACGAAAATACGTATAACAAAAAAACGGGAGTGACAAAAACTCATATTAAAAACAAGAGTGCTTTACAATCTTTGAAAGAGAGAGGATTAAGGACTATTGTGAAGGAGAGATTGCTTCGAATAATTTTTCGGCATCTTTTGTTATTCGGAGTCTGCAATCAAAAAATTTCTTATTTCAAGTGAGTTGTGGTGATCCGTGTTGGATCAGGAGGATCTTGTAGAGGGTGTATTCACTTTATTCCATTAGTGGAGGTTCTTCAGGGTTGGACTCCGATCGTCCTATGGTTTTTTCTCGCAAGGGTTTTTCACGCCAAAATTTTTTGTGTCTGCTATTGTGTTTGGCATTTTTGGTTTGTGTGCTTTTGCTCGGTTCTCTCGCAGGACTTTCTGGTTTGGGAGAACAGTTTTTGCGATTCGTTTCCAACATTTTCAACCATCCACTTCCTTTCTAATTCTTTCTATCTTCTAGGCAAAGCTAAGTTCGGGTCAATCTTTCCAAGTCGTGTGCGACGACGGGATACCGGTAGAGCGGAAGTTTTACCACTAGGAGCATTCAGACAAAGTCTGCACATAGATCCGAATCAACTCTTAAGGCAGTGCTTCGTGCACGACTTCCTCGGAGGCCGGTAACTTTAATTTTATTTATTTTTGCTTACAGAATTTTGAAGATAAAGGCAAATATATCCAACAATCTAAGAGTTGATTCATGTGTTTATTTTATATGTTATGTTTCACTTTATATTTCACATGCATATATACATATTATGTCAAATTTTTAATAGAATTTTTTCAATAAATTTTTCTTGTATATGTTATTCGACGTCATAAGATTACTCAATCTTTTGTATGATATTTGGCAATATAATTATATGTTAGCCTCTGCAACAAAGAATTGTATATATATATATATATATATATATATATATATATATATATATATATATATATATATATATATATATATATAAAGGGAGCGGATCAAAATCCCCCCTTAGAAAACCCCCTAAAAACCCCCTCACTCTAATTCGTAATATTAATGTTAATATTAATGTTAATGTTAATATTAATGTTAATATTAATTTTTTTTATTTTTTATTAATTTTAATGTTAATGTTAATATTAATGTTAATGTTAATATTAATTCTAATATTAAGTTTAATGTTAATTTTAGTATTTAATGTTAATATTAACACTAATATTAACATTAACATTAATATTAACAATAAATTATAGATTAGAGTGAGGGGTTTTTTTAGGAGATTTTCTAAGGGGGGCTTTTGATCCGCTTCTATATATATATATATATATATATATATATATATATATATATATATATATATATATATATATATTATATATATGGCGTTTATTGTACTCTTCATAAGAATATAGCGTTTATTGTTAATATGTTGTTAGGCATTAATCCCTAAACAACTTTATGCTATATCTTTGTAAATTTGAGAAGACCTTATTCCAAAAATTTGTTCGTTATTGCTTGCTTAATTATGTATATACTAATATGTTTCATATGATTGAAATCTAGAGATGAATTATATAGTTTGTTCCGATCTTAGAACGCAATTCTAAGTAATGTCTTCAAATACTATAGATGTCAAATTCCAAATGTGATCATTGTCATCCTACTATCATATCATTTTATTTCATATGTTGGGTTTAAGAAACATAATTGTTAATTTAGTATATTGGTTTCTCGAAAAAGAATTTTATCCTTTATTTTGTGTTGAAAGGGTTTGAAGAGAATACAAGGCCCTTCATATTCCATTTTTGTGTCATGGAAAAGTTTATTTCCTTTATGCCAGAAAATATTAACCATAATGTGAATTTTGTGATTTTCTATCTTTAATGTTTATTTCTTTTTTGTATGAAATAATGATATACTACTACAGATCGGATTTGAAAGAATTCGTTATTTTAAGATTGTTAAGGTTATAGAATTAGCAATTACTTTGTGGAATATTGTAAGATGAAGACATATGTTAGCAATTATGTCATAATATAAATTGACAACTTTGATGCCAATGACTGAACTATACAAGTTCTAATACAATATTGTTGAGGTTTCATATTTATTAGAAACTTTTGTTGACCTTATTTGTTGTTACATGTTCTTATAGTGTACAAGAATACTTTGTCAACAAAATATTGTGACTAATGTCTACTATTTTTGTTTGTTTAGTTAACAGTACACACTACTTTGTTTATGTGACCGAATATATTGACACATTTTTATATTCTATTTTACAAATAAAATATATAAAATATTATGATTAATGTAATTATTCTATTTTGCAAACTTAACGAACTATTCATAATTTTCATGTTGACGTCCCTTGCAACTGATCGAAGAGGTCGTCTATTCGAGGCAACGGGTACTGGTTCTGAATTGTAACTTTGTTTAGCTCGCGGTAGTCGATGCACAGCCGCATCGATCCATCTTTCTTCTTCACAAATAGCACCGGAGCACCCCATGGTGAAACACTGGGTCTGATGTATCCCCTGTCTAATAATTCTTGTAGCTGCATTTTGAGTTCCTTCAATTCAGCAAGCGCCATCCTGTATGGTGCCCTTGAAATCGGACGAGCGTCTGGAAATGTATCGATAGTGAATTCAATCTCTCGGTCCGGAGGCATTCCGGGTATCTCGTCAGGAAACACATCAGGAAATTCTGCCACGACTTCAGTGTTAGCTGAGTCTGGAAATGGCAATACCTCAATTAAAAAGAGGACGCCCACCAGGTTCGAGAGACAAAGTCCCTCGTAAAAGAAAAAATCCTGGAGAAATTAAGAAGATCCCAACACAGGATTCTGAGCTCAGATCAGCTACCTCTCCCCTCCTAGTTTCCCCTGAAGAGGAACAAACAGAAGAAATATCATTAAATTATGTACGTACTGGAGAGGTACTTAACAGAAAAAGCACAGTCGTCGACGACGATTTTACGTTCAATATTGCCGTTCACGTCACTAAAAATGACGATGACATCGATCCACAGTCTCTAGCAGAATATAAACACAGAGACGATTGGCCAAAGTGGAACGAGGCAATAGGAGTAGAGCTGGACTCACTCTTAAAACGCGAAGTCTTTGGACCAGTAGTCCAAACACCTGAAGGTGTAAAACCTGTGGGATATAAATGGATCTTCACAAGAAAAAGAAATGAACACATAGTTGTGCGCTACAAAGCACGCCTTGTAGCACAAGGTTTCTCCCAGAAACCGGGAATAGATTATGAAGAAACATATTCTCCGGTCATGGATGGGAATACCTTCAGATTCCTGATCAGCCTCTCTTCTCTGAAAAGCCTAGAAATACAGCTCATGGACGTTGTGACTGCATATCTTTATGGCAATATAGATAAAGATATCTATATGAAACTCCCTGAAGGATATAAAATTTCACCATAGAAAACAGATAGACCTCGGGACACCTATTCTGTAAGGTTACAAAGATCATTGTACGGTCTTAAACAATCAGGAAAAATGTGGTATAACAGACTAAGTGAGTTTCTTGCTACGCAAGGATTTACTAATGATAAAGTCTGCCCGTGTATCTTTATAAAAAGATCGGGAACAGGATTTGTTATAGTCGTCGTTTATGTCGACGACTTAAATATCATTGGATCTCCTGCAGAGATCACTGAGATATCTGAAAGCCTTAAGACAACTTTTGAAATGAAAGACCTAGGCAAAACAAAGTATTGTCTTGGCTTACAGATCGAACACCTAAAGGGTGGTATCCTGTTACACCAATCTACATATACACGAAGATTACTTAAACAATTCCACATGGATAAATGCCATCCCCTTAGTACACCAATGGTCGTTCGATCATTGGACGTAAAGAAGGACCCTTTCCGTCCACTGGAAGAGGGGGAGGAATCATTAGGTCCTGAAAGTACCTTACCTAAGTGCCATTGGGGCACTACTCTATCTGGCTAACTGTACGCGTCCTGATATAACGTTTTCAGTTAACTTATTAGCCAGATACAGTGCAGCGCCCACAAAGCGCCACTGGAATGGAGTGAAGCATCTTCTGCGCTACCTCCAAGGGTCTATAGACCTAGGACTATATTACCCGAATAGTGGGTCTTCCACTTTACTTGGTTATTCAGATGCAGGTTATAGATCAGATCCCCACACAGAGAAATCACAAACTGGATTTGTGTTTACTTTCGGTGGTACGGCTATCTCCTGGAGGTCCGTCAAACAGACCAGTGTGGCTATCTCATCCAACCATTCTGAACTCCTGGCAATCCATAAAACAAGCAAGGAGTGTGTTTGGCTTCGCTCCGTCATTCAGCACATTTTGGCATCTACTGGCCTGAAGACTGGTGAACTTGAGCCTACTACCCTTTTTGAAGATAATGCAGCATGCGTAGCTCAACTTCAGAAAGGATACATGAAGAGTGACAAGACGAAGCACATATCCCCTAAATTCTTCTGGACGCACGACCTTCAAGAGAAGGGACAAGTCAAAGTACAGCAAATTCAATCTTGTAATAACTTAGCAGATTTGTTTACCAAAACACTGCCATGATGTACTTTTGTAAAGCTTGTAAGAGGAATAGGGATGAGGCAACTAAAAGACCTGCAAGCCTGAAGCTTGTATAGATCAGGGGGAGTAAAACTATAGGATTGTACTCTTTTTCCTTAGGACTGATGGTTTTTTCCACTTGGTTTTCCACAGCCAAGGTTTTAACGAGGCAAACCAAGTTTACTCTGGATCCAGCAGTATCCACCCCATTAGCTTATTGAACCCTGAAGTATTTCATAAGTGGATCCAAGGAAATGGATGAATAAGGGGGAGTGTTGTGTAAACCTTATTATTCACCATTATGTCATGAGTTACACATGACCCTTGGGATCATGTAACTCATGACCCTTGGGTCATGTAACTCATGACCCTTGGGTTATGTAACTCATGACCCTTGGGTTGCCCCTTATCCCTATATATATGGCCCTTGCCATATGATGAATGAGATGAATAAAATACTATTCTACGATATATCGTCTCCCTTCAAACACATGTATGTTTTTTCTTAGTGAACTTTTTCTTATGTGTCATCCATTAATAAAATTTGAATTCGGACACTTAATATGCAACACCATAGTTGTCCAATAGAGGCAGGCACATCCAAATGATACAATAAATTGTTTCTCCTTTTTTTTTTCTTTTTTTCCTTTTTGAAGTAAGTATCTTTCAAATTTGATTAATAGAATGTTTCATGTTTTTAATATATGGATAAAATGAATAATTTTGAGAATATTTATGTCTTGACAATTACTCAAGCCCTTTACTCCTTCAGTCCGTAATGGTTGGAATCACAACTAACTCCTAGTGAATTTTTGATTATGTTCCATATCATCTGGAATAGTTCTTTATATTTGTTCATAATGTTAGCCCAAAATATTATATACCATCATTCTTATACTTGTTAGCAAATAATGAACATGTCGTTCTATTCCAATTAGGAATAATATACAAAATTTATGGATGAATAAAGTTCATTTTCAAATTTATTGCATTATCTTGAGCCAATTGTAACATCTTGAGGATATTGTCAATTCCAACTTTGTAGCATTTTGCCTTTCCACTATTTTAATTTGATTGATAACAATATGTAGCATGTACCGATGAATTATTATTTTTATGATAAGCTACTTTATTCAAATTTGCTATTTGTAATTACAACAAATAGAATTTTGCATCTCTATTAATAGAATATGCAATTGCAGAGGCATTTGACATAACAAATTTTTTTTTTAGTAAAATCTAAATTCATGTGCCAAAATTTGCTCTATAATATATTTTGATAGTTGTCAAATAAATTAGAACTACTACATGGATAAAGTATGTAGAGATATATACATTTTGTCGCATGTGATTTAATTGTGTAGATTGTTTAACAATTCTATTTCGATTATTGTTCTTATATATACACAATTTTGGTTGCTAATAATTATGCTAACATATATAGCAAATCATTATTTAGCACCTGCTTTAACACATTTAATTTTTATGGTGTAACATATAATAAGGCACCTGGAATGAGAAATCCATGTTGCTTTAGTTTTGTGTTTTGTTACTTTTGTATATCATTGGGATAGTGCAAAGATCATAACACCTATTTTTAATTTCGTGTGTTCTATTCATGATACATCGAGAGAAATACTTTTAATTTAATATTATAAATAACTTGTTAAGTAGTCCGATGTCATGGATAATGACATATAATTTGTTCAAGTCATGATACAAAACTTGGTATTACTACCATTAATGACAAAATTATATATCGTTCAATATTGATTATGGATTTTGGCATCTAGAATAAAATTTTGCAAAGTCATCTAAATATAAAATTATTGTTATGTGATTATTTTATATGTAATGTTTAAATTATGAGAAATGATACAAGCTGCTATATAGTATTGTCTAATATTTTCTTTATCTGTATTATGTAACTAAAATATATGTCAGAATTGGGCCTAATGATAGCATCATTATAATTTTTTTTCATATTTACCATAAAAATATTGTTGAATTATTTTAACAATATACATTGGTGCAGAATGAACAAGTTGTGCATCGGTTCAAATTTTATATATATAAAATTCTACAATACATTCCGTGGAAAAAGTTGTATCGATACATCCCAAATCTGAACCATTGGATGTTGATCCAATGATTCGGATTGAGATCAAAAGTCAAAATCAGCATTAATGCTGATTCAGATTAATAGAGTAGGGAATATCATTTAATGCTGATTTTACTTTTGACCTCAATCCAAACCATTTGATCAACATCCAATGGTTTAGATTTTGGATGTATCGGTACAAATTTTTTCATGGGATGTATTGTAGAAGGGCCCATATATATATATATATATATATATATATATATATATATATATATATATATATATATATATATATATATATATATATATATGCAAATTAACATTTATTTTCTTGAAGACCGAATTGTTAGAGATTTTTATCCTTTTCGGACATGATCTTTGTAATTTTTATTTCTTCAAGTCAAAAGTTATGACATGTTAGAAAAGGAGCAAACATGCTAAGGTACAATGTAAGTAATACAAAGTTCTTCGCTTTATTATTCTAAACTTGTTCATAATTTTTTTTCCAAATTCTTGGACAATATTGGATGTTGGTGTGATTATAGGACTATCTCAAATCAATGTATAAATTGACATTTATTCTGAAGTGCTATTACTAAGCCAAAATCAAAGAGTACAAAATTGCTCCGATCACGTGGAAAGATAATTTTTTTTTTAAATTTAGAATTCGCATATTCTATTCATTTTGACTATTAAGTTTAGTTGGACAAATATATGAAATATGTGAGCCATCATTATTGGTTTATGTATGTAGAATATGGTGATAATGGATAATATTCTTTCCTTAATCGGTTTACATGCTTGAACCAAATAACTATGTCATCACAATATTAGAATTTCTAGTCAGAAAGAAATCATTATATTGTTCTGTCACAATATGTAGACAAACTTTGTCTTAGCTTATATTCTGTGACGCTATATTTATTTTGACTCATTAAAACAATTTAGTCACAAGAAAGTTGTCAGTGAAATTACAAATTCCTTTAAATCTAAAGTAATAAAAGTTGAGATTATTTTGGGTACAAGCCGAAAGAGTCCTTCTGTCAACCGGACGAAAATAGCCCTAAGTGACACGGTACTTAATCGTTCTCCTGTGGACTTCGACTAGCTGGGAACCGGCCCCTACAGCTAACCCAAGTTAATCAACACTTGTACGGTTGATTAGCAAAATCACTTAAACTATTAATCTATTACTTTAGACTGTCATTTTTCCAAATATGACTAAAGATAAATTTTAGAGCCATGGCTGAAAGTTACTGTGTCTTAATTTAAGAGGTGACAAAGTCAGATGAGTTTTGACTCACTATCCTAATGCTTATATTAGCAATTAGTGAAATCACACATTTTGATTTTGATGACACAGAGTATGATTTAGGAGTAATCCAAACATCTCATTTAGTAAAAAAAAAACCCTAAAAAATGGACTACAATTGGTTTCATATTATTTAAGTGTTTTCTGAGTCATTATATGACAATTTCTTCAGATATAAAAACACAAAAGGTCACTAAGATCCAGTGTAAGGTACATCTATGGAATAACTTGGATACTCATAAGTTGATAGGTCCATATGATAAACTATCATAGCTAAGAGTATTAAAGAATTTGAAATAGTATATTTAAACATAGTTTGTGCTGAAGTTGAATGACTCATATATCTTACTATGTATATATTGAATAGATCAAGGCCAATTTTACTTGTGCTATGACTTCACGATATATTGAAACTGAATAGATCAAGCATCTTATTATGCACATACATGATCTACATATTTCTGTAACTGAAATTTGTTTTAAAAATTATGCAAAAAGCATGATATTATGAATTTTAAGATGAACAGGTACCTGCAGTTGCGTTTCAAGGCATTAAAAACAACAACAAAAAAGTGGTTCTTGACTATAAAGTCATAAAAAGAACTTTACAGATCTCTTGACGAAGAGTCTGTTTACTCTTGACGAAGAGTTTGTCTAGGAAATTAATCCTAGAATTATCGAGGGGGATGAGATTAAGCCCATAAGTAAGTCATTAGCAGTGACAACCCAATCGAGTCTGACTGGAGATCCCAAGAAGCCGGTTCAATGAGTAAAAACAAGTTGGACTAAGGTGACTTTATGGAACATGACTCGAGATTAAAATCTTATTAAAATAAAGCCCAAGTGGCTGTACATGTGTACACTGATTCCTGATCCCTATATTGAAAGTGTTCCGGAGTGATTTGGTTTGGATGAGTTCCAAGCAAAGTTATGTAGGGTTGACTCCAATCACCAACCCTTTGAGGACTTATCTATATGAGAGGTCGTGAAGGCCGCGACTATAGGACAGGGCGATCTTAGACAACTCTCATGAATATAGAAAAGTGTGCATGGCCAATCAAACGCGCCACCCGATAGACCCAAGAACCTCTAGCGTATGTATGCTATTTTCTGAATCTGGTTCAAGAAGTCTGATTCAAGGGGTAGTCCATCAAGCACTCATTCAGATGAAGACAATAGTCACTAAGTGAGATTCAAGGCTGTAGTCCATCTTATCTATGCACATTATATCATTGTCCAAATTTTTTTTCATCTTTACTCTTTTTGAATATTGTTATCTTTGGTTTCAAATTTTTTTTTTTTTTGGGGAATTGTTGTAATAATTGGTGAAAAAACCAATTTTCCTCCATATTATTATCCCATTTATTCACATTAAAATCATATCATGAATTATTTCTTTAACCCCCTAAAACGGTCACATTAGTACCCATTATCACACATTTATTCCTATTGAATCCTATTGAAAGACCATTGATATATTGTTTTGTGACATGATTCCTATATATACATGTCTCCTTTATGTTGTTGAAAAGGAGGGAAAAAAAGGTTTCCACCCTCTAAAAATTATGTCTATTCCTCCTACAAAATCTATTCCATTTTCAATCATCCACTTCCATTCTAATTCTTTCTATCTTCTGGGCAAAGCTAAGTTCAGGTCAATCTCCCCGAGTCGTGTGCACATGATTCGGGATACCGGCAGAGCGGGGGTTTTACCACTAGGAGCATTCGAACAAAGTTTGTACATAGACCGAATCAACTATTAAGACAGTGCTTTGTGCACGACTTCCCCGGAGGCCGGTAACTTTAATTTTATTTATTTTTGTTTAAAGAATTTTGAAGATAAAGGCAAATATATCCAACAGTAAGTTTGTCCCGTAAGTTATTCCCATAGGAGAAGCTCTCCGTATATATATAAAGGAAAACTATTAAAATCTAAAAAAATTATTAATGTAAAAAAAATATAAATCTAAGCTCTATCTTCTACCATATAAAGATGATTCAAAACAGCTCAAATGTGAGCCGTCTAAGTCGTATGAATATCATCAACCATTTAAATAAATTTTAAAAATAATAGTAAATAATTAAATAACTACCTAAATATTCTACTAATTGTTTTTTTAAAAATTAACTAAGTATTTAACTATCTAATAAGATATATTTACAACTAAATAGTCTAACTCAAGTGGTTAAGGCATGAGGTATTTTTCTTTGGTACTTGAATTAAAATCCTAAATTTGATAGATTTTTATATTTAAGTTTTTAAATATTTTTTCGTATGTGCATTTGCCGGTGCACATTACTTAATCTATACTACTATATAATGAGAAAACTTGAGCTTCACCGTGAAACTTTTCTTTTCGAATATACCCTTGCATATGTTTATTAGTTAAAATTATTCATTAAAGTTAATAAGGACAACTACGTAATTACAGGAGGTGTTCTTCAGTCTTCTTAAATTTAGAATAATTAATATAGTTATCTTTTAGTTTTCCTAAGTAGTATTTATATAAAAAAAATTATTAAAATATTTTTTTAATAATAATTTGTAAAAAACGTGCAACTCACGTGTATATATACTAGTAGCTATTAAGTAGAAGAAAAACTTTGTCACAAAGGAAAAGGAAAGGGTCAAATGACTTTCTACAATACATACTAAAAACACATCAGAACCGTCCATTTATAACTGGACAGTCCAGATTGAAACCGGACATTCTAAATCACATGATAAAACAGATCTTCCTTTCTCTCTTCCTCTCTCTAAAATTGAAGATTTTGAGCTTTTCGAACTGCAAATAAATTTTTATAGCAAAAGAAGTTCTTGATCGACCGAGAGAGAGAGAGAGAGAGAGAGAGAGAGAGAGATTGGCCATGGGACAAGCCTTTCGGAAGCTATTCGATAGCTTCTTCGGCAACAAGGAAATGAGGGTATGGCTTCCCAATTTCTTGCTCTTTTTTTTTTTTTTTTTTTTTTTCCCTTCCATTTTTTTGGTTATTTCCTCAGCTGGGCATGTTTAATTTTGGTTTTTAGGAAATGGTTATTGTTCAATTTTGCTTAAAATTAGGTTTTTTGGTGTAAAATTGCGCGAAAACCTTGAATCAATCATCGGTTTGATGCTCTTCTGCATCAGATTTGACTAGTTTACACATTAACCCACGTGGTTTTAAAATTGTCACTTAAACTCCTCCACGCTAGTAAAAGTTTTTTTTTGTAGTGTAATTATGTAAAAAATGGAATTGTCTTGTAGATTGGAGAGAAATTTTGGTTTATCATGCGAGTATAGTCCGTTGGAATACTAAGGTTGTGGCGGTTAAGTGACCATTTAAGAACATAGGGAGGTACGCTGGGTGATGTTTAGTCTCTTTGCAACACTGTGATAGAAATGCAATTAGGGGCTGTTTGGTTCGCGGATTTGGAGCGCCGAAGTGGCCAAAATCCAGATTTGGGACCGCTTTACGTGTTTGGTTGGAGGATTTGCAGACAGTAAACCTTGTCTGCCACGAAATCGGAGATTTGACATTGGAGTTTTTTTTCCCTCAGAAATGGAGCGCGGAAGTGGGAATATCCTCATTAACACTTCGCGCGTTTAGTTGGAGGACTGCTTCCTCCCTCTTTAACAAAATAAGATTTACTATTCATGTCACTTCAAAAAAAAATGCACTTTTTCGTTCACTTCAATAACCAACCAAACACCAAACTTTAGGATTTTCCACTACTAACTTTCTCTTGTTCAAAACACCCAAACGAAAGATTTTTCACTTCGCTCCGCTTCACCGCAATGCGTACGCAAAATGTCGGTTTCCAGATTTTCCACTTCGCCGAACCAAATAGCTCCTTAATGACCAATTTCCCTGAAGCAGCTAGTTGTAGTTTGAGCTTTGGCTTTGAGATGATAGAGATCCAACAAGGTCTGCAATTAAAGAGCAAATATAATTGAAGCGTAATCAATTGAAAAAAAAAAATCTTTTTATAAGAGAGGATGGCATACCCAGTTGGTGCCTTGTTGGTTTTATGGAAATATCCTCCCTTGCTCGTAGCTACCTTGGCTAGGGATTTGACACTGGCACAAAGGGTTGACGTCGGGTTGACAGTAGTTCATAAAGCTTCATCTTTCTTCTATGGAGCTTGCCATACTCCATAGTTGGCCCCATACTGATGGAAGAGGCTTGGGTGACGATGACGAGGAAATTATGGAATGAAGAAAATCCCACCCGAATGTTAGTATTATAAGACTAGATACATGTAGCACAAAGTGCATGAAGTCCTTTGATATATTTATTACACAATAAAGCTTCAAATACTTGTAGGTAAGGGCAAGTGTCATCACTTAAAGAGTAAAATTTGAGGTAGACCAACAATAGATGAAGGCCTAGGCCTTTTCTCCATGAAGCACAAGTACGAGAATGAGTACTGTGTACAATGCATATGTAACACATGTTAATGACTAAAACTTGGAGTCTATATATGTAAAATGAATTTAGTCAAAAACTATGTAGTTTAAGTTTAAAAATAAAGTTCAATTTCTAAAACAAAATTATCTAAGTTGTATTTTAAAAGACAATGACCATATCCATAACATGCACTATAAAGGTACTCATGAAGTACCCAAAATTTAGAATAAAAATGAATAATAATTTTGGTACGTATACAATACACATACTGCGAGTAGCCAAGGTGTATGATTAGGGGTGAGCATTGGTCGGTTCGGTTGAACCGAACCTAAATTTTTTCAAACCGAATTCAAACCACACCAAAATTTCCCAAACTGAACCAAACCGAATTTTTCTGAAACTGAACTAACCGAACTTGAAGCATGTTTCCTATGAAGACATAGTAATGTAGGAGTTTACAGTATCAAGTTTAAGACTGGCTTGCTTTTATGGAGCTTCTAGGCAGTGTAGTCAAAGGCGCGCCTTGCTCCTAGGCGCAGGGGTAGTGCCTCAAGACACTCAAGGCGAGGCACAGTTCTTAAGGCGCGCCTTAGGCACGCCTTTCCCGAGCGCCTTGGAATAGCTAAGGCGTGCCTAGGCGCGCCTTGACCTCAGGGCCCTCCAGGCGGAGTGTTTTGACTGTTATTTAAGCTGCTATTTTTTTGAACTGTTGTTTGTTATTTTTTTTTACTTTTTTTTCTCTAGTTTTTTTTTAACTTTTTTACTTTGAATACTGTTTTTAACTTGTTTAGTATGTATACTGTTTTCTAACATCATTTTTTGTTAGTTTTTTTTTCTTCCAGACTTCATAATATTGTTTTTTAACTTCATTTAATATGTTTGTTTTATTACTTTACATTAGTAATTTTGTTTATATATATATATATATATATATATATATATATATATATATATATATAAACAAAATTACTAATGTAAAGTAATAAAACAAACATATTAAATGAAGTTAAAAAACAATATTATATCTTATAAGATGGAAATTATATATATATATATATATATATATATATATATATATATATATATATATATATATATATAATTTCCATCTTATAAGATATAATATTGTTTTTTAACTTCATTTAATATGTTTGTTTTATTACTTTACATTAGTAATTTTGTTTATATATATATATATATATATATATATATATATATATATATATATATATATATAATTTTCATCTTATAAGATTAAGTCATGTTAATTTGAATTTTCCACTTCAAGGATATCCTAAAAATTCAATTTAAAGTGATTGCATGTTAACCTACACAAGGGAGGAATTGGAAGCACACATGTTTATCAATGCAATATATATATATATATATATATATATATATATATATATTGAAAAAAAAATATATATATATATATATATATATATATTTTTTTTTGGAAAAGGGTAAATTTTATTCCATCAACTCAATAAGGTTACAACATAGTGATACAATCCCGGCTCAGGGGGACATTACTAGTACATCCGACTCAATGTTATGAAGTATGTCCACCAGTGGGGTGGATAATCCCTCATAAATGCGCCGGTTCCTCTCCCGTCAAACATGCCAAACTGATGCAGCAAGTCTCAATCTAGCATGCCTGGCCCAGCTCTGCTCCTTGCCCCTGCAATCACCAATCCACTTAAGGATTTCTCTGAAATTCCGCTCCATTCCAACCCCTCCCAAGTGTCTCCGGCTCTGCTCTGCCCAGATGCTCCATGCCACATGGCATTGAAAGAACAGATGCCCAATGGATTCAGTCTCTGTCTCACACAAAACACACTTAGGGTCAGGGACAGAAACCCCGAACCGAAGCAGTCTGTCCCTAGTAAGCAGTCGGCCCAGCACCAGTTTGTATGCAGACAGTTGCATTTTCCTGGCAAGCCCCTTCCCCCAGACAAAGTCGAACTCCTCAATATCATCGAAGTGGGTGCGGACAAGGTCGTAGCAGCTGCTAAATCGGAACTCCCCTGCACCCACCGAGCATCCAGGAGGGGCCCAAATCCAAACATCAGACTGTGCCGTAGGAGTGATCTGCACCTGTCTGATCTCCTCCCCTAACGGAGCAGTGAAACGATACTCCTCTGGCTTCCAGACCCCACCACGAATGATGTGCCTACACGTCAAACCCCTGTATGCCACGCCGTCCCTCTGGGGGCCCAGTATCTCCAGGAGGGACTGACCTGAGATCCACGGATCAAGCCATAGGTCCGTCTCCCCTCCCTCCCTCATCCTCCTCCGCAAAGCCGTCCGAAGGACAGGACGGTTCCTCAGGATATGCTTAAAAGACACAGAGAAGTTGTTGTCAATTTCACATACCCAGAAATTTTTGCCCCGGAGATATCGACTGGTCATCCAGGCCGACCATAGAGAATCACCCTGAAGGAACCTCCATGCCAGCTTGATCCCCGCCGTCTCCCTGACAGAAACAAGTGATCGCAGACCCACACCTCCCTCTTTCATGGGCCGACAGAGCTGCTCCCAGGAGACGACATGAATCCCCCCATGCCAGATGAACTTGGCACATATGCCCTCAATCTTTCGGATAGTAGCCAGAGGGACCATAATCGATTGGAGCCAGAACATCGCAATAGCAGAGATAACTGAGCGAACCAGCTCAATACACCCTCCAAACGATAGGCCAGCCGCCTGCCAGCCCTCAACCCTCCTCTGAGCAAAATCCACCAGACTCTGACAATCACGATCCTTCGTGTAGTTGACGGAAAGGGGCACCCCCAGATATTTCACCGGGAGGTCCCCCTTTTCCACCCCAAGCTCCAAGGTCCGCTCCTCCTTCAAAGTGCAAGAGCTGCTGAAGTAGACTTTGCTTTTGTCCCTGTTTAACCGAAGGCCCGATAGCTGTCCGAACTCCTCCATCACTGCCGCAAGCTCCCTCATCCCACGCATGGAAGGCCTCAACAGGACCAAGAGATCATCTGCATAAATGAGATGAGAGACCACCGGGGATACCCTGCTGTATATCGGTACAATCCTCTCCCGATGTACCGCGATGTCCATCAGACATGTGAAATACTCCATCACAAGGGTGAATAGGTATGGGGAAAGCGGATCCCCCTGCCGAAGCCCCCTGTTGCTACCAAAGAACCCGTAAGGGATACCCTGGATGAGGACCGAGAAAGTAGGAGAGGTGATGCACTCTCTGACTCTATCCACCCAAGTCTCGGAGAAGCCCATCGCAGTCATCAGATGACAGAGGAAGTCCCTGTTGACAGTATCGTATGCTTTCCTCAGGTCGAGCTTCACACATGCCTTCATCCCTCCAGGCTTGTGGAACTCCCGAATCAGCTCATGAGCCAGCAGGCTATGCTCCGCAATAGACCGACCCTTAATGAAGGCCGCCTGATTCCGAGACACCAGACCCTGCATAGCATCCTCCATCCTCCTGCACATAAGATGAGTAATTATTTTATACAAATAATTACAGCAAGCAATCGGTCGAAAGTCAGCAAGAGATGTCGCCCCCTCCTTCTTTGGCACAAGAGTCAGGAAGGTGTGGTTCAGCTCCTTCAGGAGCTTGCCCGTATCAAAGAACTCCTGAACAGCCGCAAGGACCGGGGCCTTGAGGGTGTTCCAATGGCGTTTGTAGAAACCACTGGAGAACCCATCCGGCCCAGGAGCCTTGGAAGCATCAGCCTGCATCACAATTGTCTCCACCTCCGCCATCCGGACAGGGGCCATAAGAAGACTATTGCCATATTCCGTAATCAACGTCTTCGTAATCAGCTGCGGGAAGACCGAGGGATAGTCCGTCTGATGATAGAGCTCAGAGTAGAAATGGACAGCCTCCTCCTGGATAGCAACCTGGTCAGTCACAAGGCGCCCGTCCCTGCCAATCAGTCTCTGGATACGGTTCCGGTGCTGACGCGCCCGGATGACGTCATAGAAGAATTTGGTGCAACGGTCCCCATCCTTGAGCCAAGAGCATTTGGCCCGTTGGGCCGCACTAATCTCCTGCTGAAGCCTCAAGGTGTTGACCTCTGCAGCCAAACTCTTCTCTCTAGCCGCCATCTCCCCACTCAACATGTCGCCCTGAAGCTCTGCCTGCAGGTCTCGCAACTCCGCCTCCTTCTCCTGTAGGGGAGTCCGGGGAAGTGCCCTCACCCAGTCCCGGATGGCGCGTTTAGCGTTTTTCAGCCTGTGAACCATACAAAACTGGGCAGTGCCGTCCACCTCCTGGCCAAGTCCTCCCGCCACAGTCTCCCCATAGCCAGCTGATAGGAACCAACTGTTGTCATACCGGAATGGACGGGCTCTCCATCTGGGACTCTCCACGAAGCGCACCAGGATCGGCGAGTGGTCACTGGTCCCCGCAGGGAGCCCCTCAGCCACAGAAGAGGGGAATAGGCGGAACCAGTCACTGTTCCCCAGAGCCCGATCCAGCTGGCATGCCACCCTGCTCACCTCCGCCTTGTTGTGCCAAGTCCATATGTGTCCTATCCTCTCCAGGTCCCTGAGCCCTGACTGGAGAAGACAAGACTGAAAATCTGAAAGTATCTGGTCCGGCACCGGCCTCCCCCCCAGCTTCTCTTCCCGGTATAGCGTAGCATTGAAGTCTCCCATAATAAGAAGAGGGAGATGCCGATGCCTCGCTAGTGAGCTCAGCCTGATGATGTCCTGCCACAAGGTCTCCCGACGCCTCCTGTCATTGTGCCCGTAGACGGCACCCAGTAAGAAGTGGAACCCCCCCTTGTTGGTGAAGGAGATAGCCACCAGCTGGTCAGACATGAAAACCTCCTCACCCTCCCAACTAGCTCCATTCCATCTAACCCAGATCCTCGCCATATCACAGAGACCAAGGTTGTGAAGCTGGACCCAATCCGTAGGGGTTCTACGGGACAGAGTTTTTGCCCCCCTGATCTTAGTCTCAAGTAATATCGAGATTTCACACTGTTCCTTCCTCAGCACCTCACTAATCTCCCTCCATCTCCCCAGAGAACACCCCCCCCGTACATTCCAGGCAAGGGCCGACATCTAAATCACGGGTGGGGTCCCCTGAACATCCTCTGAAGGGGCACCCGGGGAGAGTGCAACCTCCATATCTCTGGTATCCTCATCTCTATCCCCCTGTATAAGGAGGGAGGCCGTGGCCCCGTGTGGGTCCCCCTGTGGGGGAGGCTGTGCTAGTACTGCCACCCATTTAGGGTTGACCTGCCACACTCTCTCTGTCCCACCCTGTCCGCTATCCTCACCATGTGCCTCCGTAGCCTGGCGCTTCCGACTGTACACCTGAATAGCAAGCGCTTCTTTATCTCCCTGTCGCCTGTCCTCCTGCCCCATACTCCTGGTGGTCATGGTCCTCGTCCCCGCATACTCAACCAACGCTCCAGCAAGATCCTCCGTCGGGGGCCCCTCACCTTCTCCCGAGATAGGGGGAGAGTCTGCCTCCATAGCGTCCTCCATCACGCCCACCTGGTCCACAACGGGGGAGTCATCTGCACCACCTGCCACCTGCACAGCCTCCTCCGGCACCACCTCAGAAGCTCCCCCACGTCTACACGCGCTCGGGAGATGCCCGAAGCAGGCACATGCCGGACATCTGGGGGGGACCCACTCATACTCCACCTTCTGCCAAGCGAACTGGCCAGAAGGTGTCCTGTACTTCAGCTGCTCAGGCAGGTCCAACTTGGCGTCAATCTCCACAAAGACCCGTGCATACATCAGTCTAGACCTGAAGGTGGTGGCATCATCCACCTTAATCGGCTTGCCAATGAGGCTGGCAAGTCTCATAAGCAGTGGGACACTCCAGAAGCGTACCGGGAACTCAGGGAAACGAACCCACACTGGCACAGCATTAAGCACCTCCTTCTCGCACCTCAAGTCGGGGGTCCATTGCTTCAGAATGATGAGGCGGCCGTCAAATGTCCACGGCCCTCCCTGGAGTATCCGAGTCACATCTTCCGCCAACCCAAATTTAACGAAGTAGAAGCCGTTCTCCTTGGAGAAGAACTCCATGCTCCCCTTCGGCCGCCAGACTCTGTCCGCATATCCTCTGATCTGTCCGTAGAAGGGCTTGCTCCCCAACACGTATAGCACCAACGTGTTCTCCCAGAATGCCGTCACCTTCGCCACTTCATCGGCCGGGAAGTCAGCGCAGAGCTCACCCCCAATCGCCATAGGTGCAACGTACTCCATCGATGCCGGCGTCTTGGCGACCCCCACCTTGCAGGCATCCGCCCAGGATACAGGCCGCTGGCCCGAACTCCGAGGTGGGGTCGTCGGAGGTGGCCTGGCACTCGTGCTCGCAGCAGTAACTCTCCCTCCGATAACTGGGACAGCCGTCCCCGTCGCCCCTTTCGCACGAGGCGCCATGCAATCCTGGCTTGTCCCTCCCGATCCCCCGAGTGTGCCTGTCCCCCCGATTGACCCGCTCTCCTGGCTATCCCCGTCCTCCTGTCCGATCCCTGCGTATAAGTTGTGCCCCTCCTAGCCTCAGGGATCTGTGATCTTTGCCCTCCTCCGCGCCGAACCCTCCGATTCTGGACCGTAGTCCAAGCCCCCTCCTCATCCTCCAATCCCGACGATGTTCTTTGTGCGGCGAACACCATCGGGGACCCCCCGGACGTCTCCGTCGTCGAACCCCCAGCCGAAACCTTGCCCGGGAGGGGATTTCCCGCCCGCAGCCCGCCCCGGCCACCCCCCCCCCCCCGCCTGGGGGGGGGTCGCCGGCAGCCGCCCGCCCCCCGGGGGGGTCGCCGGACCTCCCCGGGTCGTCTGCTGCACTCCCGCGCACCCGCGGACGCGAGCAGTAGTTGCCGTGCCATTCGCCGGCGGCCCGCCGCCGCCGACCGCCACTGGCCGGTCGCCACCGACCGCCCCCGCCACCCCCTTGCCTTTCCCCCGGTCCGGGGGGCGGTTGGCAGCCTCCACGTCGCCGTTTGTCGATGCCCTAGCAGAGCTAGGGTTTACTGTAGCCGCTGTCACCATCTTTTATATATATATATATATATATATATATATATATATTGCGCCTCGCTTATATTGCGCCTTAAGTGCGTCTTGCGCCTCGGGCGATATGGACCCTTTGCGCCTCAAGTGCGCCTTGCGCCTTTGACTACCTTGCTTCTAGGTAGTAGGCATAAAAGAGTTAAGATGCCTATTGTCATACGAATATGAAGGACATGCCAACCCCAGCAGAATTTCCTATGAAAACATAGTAATGAAGGAGTTTCATACATAACGTTGGTCAGGATTGGATTTCACCAGTTCTGTTATCCTATCATTGCTGGCTACTGCAGTTGGATTTCACCCATCTATTTAAAAATGGTTGATGGGGTTACCAATGTTAGGTTCTGATAACCAATTCTTACGTATAAAACATATAGATCAAGCTTGTTCAAACTTCCAAGATATTGTATATCCCCATTAAATGCTTCTTCAAGTGGTGGTTTTGATAAAAGAAAAACCACTAATGATTGCCGAAAGACTCCTCTCGGATGTTTTTATTAATTCAAAATGCATCAAGATGCATGTCGTAGCATAGTCCTTAAGAGTAGTTACTGAATAATTGTGGCAGATAATCCGACTTAAAGATAACATGGTTTGCTAGAAATGGAAGTAGGAGAAATAAGCATCTCTTGCCAAGTTAGACGTGTCCTCAGTTCAGAATAACATGTGTAGATATCTTTGAGATTACTTAGATATGAGTAACATAGAGTTTATTGCGCCTTAGGAGTTATAAATTCATCTTGGAGATTAAGGGATGACTGTGCAACCTATTTGGAGCGGTACTCTATGTTGATAGTATCTTACGATACACGATATGCATATTATGATACAATATACTACCATTTCGTAGGTATATGTTGGTTGATCTTAATCCAATACAATACATATAGGATGTTAGGTAGTGTAGGTCTTTTATTTGAGACATGTAATGATCTGGATTCTGGAACCGGATAGACGTGTACAAATGAAATATAAAAAATTTATGAGAAAATTATATTACATCATATTCCTATATGGAAACTCCTAAGTTATTATATCATGTGCTATACGATACATGATAAGATATACGATACATGACATGATATGCAAGCAAATCAATACACGGCACATATCTCGAGTTGACAACCTAGGTGGTAATATTTTTAGGATAGTTGCCACTGCAACTAAAAAGCAATTACAGCTGATAGAGTTGAATGGAGGAATCTTGCTAGTTGCTAACCTGAGAAATCTGGGATAAGGAGGTCTGTCATGTTGCACTTGGGAGGGAGAAATAGAGTGCAGAAAGAGGGCTTAAGAAGCTTCCTTCTCATCATTCTGATGTGTGCATAGTATAACCCAAGCCTGTTCTAACACTTCTTAGCTTTAGTCAGTCTCCTGTAAATGAAAGGACCTCGACGGATCAACCGATAAACACATCGTCCCGGAAGCCCAACCTGCATATCGGTGATTACAAATGGCAATTTATTTGGTTCTATACAAGTTACATGGACAAACATTTGAAGCTTGCTAAAGAAAGATGGATAAGCAACCACTGATAAGCTTGCTAGAAGGGAGAAATTGCAATACTGTTTCACTTATTTTAGAGTTGTTTTAATAATTATGGTTGCTTGTTAATATAACTCAACTCTGTGGTAACGCTTCTTACTTTTTCTAAGCCACCTGGAAATGAAATGAGCTCGAGGGATGAACCAATAAACATTGTGTCCTGGAAGCACATCCAGCATATCAGTGATTGCAAATTTGCAATCTCTATGGTTTTGTGCAAGTTACATGGGCAGTCACAAACATCTGAAACTTGTTAAGAAAGAGGGATATATAAACACAGATGAGCTTGTTAGAAGGGACAAACTGCAATATTAGTTTGCATATTTTAAGGGTTGTTTTAATAGTTATGCTTGCTTGTTTGAAGGGAAGAGTGCAAGAAAATACATTTAAGAGTAATTATGGTTGCTGGCTACCACTGTTAGGACCTGTTATTACATATGCTATTCTTTGTCTGAGTGAGGAGATAATTGTTGGCCCAGAGATTGTTGAACCAGGAAGCACTTACAGTGTAGTATTTTGGTTACTATTGGAAGAGAGAGAGGAAAACAATGTGTTAAGTGTTATATTAGAGTTATTGGTTAATGGGCTTTAGTCCCACATTGCTTGGAGTAATATGAGAGGAGGCTAGCCTCTCCTATATATATGTAGTCTCTCAACAATAATAAACATCTCATTATTTTCAACTCTACATGGTATCAGAGCAAAAACCCTAGCCGTCACCCACCACTCTCCCTCTCTCCACAAAACTCTCCCCACAAATCCTAGCCGTCAACCCCCCCTCCCCGCTGCTGCTGCCCCCCCTCCCGCTCCTTGGCATGTGTAAATCGAAGAAGGACCATTCAATTTTCTATCGACACACATCTGCTGGAAGAATACTCCTTGGTGTCTATGTTGATATTGTAATCACGGGAGATGACAATTAGGGTATTGTAGGCCTCAAGAAGTTCCTTGGAGAACAATTTCAAACCAAGGATATGAGATCTTTGAACTATTTCTTGGGCATTGAGGTCACACGGGGTAAGCGGGACATTGTAATGTCTCAAAGAAAGTATGTGCTGGACATACTAAATGATGTAGGCATGATGCAAGCAAAGGGAGCAACCTCACCTATGGATCCATGGACGAAGTTACTTCCAGACGAAGGGGTCCTGATGACCAATCCAGATCAATATCGTCGAGTAGTTGAAAAACTAAACTACTTGGCGGTCATGACTCGCCCGGACATTTCTTTTGCAGTAAGTGTTGCAAGTAGATTTATGGCTTCTCCAAGAGTTCCATACTGGCAGGCAGTTCTCAGAATACTGTGTTATCTAGTCAAGAACCCAGAAAAAGAAATTCGAATAGAGAATAATGGACACACTCGCATTGACTGTTTTACTGATGCTGACTGGGGAGCAAGTTTGACAGATAGACGATCTACAACTGGCTACTCAGTATTTATTGACGGAAATCTAGTTTCATAAAAGAGCAAGAAGCAGAGTGTGATAGCACGCTCAAGCTCAGAAGTAGAATATCGATCTATTGCTCATGACACGTCAGAGATATTATATATAAAACATCTCTTACAAGAACTGGAAGAAGACGCAAGATCTCAAGCGGCAGATTTATGGTGTGATAACCAATCTGCTATTCATATTGCCACCAACCCAGTATTTCATGAACGGACAAAGCATATTGAAATTGACATCCACTTTGTTCGTGATGAATATACAAAGGGTGTGATAAGGTTTCAACATGTGAGGACTGGCGACCAGATAGCTGACATCTTCACAAAGTCTCTTTTGGGTCCTCGGATGTAACAAGCTGGACATGATTGACATCTATGTTCCAGCTTGAGGGAGGGTGTTAAGTGTTATATTAGAGTTATTGGTTAATGGGCTTTAGTCCCACATTGCTTGGAGTAATATGAGAGGAGGCTAGCCTCTCCTATATATATGGTCTCTCAACACAATGCTTGAGTGTTATTTAGCATAGATTGAAGCCTTTATATAGGCAATATAATGATACTTCTATATAGCTAAGCTACTGACACATAACTCCTAAAGAATAGGACAAAGCAATAGAATAGAAAATGACAAAGGACTGGGTAAATAAGTTAAATGCAAGTTATGCAACAAGATTATTCATAACATTCATCCTCCTAATCATGTTGCTAATTGACAGCTTTGAACTCCAATTTTCTAGCGCATCTCCAAGAACTTAAGCCGCCCAAGTGGTTTGGTGAGAATGTCCGCCAGCTAATCATCCGTGGCAACATACTCTACCTCAATCTTTCCATCTTCCACGCATTCACGTATGATGTGGTACCTTGTATCAATGTGCTTGCTTCTGTCGTGATGAACCGGATTCTTGCAAAGTGCAATTGCTGATTTGTTGTCCACCTTGAGCATCACTTTGTCATTGTTTTGCGGCTTTATTTCGCCAAGGAGACGCCTAAGCCAAATGCCTTGACAGGCTGCGGTAGAAGCTACGATGTACTACGTTTCACACGATGACAATGTTACTATCTTATGTTTTTGTGATGCCCAACTCACCAGGTTTGAGCCAAGGAAGAATACAACTCCAGTAGTGCTCTTCCGGTCATTCACATCTCCAGTCATGTCTCTATCGCTATAGTCCACAGGACTTGGTTCTTCCTTGCCTTTTTTCACGTAACAGCAGTCAAAGTCAATTGTACCATGAACATATCTTAAGATTTGTTTCACGGCAGCCATGTGCTGCTCTGTTGGTGCCTCTATGTAACGGTTCACGATCCCAACCGCATAGGCTATGTTCGGTCTTGTATTTACCAAGTAACGGAGACTTCCTACTATGCTGTGGTAGTAGGTTTATCAACTTGGGGACTTGAGCTCGACTTGCTCAGCTTCAGCCTTGCCTCCATTGATGTTTGTGTCAGGTTGCAATCTGTTAAGCTGTACTTTTCAATAATTTTGAGACAATACGGATCCCCCTTGTATTAGCTGCATAAGAAGGGTGGAAGGTGCACCAGATAGATGTAAAGTCCGGTTTCCTCAACAGCAACTTGGAGGAGGAGGTGTATGTGGCGCAGTCGCCCGGCCATGCACAGAAGGGCAGTGAAGACAAGGTGTTGAGGCTCAAGAAAGCATTGTATGAGCTACGTCAAGCGCCAAGAGCCTGGAATAAAAACATTGACAAAAGCTTAATCTCACTCGGTTTTGCACGATGTCCAGTCGAGCATGCTGTCTACAAGAGAAATCTCGGCGGCAGAAGTCTCCTAGTCGGCGTGTACGTAGATGACTTGGTCATCCCAGGGACGAGCAGTACTGAGATTGCTAATTCAAGTTGCAAATAAAGGAGCTATTCAGCATGATTGACCTTGGACTACTGAGCTATTACTTTGGGATCGAAGTGCAACAGAAATCTCAAGGAATCTTGTTGTGCCAATCATCTTACGCAACCAATTATTGAGAAGTGTGACCTAACAGATTGCAATCCGACGCAAACACCAATGGAGGCCAGTCGAGCTCAAGTTCTCAAGTTGATAAACCTACTACCACAACATAGTAGGAAGTCTCCGTTACTTGGTAAATACAAGACCGGACATAGCCTATGCGGTTGGGATAGTGCGTCGTTACATGGAGCCACCAACAGAGCAGCACATGGTTGCCGTGAAACAAATCTTAAGATATGTTCGTGGTACAATTGACTTTGACTGCTGTTACGTGAAAAAGGGCAAGGAAGAACCAAGTCTTGTGTGCTATAGCGATAGCGACATTGCTGGAGATGTGGATGACCAGAAGAGCACTACTGGAGTTGTATTCTTCCTTGGCTCAAACCTGGTGACTTGGGCATCACAAAAATAGAAGACAATGGCATTGTCATCATGTGAAACGGAGTACATTGCAGCTACTACCGTAGCCTATCAAGGCATTTAGCTTAGGTGTCTCCTTGGCGAAATGAAGACGCAAGACAATGACAAAGTGGTGCTCAAGGTGGACAACAAATTAGCAATTGCATTTTGCAAGAATCCGATTCATCACGACAGGAGCAAGTACATTGATACAAGGTACCACTTCATACGTGAATGCGTGGAAGATGGGAAGATTGAGGTAGAGTATATTGCCAAGGATGATCAGCTGACGGACATTCTCACCAAACCACTTGGGCGGCTTAAGTTCTTGGAGATGCGCTAGAAAATTGGAGTTCAAGCCGTCAAGTAGCAACATGATTATGAGGGTGAATGTTATGAATAATCTTGTTGCATTTAACTTAATTATCCAGTCCTTTTGTTATTTCCTATTCTATTGCTGTGTCATATTCTTTAGGAGTTATGTGTCAGTAACTTAACTATCTAGAAGTGCCATTGTATTGTCTATATAAAGACTTCAATTTATGCTAAATAACACTCAAGCATTGTTTTTTCTCTCTTCCAATATTAACCAAAGTACTACACTATAAGTGCTTCCTAGTTCAACATTCTCTGGGTCAGTAGCTTAATTATCTAAAAGTACCATTGTATTGCCTATATAAAGGCTTCAATCTATGCTCTCAAGCATTGTTTTCCTCTCTCTCTTCCAATATTAACCAAAGTACTACACTGTAAGTGCTTCCTGGTTCAACAATCTCTGGGCCCAGAGATAGTACTTTGGTTAATATTGGAGGAGAGAGAGGAAAACAATGCTCGAGGTTGAAGCCTTTATATAGACAATACAATGGTACTTCTAGATAGTTAAGTTACTGACGCATAACTCCTAAAGAATAGGACAAAGCAATAGAATAGGAAATGACAAAAGAACTGGGTAATTAAGTTAAATGCAACAAGATTATTCATAACAATAATATTATATCAAAAATGGTTGAAAATGGTTTAAACTAAATAGGCTGCTAGGTTTTGTTACTCCTGCACCCTAAGTTATTGAAAGCACTAATTGGATGAACTTTTAAGTAGTCTTTGTATATTTGAAGATGATTAAACATATTGTTATTTGAGTAAGAGACTGAGAAAGTTAGAGTGGCTGTAGTTAACATGTCGTGAAGTCACGATATGAAGTGTTCATATAACTCTTTAGTGCTTAGGCAAGCCATTTTCAACAACTATACAAGATGGTAGGAGTACCAAACTAAATAACTTAATGTGGTAGCTAAAAGATATCTATACTTGTATGATTGTTTTTGTGTAGCTTCGGGCCTTGAGAGGAATTCTCCCTGGCATGAGCTTTTTTAATTTGAAAGATTTCATGCCCGTATATAATACTAGTCTGCCCAATGTTTGTGATTAGCTATATGATACAACTATACAAGCCTAGTTAAGTACTCTGATGGGAAAAAGACAGGCTGATAGTTGAGCCTTCTAGTTTCAAGTGTGTACACGATTTCCTTATAACTGAGGCAAAGATATCACACTGGGCTGCAATCATGTGTGATGTACTGCTTGCCTTTTCAGACCGAAAGATACATGTGTGATGTTTTGGTAGTAAGAAGAAGGTAAATAAGAGTGTATAGGGAAAGGGAAAAAAAAAATCAAATGGATAAAACATAGTCTCCCATTAAAGAGAACCCTTTCTCCATATTATGTTTAAAATGAGACAAATATAATTACGAGAAGTTCAAAAGACATAGGTTTCTATCTATCCCGCATATGTTTGGTCAGCAACATGATCCTTTTCCTCCATCCATACCATATTTTCTAGTTTCGGACGACTATCATAAGCACTTTCCTGCCTCGGACCAGGTTTGCTTGGTTTCCCTTACTCGTCAACTTCTTCAACTATGAATCTCTCTCCCCTGATGGGAAACCATCTTTCTTGCACATGTCTAAATAACCCCAAATATTTCATACACATGATCATTATACATGGGTACTTGTACAAGCTTTATCTATATGTTTTATACATTATACTTGCTTGTCAAAACTTAATCCTGGAATGCCTACTAGCCATTTTTCTTTATGCAAGTAGATTGAATATAGGATTAATTTAAATCTTCTATGTCTATTGATTTTGATGTAACTATATCCTTTTTTCCATTCATGATTGGACTTTACTGACATAACTAGTTTGTGCCAAACCATTTATTTTCAATATAGTACTATATTAGTATATGACACATAGATGCATTCTTTTCCTTAAACTTGAGAAGGCTCTATTCTATCTCGATGTCATGTCTCAGTTTTGTATACCAATTGGGATTCGATGTTACATAGAAATAAAATTCAATCCCATGCCTTCTCATGTGACAATATTGTTAGCTCCTTCAATTAGTGAATTCTGTCAAATTGTTGATATGTATAAACTAATAGGTTTGTCAACTTATAATAATAATTTTTTCCTGTCCCTTATCTTTTGTAATTTTTGAATGAAAGTTTGTGAAGACAATTATAGTTTGTTGCTGGATGTGTTTCACAACTGTTTTCTATTCTTGATCCTAAGAGGTAGTCAGGTGAATGCAACATCTTAAGCCTAATCTTAACTTCTTTACTCTTCGTCAATGTGCTTTCGACCATGGGGTAAAAATTTGATGTCGATGGTTAATGACCTTACATTGTCTGACTAACAAGTTAGATCTCTGACCCGCTAACTGCCCTATGGGGTCCATATCTTGTCCATTCTTGAATTGCAGGAACTTGGTACCAATTTGTAAAGGGTTTCCCTCATATGACCTCGATCATTAACTTTTGTCAATCCTTAATGGAGTTTTAGATTCTCGTTTCGGTTGGCATCAAATTCATTTGCGCAACTCTTTATTCTGGTTTTGGATTAAAGTGAAATTGACTTATTCTGACTGACCATGAAAAAGGGTGTCGCTTGGCATAATAGTAAGGTTTAGACTTAATGTGCTTGCATCCTGGAGGATGCGAATTTGAGCTGCAGAAACAGCCTCTCCATTTATTGGCGGTAAGCCTGTGCACATCTTCATCCTCCCAAGAAACTGCAATTAGTCAGGTCCCTGTGGCACTGGGACACCCCTTTTTCATCAACTCACGGGGGATGCAGCAGGTTTTTTTACCAGTCTGCCTGCAATTGGGAAACCTGCTGTGGGCACAACAAAATAAATTCATAAAATTCCTTCTATAAATGCTTCACTTTGAGATAACTAATTACTCTCCATTTTTTATTTCTGATTCTTATATTACTCCAATTCATTTTCCTTTACTTTTTTCTCTTCATGTAATTGTTGTTCTGACCTGTAATTTGCAATTTTTGACATCATAAATTCCAAGTGTGCAAACTTTTTTTAAATCTGTCCAGAAGTTGATCCTGTGAACATGACATTCTGTAATGTTTTAATATTTATTTCTTTATTGTGAACATTATACAAACAAACTTGTTCTATTTTCACCATCTAAAGCCCAGCTGAAGTAGGATCACACGGGGAAAGTTGGGCGATATAAACCATTTAGTTGGTGGAAGGGGGGATTTGGACCCATGACCTTTTGCTTTGGTACCATGTTAGTTAACCGTTGTTCCCAAAAGCTTAAGCTGATAGGAACACGTGCCAATAGTATACATTAAACCTCTTAACATCTTCATAACAGTAATATTGCATGCACTCATTGCATTTTAAGCCTTATTGAGCGATCTATCCCTTGTCAGAGTTCGAACAGGAATTTTATGACCAATTATACTGCTATTACTGATTTTCATTCTTTCTGTAAGCAGCATCCCAGATAGTTCTACTATTTGCTTCACATAATTTCATTTCCAGTTTTATCTTTCTTAGGTGGTGATGCTTGGACTGGATGCGGCGGGTAAAACTACTATATTGTACAAGTTGCACATTGGAGAAGTTTTATCAACAGTACCAACAATAGGTAGGAATTTAATGCCATTAATTGATTCCCCTAGGTGGTGGATCTCCATCTGATTCTGCTACACGCTAGACTTTTTATGTTATTCTTTCGGAAGATATTTTTTAGTACGACATTTTCAGAATAGCGATCTGTTAACTCCAAAATTAGTTTTTGATGTCAGAGTCAGTCTTATATCCTTTTTTGCCAACTGACAGATTCATCTTAGAAACTGGAATGATGTACATGAAGATTAGAATTTAGAACTGAAGATATTTTTACACTTTAAATTATGTGAAAATACTAACATATCAATATGCAGAAGGAGAACTTTACCAGGATTTTACATCTTATGAAGTTCTGATTCTTGTAAAAACTAACAATCCATCATAATAACTATCTGTTTCTCGCAAAGTATATCTGGATATTTTTTTTTTGCGATGATTTGTTTTTTCTTTTGTTTGAGACATCTCGGTAATTGTTGACCAAATCCTTACAACTTGTAGTCAACTTGATATATTCCTTTCCTGATTGAATCTTTACATGTAAGCTAGAAGGTGATTTTGAGAGGAAGGAGGTGCATCTTATTTATTATGTGTTTTAGATCATGCAATGGTAACAAAGCTAACAGTCCTTTTTTCTTCTTCAAAAGCTTGAATAGTCTTAAGAGAGTGGGAGTAAGGCAAAATATATTAAGTTATATTCTTCTGAGAGTTACAAGTCAAAGATCAATATATGGTATGATATCTTAATCGTCAAACTCGTGCCTATCAAATTTGTGAGCCCTTGAAAACTCTTATCTTAAATTGGGATAATATGGATTATGGGAAAAAAAAAAATCCTATATGTTATTTTGTGTATAGTTTCTGGGAGTTTTTCAAGCTAGAAGCCATTCTCATATTGGATGTGCTATTTAGCGATATCAATACCAAGTGCTTATGCATGAAACTAGTATAATCCCTTGAGAAATATATATATGTAATCGCTTGCGAAGGCTGTCTATAGTAACTTGGAAGTGGCCTTGACTTGTGTAATTATTAAATAGGACCAATCAGGAGACTTGGATTTGCTTTAGATCCAATTCAAATTGGCAACTTTGGAGGTTTAGGTTCCCTTTAGGAAGCAATTTTCAGCTCTACTTAGGTTTATTTATTGAGCCATATTATTTGCATGATCAATTTTTGATGCTTCCCGTGAATGTTTTGGGCTTTGTTTTGCTTATTCTCCATTCATATCGGGTTTTTAATGTTCTACACCCTTGAGTCTGGGATTCCTCTTCAATTTGACATGACGTTGTCAAACAAACTCTTAAACTCCTATTCTATCTGGTCCTATCCTCATAAAGTCCTAACTCTGTGCTCTGGTCTGTTATCTGGCAATCAAGTAGATCAGCTTTGGTGCAATCTTTGACCCTAAATCCCAGCAATGGTACTCATCGAATAGAGTCCTATAGCCAAACAGTGTCTCCAACAACTTACAACTAGAGTCCCCCCCCCCCCACCCCCCCCCAAGTGTCAAACTTCGTTCCATCCATTCTCAGTTAAGAGTAATCTTTCTCATATTTGTTTGTTGCAAGAATTTCGAAGGTTATGTGGCTATTTTATTCTGAAATGCGCAAGCTAAGTTACCTTCTTTTAACCTAGCATTCACTTCTATTTGTTTTGGTAGCTCTGGATTCATTTTCTGTTGGAGATTATATGTTATTGCTGAAAGTTATTAGTGGGGCTGGAATTTGATTTTTCATGCCGGGAACTATATTTTTATGCTAAATTTAGATTACTTGGTGGAATTTGGGGACTTCCATTCGAATTTTAGGTTACTAATTTGGGGATTTATGGAGTTTTAACACAATTCAGAGTGTTTGATTATTCTTTCAAAGTTTTCTCTTAGTAACTCTAGTTGCTGAGCTGGAAATATGTTTTGTAACTATTTTCTGTAAAGATTGGGATGAATGGATGTCGGTTGATGGTACAAAAACACTTCATGATATCGAATTGATGCTGTTTTATTTATTCCTTCGAAAGATTTTCATTGATTCCTCGTAAAGATTTTCATTGATAAAATGAAATAGTATAACGTAGGAGAATCTTTTATTCATAGTAAATCAAAAATGCCGTTTTTGATTGGATCATAAACCCAATCATTGGATTTTTCATCTTCTTTTCTCACTTAGCATCCCAAATCTGCGTACCCCTGCTTCCTTAAAAGATGAGGGTATGGAAAGAAGCACCTTTTGTCCAATTTATTTATTATCAGAATACTATCATGTCTGACAATTATGATTGCAGAGCTATATTTAGGTTTTCTATAGGGCTTTCTCACAGTAGTTAACTACTTCATTTTATGTGGGAAAATGCCATGTATAATTCACATATGTCTAAAGGGGCAACGTCTATTCTGATCATATGATTAGGAAAGAACCTAACATAGATGGGTTATTATATTGATTATTAGATAAGTTAAACTATTAGCTCCTACTTCTAAAAGTTGGGGGGGAACAACCAAGAGCTGGTTAAAGTAATTAATCTCTGAAGATTCAGTGGAGAAAGGATCTTTTTTTTTTTTTTGAATGTTGTATTAAACAATGATTTTGTTTACGTGCTGCTTTGTTTCTACACCAGAATTAGGACTCGAACTGTCTTTGTGATGTCTGTATAGTCCTGTGTCGTGGTCCGGGACCTTGTCCAGGAATTTTCCAACCCAACAGATACGTAAAGGGGAAGGTTCGTTGTTGAACAATTGAGTGAATAAGGGTCCCATGGGGTATAAATTGGAGATCCATATCTGTTTTTGAGGGAGATCTCTATATTTTCTTATCATAGTTAAAATTATTGGAAAGAACATATGCCCTTAGTATTTCAAAGGGTTTCTTTTCTTTCAATCTTTTTTTTAAAAACTAAATTTCTCTATACTTGTGCGATATTGGATAAGCAAATATTAAGGTTTCTCTTCTGAAAGTAACGGGTAGTTAGTGACTTCATTTATAAACTAGTGATGTGCCAATCTTAGCTTTCTCCATCCAAGTTGATTTGCAAATGATTATCTAGCTTTATAAAATAATTTAAAAGAACAACTTAGTCAAGAGTTGCACAATTTCTTATAGTGGAGGCTCTTAATGTGCGTAATGACGTAGATCCACAACACAAGCTTCCTTTTAGGATCTGGTTTATAAAGAATGAAATTTACAATATTGGAACTTTCATATTCTTTGAGGGAGGAGGTTATGCTTGACGTTATTGTTCCATTTAAGGTCCAATAAAACTGCAGAACTAAACAATCTTAATTATAATTTGCCTAAAGTACAGATTAGTTCCCTGAACTAATATCTTTGACTTGATATAACTCCAACTTTCATATTTTAGTTATATACCTGTATTTAGCTCCCACATCTGTTAGCTACGTGCCTGACACTTGACAATTATAGGACAAATTTGTCCGTAATGATTAAATAAGTCGTATACTGTGCGGACACCAATGTGGCATGACATGATACAGAAATGGTGACATGGCCACATCACCTATTATACAGAAATTTTTCTGTATAATACCAAACTTTGGTATAATTGGTTGTAGAGAAACAACTTTGCAAAATTTCCCTACGGAGATACAAGACACCAGATTGACGTTTCTCCTATAAAAAAATCAGCGAAAACGCCAGACAGTCTGACATTTCTGCAGCAAAAACGCCGTCTGACATTTTCGTGGCTGGCCAGTTCGTCTGACGTTTCAATGTTTTTTTTTAATTGTGATTTTTACAATGGTTAGATTTTACAACGGTTACATTTTGGGATATAAATTGAAGGGGCTTTTGTTTTTTTATAGCAAAGTTGCTATTTGCTTGCCCAAATCATTCTGTTTGTCATGCAATCTCCCGAGAAACCAAAAGTTTCATTCAATCTCCAGAAAGTCTCTAGAAGATCTATTTTTATCTCCAGTAGCTCTATTTTTGTTTACGTCTCATATAATCTCTATTCGTCATGGATCAAACCCTTAGAATATTATGCTCATATGGAGGTACACTGAATGGGTTCTCTTACGAAGTAGGTTTAATCTAACTTTTTTTTAGCGTATCAAAATACTACAATGGATAATTTACACATTTTATTATCGATCGTTTTTCTATCCGATATGAATTCATATAAGGTTCATTGTTTTCTCTACTTGTTGATCATTAGACTGTGAAGAAATATGAAATTTTGTTGTTGAAAGTAATTTACATTCACCATATATAAATATTTATGTTACTCCACAATTGCCAAATATTGACACAAATATTATTTTGAATAGTCGATCTTTTTTTTTCTTTCAAGTCCCTAGTTCTTCGAACCAAACGATTCCATTTATTCAAGATGAACATATATTGATTGAAGATAATGATGTTGATAGAATTAGTGATGATTTAGATGGTAATGTCGATAATAATTTAAATGTTAGCACTTCCGAACTATTTGTCAGAAAAACATTTGAATTTCGTTCTAAATTTAAAAGTTTTATAAGTGATATAACAATTAAACATAGTTTTACTTGTTCAAGTAATATGAATAATGCCCATAAAATTGTATTTTTTGATGTACCAAGTTGTTGGAGAGTATATGCTAAAGCCATTGGTGAAGGCGGAACATTTGTTATTCGTATATTAAAAACTAGATATTCTTTTTAGGTGGACTTCCTAATAAGATGTTATCCATTAGCTACTACTGCACGAATTAAAAATAAGATAATTGGTAAATTAGAGATAATCATTCATATAGTCTATTGTACATTATAAATGATATATATATAGAGATCATTGAATACATAATTCAATATTCTAAAGCTTGGAAAGCTCGAAAAATTACATTAGCTGAAATTAGTGGTAGTTATGTTGATGTATATAACAGTCTTGAAAATTATGCTTCTACAATTTTCGAAGCAAATTCCGGGAGCAAATATTTTATGAAGACTAGGAAATAATAACTTTCGAAGAATAGTTGTTCGTTTCAAGGCATGAGTTGATAGTTTTTTAAGTAGTTTTTTTTATCTTATGATTAGTATTGATGTTACTTTTCTTACATCTAGATCTCTATGTAATTTATTTGTTGATTGTGCTCACGACCTTAACTACCGTTTATATCCAATTGCTTATGCTACTGTTGAAAATAAAAATAATAATTTCTGGACATGATTTTTAAACAATTAAAAAATATCTTTTAAAAGTATTTTTTATCGATGCGATAATATTTCATTTATATATGATAAATAAAAGGATTAATTAGTTGTATGAGTGGAACTTTTTCAGTCTAGGTACATTTTTTGGTATTAAACATTTTAAACAAAATTTGAATACTAAAATAACCAAAGTAAAACAATATCAAGTATGGTTAGATAAGCTTGCAAGATCTTACAATGAGGTGGATGCAAGTAATTGGTTCAAAAAAAATTTAAAAAGAGAACCTGATTGTTTTAAATTGGATTGTTGGTCTAAATGATGAAAGCCGTGATTTTGCGCATTGGATAACAACTTATGCTCCGCCCTAGATTTGATATTAGCACTTCAAACCTTCCTGGATGTTATAATAATTAGATTAAAAATTTATGTGATAAACCAATAACAACATTATTTGATGTTATTATACTCAATATTATATCACTTGATTACAAAAACAAACAAATTGTTGCATATTTGAGAATAGATTTTTGTCCGGGAATGCTAAAATCTATGGCAAGATAAAAAGAGAATCAAACTATTTTCAAATGTTGCGTGTTGATAATTTTGTATTTGAAATATTTGATCATGAAACAAGTAGATAATATATGGTTCGTTTAGACCATAAATATTGTACATGTTGTAGGTGACAGGATACTTTACTACCATATGTACATGTATGCTTTGCAGTAAGTATTCTAATGTACAAATTATAACTTTGTATCCTGCTCAATTTTAGTGAAAGATTTACAAATGTATGTGCACGACATATGGAACCAATTCCAGTACCTTTAACTCGTCCAAGTGCATTAGTTAGAGACCAAATTGGAGTACCAAGTGTTGGCTGTAAATCTGATAGACCAAAAAAGAACCACATCAAAATAAAAGATTTATCGACAACAAATCTCTATTGCGATAATTGTGGTGGGCTAGGACACAAAGAAATGTACTAACCAATCGATATAGTAAATTTGTACTATTTTTTTACTTGTACCTTTTTCAAAATAATTTTAGAAACTTGAACATGTTGGAGGTCTACGATGAAAATGCTGGATTAAAACATTGGAAAACTGGACTTTGCGTTGATCTATCTGAGACAAATTAAATTCCAAAATGTTCATGTGCTTATTTTCTAATAGGAATAAGTATCTTTGTTTTTATTATGATGTTTGTAATTAAACTCTAATATGAATAAAAGTTGCATGTTTGTTTTTATCTTTGATGTAATTTTTTTAAAACAATGTTTTTATATATTTTTTTATGCATGACAGAAATTAACAAAAAACTAAACTTCATAATGTATACATTTCAAAGAAAATAAAAGTATACATGTCTAATAAAATAAAATAATATAATACTCTTCATGCACCCTAGAGATACATATCCAATGAATTAGTCCCCTCCTCTGGCAAGTCACCTGTAGTCCCTACAAGCACCACGCCTAAGATGTAGTTGCTCACTCCTGTGCGCCGAATCTTCCGCATTCTTCTTTGAACCACCATTATGGAAGACCTCCTCTATATCATCATCCTGCGAGTCCTCTTCTTGAGACTCACGTTGTGTAGGTCTTGGTCCTGATGGGGTCATGAATACCTGAGTAGATGGATTATCTAGTGAAGAAAGATGATACATCCACGCGTAGTAGTCTCCATCAAAGGTCTCGTCCTGTGAAGTGCCTGCACCACCTTGGCGTGAAGTACCCTAGCCAGCCCGTCAAGAAGTGCTCTCGCCAGCCTGACGTGGTGTGCTTATAACATTCGACCTAACTCTACGGGAGCGTATTTATCTCTGGCGTGGTGTGCTTATAACATTCGACCTAACTCTACGGGGGTGTATTTATCTCTGACTAACCGTGGTTGCATGATAATATGACACGTTATCTAAAGGAGGCATCAGGAGTGGTTGGATTGCTCTAAAACAATCCATAACTTGTAAAATAATACGTCGTATCTATATCAGGGTTTTTAATTGCTTGATCCATTCTAAGTACTTGAAGTTTTAATTAATTTTCAATTTAATAAATCATATAAATATTTAATTAAATATATAATGGATAAAAGCAAATAAAGAACACACTATCATATTAGTACCATATCAGTGACACATGCATGCATGTCTCGCAAGCTATCATAATCTACAATTTGATTGTGGAGCCACGACTCCTGAAATTCATACGATTGTAGGAAAATACGAAGGGATCCCCACCGATGCCTATTAGTGCCCTCACCAAGTACTGCATAATTTCAACAAAATATGAGCATAACACCGTTAATACTTAATTAAAATTTATAATTATTAATAACTTACTATCAATTAACATTGACATTGGAGAAGACGTGTACCACGCCATGTCTGAATTCTGGAAGTCCAACCAGGAATAAGAGAATGGACTCTAACAATTGCATTGACTCTACCATGACTCAAACGCAAAGGCTCCTGGGAAATCATTTGTTTCAACTCAAATTATAGCATAACACAATCACTTGGATGAAACACGATGTATCCGTGATATATAATGTAATACCTATCTAGACTTAGCTGGTGTGACTGTTCCATGTATCTCAGGAGAATCCGATGAATAATATAGGGTGCCCATTTAACCTATTTAATATTGAGGAAACAATAAAATAATAAATATAGTAAATTAAGCAAAAACATTAATTAAGCAAATAATTGTATAACCTCAAGGTAGTTTAATGAGTCAAATGCGGCCGGGTAAAATGAGGCCACCTGGTAAATACAATGCATATGATCCACTGCATCTGTTGTCCATCGAGAAACTGTTGGGAGGACCTGCTAGTCAGATCCTAGGCATGTCAGTGGCCTACCAATAGCGAAATGCTCGTTGGTCCAAACCTACAAAGAAAAACTTAAATGACACGATGTAAGTCTACGTAATGAAATTGTATAGAAAATATATTAACAAAAAGTATTTCGTTCATACTTGTAATAGTATCATACAACCACACATTGTTTAAATTTTTCCCTCTGATACTAAACTTACAAATTTTGTCATGCAATCATATAGATATGCTAATGTAGCTATCCCTCATGCATGATGTGCATGTGCTTACAAATTATCCAAAAATGATAAAAGGCACACATTGACCTTATTTTTCGTTGCGTCGAAAAAAGGCACAACATAGCAGTGTTTTAAATGGCGGTCGAGACTGCTGCTCTACGCACGTCTTTTGCCGTTGGCGGTGGAATAGACAGTCAACGGAGGTTTGACACCATAGGCGGAGGTGAGGCGGCATAGACGGACGCATAGGCGGAGCAATACCTGATTAGATGTTTTGACAAAATAGTTTTGCAAGCATTGCGGACTTGTGGTTCACTTTTACAAGGCTGAAACTTTATATATCATTGTTCTACAACTTAGTTATGCATAACATACTCTTAAAATATGCATATTATGCAAAAAATATATAGGTAAAATAGTAAAAAATATTCAAAATGTATCAGACGCCTAGGCAACACCTAAGCGACTTAGGCGTCAGGCGGACCTTCTTCCCCGCGCACTCGCCTACAGCTGTTTAGAACGTTGCCACATAGGCATAGTAAGCAAGCTACAGAGCGACATATTATCTGAAAAATATGATCAACGAATAGTATTAACTAACTAAAATATTATATGTTATATAGGCCTAAACATTTTAATTAATACAATTTTTTTTTTCAAGAATCGCCCATATAAACCTCTTTATCGACAATACGTTCGATATCCATGAAGTGTACTAGAGCCAATTGTACTTCACACATATGTTTCCTAAATCCGATGACGTCTTCTTACAAAACTACATCCTGAGCAGCTGGCCAGGAGATAACTCATCATCAAAATATATATGGTCACATGTAATAGCTAACTTTTAGAATCTCTACCACATCAGCTAGCGTAATAATCATATCCCCTACTATAAGCTGAAATGTGTTGCGTTGAGACTACCAACGTTCAATGTGACTCAAAATCAAGTTCTATTAACGCAGGAAACATATCACGTTAATGTAATCATACCCAAAGGCCTGTGCCAAGACCTTTTAGGTGCTAGTTGCCTCTTATGTGCCGTCGTTCTTCTGGTACCGCTACGTGTCATACTCTCGCAATTGTTGTTCACCACTATAATCATGTAGCTATATGATAATATACAAAAAAAAATTGTGCAATATTAATATAATTTACACTAACCAACCAAATTAAAACTTACGAAAATATATACGTCCAACAAATATTAATCTAGATATGTGGGTCCATAGTTTTAAAAGACGAAAGGCGCACCAAGGCGCACCAAGGCGCAAAGGTTCCTGGAGCCTGAGGCGCTAGGCGCAAGGCTCAAGGCACGCCTTTTGAAAGCTAGGCGCACTTTTTTCTTTATATGTAAAAAATATCTACATTTAAAAACTTAGCTACATAGAAGTTCAAATTACTTAAAAATATCACTAATTATAGGCACAAAATTATTCTATATATATATATATATATATATATATATATATATATATATAAAACAATCTAAAAGCCCATTAGCTATAAATAACCCAAACTATATACATATAATATACAAACCACATATATATAAGCCTTTAAATATAGAAGTACATTCTAATTTGGAAAACAATCTAAAATCCACAATAATATTAATGACAATAATTTCTATACTTTCCAATAAAGCCCATAAACTATATAAAATGTATATATAAGGTTGGAATATATATATATATATATATATATATATATATATATATATATATATATATATATATATATATATATGTAACTTTACGCCTAGGCGCGCCTTGTTGAGCGCCTGAAGCCTGCGCCTTTCTACACTAGGCGCGCGTTTTCTTAAGGTGGTGCGCCTGGCTTGTTCCTAGGCGCTGTCCTTGCGCATCGTTGCGCCTAGGCGCGCTTTTTAATTCAATGTGTGGGTCTTAGCTGTTGGATAATGGCGTAAGTAGTGGGCCAACCTGGAATACATCTATCATTTTGCAAATCCATATATAAATGATCGTTGCTAGATATTTTAGGGTTAAGGGGTTAGAGTTAGGGTTAGGGTTTGAGGGTTAGGATTAGGGGGTTAGTGTTACACATAAATTACACTAAATAAAATTTTAATTAACACTAAATAAAAAGCAATTACACAAATAAAATTACACAAATATGCTACTTTTAGGGTTAAGATAATGGTTATGGTTAGGGTTTTAGGGTTAGGTTTTTGACGGATTTGCCAATTTTTTAATGTTAGGGTAAATTTACACAAATGTAATTGCACAAAAAAAATAAAATCTACAACAAGATCTGCCGTTTTTTATTAACACCAGATAATATTTTAATTAACACAAATAAGCAATAATTACATAAAAGAAATACCTGATGATCTGGACTTTCTCTTCCTTCTTTCCTTCACTCATTCTTTCTTTCTTTCTTCTCTCCTCACTTCCTTCTCCTTCTATCCTTCTATTTATAATGGCGTATCCGCCACTAATATGCCATTAAATCCAAATCCGACCGTTAACAAATAAAGTAGAATTAAAAAAAACAATGAAAAAGCAAGACAGAGGGCGTTTCTGCCACGAAAATGCCAGACGTGATGAAAATGCCAAACAATATGGTGTTTTCGCTGCAGAAATGCCACTCCGTCTGGCGACTTGCATCTTTGTAGGAAAAAATTTCTAATTTGGTTTACTACATCTAATTATATGGAAATTTGTTACTCTACAGAAAATTTTCTGCCTATTTTAGCATGTCCAGTCTATTTTGAGTGTCCATGTTATGTCCAATATGTGTCTAGTCTATTTTGAGTATCCACGTTGTGTCCAACATGTGTCTGACATGACGAAACACGGACAGGTCATGTGTTTCCAGTGTCCCCTAGAAGAAACATAGCCTCACGCTAACCAACAAACCTAAAAGCATATTGTTTCACAAAAACAAAAAACCAAAGAAATATGAATTTAACAATCGTTTCATCCTCCTCCAATGACGATATGACATGGTTCATGCACGATATTGGATGTATATTGGATTCAAAACATTTGTACAGTATGTTTATCTGGAGGTAGAGTGAAATTGAAAGTTCTTTTTCCCCCTGTGATTTAGCCTTTTAATTTTTCAAAGCTCACAATTTTTGGTTCCAACTGATCCCTCTATTTTTGTGGAGCCAAGTAATACATTTTGATTTTACTTAAGAAGCAACATATGTCTGTATGGAACCTAATTTAAACTTTTAAAGCTTAAAACATGGTGTTAGTCTAGATGTATGCATGCATGATTCCAAAAGGGGTTACTGGATTTTCATCAGTGAACTAATATTTAAGTTGTTGGCTGTATCGGAGCCTTTTTTGTGGAAGTAAGAGTATGCTTGCACTTAACATGTAAATTTGGTCCTCTTATATCCTCCTCCATATGTTAATTTTAGCATGAAGCTCGATTGATTACGGAATCTCTTGAACTTGTTAGATGTTATGCAAAAGTTCCGTATGACTGTTTGTGCTTATGAAATAAGTGTTTCATACTACATTTGTTTTTTTCTTGTTGTGTAGGTTTCAACGTAGAGAAAGTTCAGTACAAAAATGTGATGTTTACAGTATGGGATGTTGGTGGCCAAGAGAAACTGAGGCCTTTATGGAGGCATTACTTCAACAATACTGATGGCCTGGTACATTCTCTCTTCCTCATGTATTTTTGGATAAAACTGAAGTTCAGAGAACAATTACTCTCTGATTCAGCTCTACTGCAGTTGAATAAGGGTCCCATAATATTCTTCCAAAATTGTTGGGTGTCAGGAGCTCAAATTCTTGTGGTAGATGATCCACACTAGTCTTGTTAAGACCATCTGCTAATTATAGTTCGAATAGCCGAGGCACAATTAATAACTAATTGCCTTCTGCAGAAGTGTTCTTTTACACAAATAGGTCAATATGTTCGTCTCTCATATCTTTCGGCAGTCTTTATTTATGTTTTTCCTATTTGCAGATCTATGTCGTTGATTCCTTGGACAGAGAAAGAATTGGCAAAGCCAAAGCAGAGTTTCAGGTTCTATATTTGACTATTATTACCATTTTTAGTGAACATCATTTGTTTTACGTGAATATGTACTTTTCATACTCTTCTGCTGATTGGTCACATTTTATCTTTCTGGCAGACTATTATCAAGGACCCCTTCATGCTTAACAGCATCATATTGGTGTTTGCTAACAAGCAGGATATGGTATGTTACAGTAGTGACTTGAAATAAATAAAGGAGGCTTCTTCAATGAAACTTCAGTTCATGTGTTTTCATGCTGTTGTTTTTGTTATTTTTTAAATGCTTGAAATACAGGCAGTTTTAACTGTAAATGTTTCTGGCAGCCCCTCACTAGAAGGTGAATGATTGTAATTCACAAGCTAACTGCTAAGCATGACTGAAAGTTCAAGTAAATGATAAGATGCTCCTCAAACGCCAGATCAGATGAATTAGGACCACTACTTTCTGAAAATTAGTGGTGGCTGATGTTTTTGCTAATATACTTCAAAGGAAAGATGTTATGTTTAGGGAAGTTCCCACAGATGTCCCACCCCCTCCCAAAGTCATGCTTGTAATTGAGTCGAGCTTTGCATTTTCAAGCTCGGTCCCTTAGGGTTTCTCTTTTATTGAGAAGAGCTCGAGCTCTAGCCTGAGCTTGTAAGAAGATGTTCAAGCTCGAGTTGCTCGTCAACCTAGTTGACATGCTCACAAGTTGTTCGTGCTCGATTACTAGGCTTCATGGCCACGATCATTTTAGTTCAATCACGATAAGTATGTGAGCGACTTTAGCCATCTTTATTTTTAGTAAGGTTCCTACTTAATTTTAGTTCTAAACCGATGTGGGACTAAAAGTTATGTTCAGTCATAAATTTCTTGACAGTTTCACATCCAAACCTAGAAAATTATATACGGTCGATTCATGTTGAGTCGAGCCATACTTGAGTAAAAAATTTTGGACCCGAGCCGAGCTGAGTACTCGTCGAGCTTGTTCACAAGCTCACAAGCCAAGCTTCCTATGTTAAAGCTCAACTTATTAAGGTAATCACTAATCAATCTTATTTCCGTGTTCAAGCTTTTCTCGTTAATGGAACCGAGACGAGCCAGGTCGAGCTTTTATCAAGCTGAGTCGTGTCAAACTGAAGCTGCTCTGTTCATTTGAAACACACGTCATTTCCTCGGAAGGTTCTCAACCATCCCTCTAAAATCCCATGACATCCATCTTCTGGTGACCCGAGTAAAAAACCCATTTCTGTTTATCTAAGTCAACTTTATGAACTAGCACTTGCTATTCAATTCATAAATCTTCCCTATTTTGCTAAGAGCTTGAGTTCCAAGTTGTTTGACTCGGACACATGCCAAACACTCGTCAATATTTTGACCAATTTATAACATATGATCATTCTAGGACACTCTTAAACACATTTATAAGACTTCCTGTACCAGACACCTTTGATATACATTAACACTGAGTGAGGTTCACTTTATTTTGGTTTTATTTTTTGAAATTCTAGGACTGTGACCATTAGAAGGTAATCACAGAAGAATTATTTAAATAGAAATATAAAAAACCGTTAGTGTATGTTAACATGTGATACAATAATTTCTTTTTACGAGTGTATTAAGATGATGGATTTGAACCTGTCTTACTTTAGGGTCTCTTTAATTTTCTTTTAAAAAGCTGGCTGATCATTATTTTTTCGTTCAGAAAGGTGCAATGACTCCGATGGAGGTGTGTGAGGGTCTGGGTCTGTACGATCTGAAGAACCGTGTATGGCACATCCAAGGAACTTGTGCGCTGAAAGGCGATGGCCTGTACGAAGGCTTGGACTGGTTAGCTAGTACTCTCAAGGAACTACAGGCTTCTGGGAGGTCAACCTCTGTCGGCAGCTCATCGTTCTAAACTGCAGTATCATGCGATACTCGTCTATCAGATGTTTGCCAAGCCACGAAGCTCCTTTTTTTTTTTTTTCTTCATGTGATCTTTGATGTCTAAATTTATAACGATGAGATTTTAATTACTCCTCCCCCTTGTTATTTTTCTGCTACCAGCACGAGAACAGTTGCCTGCCCATGGGGAGTTACAGTAAAATGTAAATACACTTATTTGCTAAATATAGTGTTCGAAATGTTGCACGAAAGCTACAGATATGTGATGTGCTACTGTTATTTCTTTTGTGAGATTCCATGAGTTCCTTCTTGCAGTATAAGCCTGTTTACATGCAGAAATTACATGGCTACTTATTTGAGTTAAATCGCGCGAGGATGTGGCATTTATGATGTTTAGCTTATGTGACTCCTAGTTTGGATGATGATGTTTTTTTTCCTTTGTTTTTGAGAAAATCGGTGGGAGAAACGACCTCCCGAGTTTACAAAAATTCTAGGGGAACTCACAAGTTCCTTATCTTTCAAACTCTTGCACCAAATCTCTTGATTTTCTCAATTGGTTAAAGAGAAAAATCAGCACACTTTCAATGTCAGTAAAATTCATGTATATTGTTCTTATTCTCAGTTCTAATTCGAGTTTCTGAAGTCAGAATTGGTGAGTAAACAAGCAAAAAGTGCCCAAACCCTATCTAGGCTAATCGGCTAATTACTTATCAAAAGCAAACTGTCCAAACCCTATCTCTAGGGCTCAGGTTCGGGTTATTGGTTACCATCTATCTCTAGGGCTCAAGTTTGGGTTATTGGTTACCATTGATAGTCCAGACGTAGTGCCGTCTAGATGGAGTTCAATTTTATGGGACATGTTATTGTCGTCCGCAATAGTTTTTTCTTGGAGTCCCCACATAGTTTTTAAATTTTCATTTTCATTTCGGTTACGGATGATAGCTTGGTATCCATAAACAGTTATGTCATTTGTTTAGTCTCCACAGATGGTTACACAGTTATGTCATTTGTTTAGTCTCCACAGATGATTACACAAACAGTTACGGATGATTATCACGTGACTAATAACAATAATGTATAATGACATATAAATTTTATATCACTATTGCACTTAATATCAATTCATCAGCAATTATGAATTGATTATAAGCAACACCCATTAATCTCATCACCACAAGCATTGATTATAAGCAGCATCCAGTACCTATAATAAGCTTTAAAATTTAGAGTAAATAAGATAAATGAAGAGAAAAAAAAAGGTTCAAGATACAATAAGTAATCAAAAAAATTGCTAACTCCCGATGAGGAAATAGAATGAAGAAAATGAAAAAAAAGAAAAACTAAATTATTAATGTCTACAATTGACGTAGAAGAATCACTATTCGAAAGCCCAGGCATTCTCTTCTCTGATCTTGGCCTCCTCCTCTTTAGTAAAGTCGTTATCGACATTAAAGTACTCCCTGACGTCCTCAACGGACATCTCTTTCACTTTCTCGGCCAGAGTATAACAGAGTAAGTCCATCAGCGACTTCGAGTCGAGGTAGTTTGCCGCCAGGGTCACGTCGAACAGCTCGTCGCGCTCCATCTTGACGAAGTCCTTGTCCCACGCCTTCAGCACATCCACATCGTCATTGCGTCCGCTACCGTGGCGCTTCCAGTACCGGAGAACCTTGGTGAGAGTGGAGCTGTGCACGTTCGGGAGGGGAACGACCGACTCGGCACAATCGTCCTCGATAATGTTTTTTAACGTCACCGACGAGTTGATAGCCACAGACGCGTCCAACACGAACTCCTCGCCGTCGAGACTACGTAAGATCACCTGCTTTGGAACTTCGCCAGCCATGACTAAAGATCAACAAGTAATTACTAACCAAGGGAATATAAGACTGGCCCTCCTTCAGCTAGTTAGTACTTATGAGAATAAGGAAAAATAAGCTATAGTTATGGTCTCCATGGCTTATATACACATAAACCTGCTATACTAGAAGGCGTAGGATTGCTCCGACTACATAAAGATCAGATTAACAAATACAGTTTGAACTTTGAATCCAAATTAAATCCAGAACAACATAATTTATATCAGAATATGTACGGGACGTCCTCCTTTCCTTTTATAAACCAAGATTAAATAAGCTATAGTTAATGATAAATATTCCAAATTTTTTTTTTTTTTTTTTTTTTTTTTTTTTTGAGAACATCCAAATTTATTTATTCCGACGTATCTTGATTTGCCAGATTCACGGGTTTATGTAATATCCGAATCCAAATCTTATAAGTGTTTATGGTTTGGGTATGTTCGATTACATCATTCATCTATATATTCAATAGAAACAACTTTGGAAGTGGTTTTATCAAATATATATATATATATATATATATATATATATATATATATATATATATATATATATATATATATATAAATTAGGCCAAATACCGACCTATTATACCGAAGCTCACCCCTACTAGTTTTGGTGGGTGAATAAAAATGGACTCATGATGTTACATCCTAATTTTTTGAACTCATCTATGAAAAGCTGTTAGATTTTAATCTCTTTATTTCCTCAACTGCCTATTCAGAAAAATCAGCACAATTTTAATGTTAGTGGAATTCATGTGTCACATTCATATTAAAATTTTTATTATGAAAAGTAATGATATTTGTACCTCCAAATTGTCCCTCAAACCATCCCTCCTTATGTGGCAGCAAACGTGGCATGTTAAATAATATTATGTGTCATCTAACATGGCATCTGACATGACAAATTTTAACCCAAAAAATTAATTATCCAATTTTTTCATGTTAATATTAATGTTAATGTTAATACTAAAACTCATACTAATATTAATATTAATATTAATTTTATGTTAATATTAATATTATGGTTAATGTTATTATTAGTTTTAATGTTAATGTTAATATTAATGTTAATGTTAATTTTAATTTTAATTTTAAAATTTGTAATGTCAGCTGCCACGTTTGTTGCCACGTAAGGAGGGATGACTTGGAGAAATAATTTTGAGGAACAAATTGCATTATTCTATTCTGAATTATGTAGTCGAATTAGTGAGTTTACAAGCAAAACAGTACAACCCGAGTTTTTTTTAAAAAAATCAAAAAATGATTGGACTTTTGGCTATGTTCTTTGGACTTTGACGGTATATAAGAAAATAAATAAAATAAATAAACTTTATTAATTTTATTTATTTGAATTTTTTTATTTATATTTAGAGAAGCTGAAAGAGTGAAACTACAAATTTTATCTTCAATTTGATATGCAGTCTTCTGAGTCTTCATGTATATCTTTTTTTATTTTGAATCTTTGTTGCAGTTTATCTTCAAATCTTCGATTTCTGAAAAAAATTGATCCAACTCTACAAGATGCCGACACTTTCAACTATTAAGTATTTAGTCAACTTTTTGCGCACAAATTCAATCGAGAAAGCAAATACTAACTTCCAAAATATCTTGTAACTTCTGTTGCATTTTAACTTGTTTTATTTTGGTTGTCTACAGGTTTTCAAAAAAAAAAAAGAACTTTTTTGTAACGTCTACTTCTTTTCTTGACTAGCATTTTTGAACTTTGTCTATAACAAGATTCTGATGCTATCATGAATACCGAGGCCATCATAAGATAATTGCCAAAGTAGAAAGTATAGGATAATTTTTTTCGTATATTTTCATCATCTAAAATTGAAAGTATGATCCAAGGTCAGTCTTATATTCATTTTAGTTGTTTAAATACAAGAAAAATTCTTGAGTACTTGGCAAGAAAGATTATTTTTGTTTCTTTCTTTCTAGTATACTCATGGCATGGGATAACATGGAAATTAAGCTAGAGCTACTACTAGCTTGAACAATTTGATCGGGTCGTTTTAAATAACTTTTTCTTTATATATACTAATTAAAGCATCTAAAGATTCTTTAGTTTCTATTTTTATCTTAATATTCATATTGTCTTAAACTCTGGATAAAATATATGTAATATTGTAAAACAATTCTAAAGATTCAAATATAGAAGTAACAAGTAACAAATCATTATCAATTAATTGCTAAGTACTACTTGCATTAATTTAGTGTATATAACATCATTATATTTAAGACATGATTTTAACACCAAATATGTAGAATTTTATCTACGTGATACATCCTTAACAAATCTATTATATCTTAAATTATATTGTGCACACAACGTTTTAAACTCTTGTTGACTACAATTGGTGAAGTGTTTAAACTAATTAGATATGTTAACATTTTCTAAATTCACTTGAAGAAATTGAAGACATTCTTGTATAATTAAATTAACAATATGGCAAAAACATCTTACAAGAAAAAATGACCCTTCTAATATAGGCACAAATTAGGATTTCAAAATATTGATACAAAACTTATTACTACTAGGATTATCAAAAGATATTGAAAAACATATTCACGTAAAACTTGTAACATTGCTCATCAGATTCAAACTCAAGTGTGCAGAAATTTCAATTATCCTAGACAAAGAATTCATTTCTATAAACTCATTTCGTATCTACAAAATATGTTGTGACACAAACAAAAGGATAATTTTGTTTACAGCTCCATATATCCGAAGTTAAAGAAAATTTACTAATATTTTCAAAACTTTATTTCAAAGTTCTTTTTTCAAATATTTTAGAAACTTTTGCTCTAGTACTAGATCTATCAATTTAGTAAAACAAGGATAGTTCACTCTCACTAAATGTGAAAAGTTTTTCATTATAAATAATATATTTTAAGTTAAGTTGGTTTTGTTACAAGCAACAGAATAAGTAAATAAATGAAGATCCTTGAGGACGGTGCTTAATTGTGTTTGTCTAGCATCAGTTGTGTCATTACCATAACAATAATTATAGTGTCTCTTCTAAACTCATGTGCTGTCATTTTTTTCATTTAATAATTTTTTGACATCTATTGCATTGTGTACCTCTAGGTGTTGAATTTAGTTTTTTGCTGGGATCTAAGACTGAATTTAATAAAATACTTCCATAAAATCGATCTTGTTCTAGTATTAATACTTCAATTTTGGGACGTGACATTTATGTTAGTGGTTGTTCGTTTTCTATATGATAAGGATAATAATTATTATCAAAAACATAATAAACATTGCAGCGATGTTTCAAAAAATTGTGGAAGTGTTGGTTATAAACTAGTAGAAGCACTAAGATCCATACTAAATATTTAAAATAAATTTGTAAAAAAAAATTAATATCAAAATTAACAACATACAATATAATCTAAAAAATACTTAAACCTCAACTTAATTTTCTCCAAAGTCAGATGAAGAATTGTTGCAGCTTGGTGGTGGTCGACCAAGTTGAAGCCGTAAAATTTAATATATTCTTGCAATATTTCTTATATTTCAGTCTCCAACTATTATCTAATTCACCGAGTGGAAGAAAATATTTATGGTAAGTATTATAAGAGGGAAAAAAAATTTGTTGTGATAAATTTGGATGAATTAAACTCTATTTATAGAAAAAAATCAGTGCCAAACGACCACAAATAACCTTATAATATAACTATTATAGGAGTATTTTAGTAATTTTCAGCAAAATGATCAAATTTCGCATATTAACATTTAGAAACGGTTAGAAAATAGAAATATTTTGGTAAAAGAAATTATCCCCCCCCAAAGGACCAAAATACCCTCAAATATGGTTGTTGGAGGCTTTTTTTTTCCCTTTCCAAATACCACTCCGATCGTTTTAGTAACAGTTAATAGGGGGAGTTAAATAGTAAAACACACCCAAACGAAGGGTGGAGGTGGGGAGCAATCAATCGATTCTTTTGGACCGAACCAAAATTTTCAAAAATTGAAATAAATCAAACTAGGTTACAGACAATCGTAATCGAACCGTATTTTTACAAAATCGAACCGAACTGAACAAACCAAATTGGTTCGGTTGGGCCAATGTGCTTTAGATAAGAGGCCTGATTTCACATGAGAGTCACAAAATGTTTAGTAAAAAAAATCATTGAATGCATAATTTTAGTAATTTTTGACAAATTCATTGAATGTACATCATGATATATAGATCCTCATGAAAGTAGTAAGATAATGTTTGCCATAAAAAATCAAAGACGGGTATTACAGAACACTGAAATTGATTGTAAACTCGCTTGTACAAAGAAAAGCCTAGAAAGAAATCCTAGGAAACAATCTAAGTACAATTGTTTAGTTTTGATTCTGGGGGGTGACGGTAGAGGCTCGGAAAAGTGCTATTAACTCTGCCTTACTTCTTGGACTATCTAACGCGGTCCTTATCTCTTGAAGAAATTGCTTTTCAAAGGTTGCCAGCCTTTTGCAGGGGTGTGGCACCCTGCTATTTATAGTGGTTTGTATGTTGAGCCGCATAGATGGCCTGTGGCCACGTGGCTAATTAGCACGTGAAGATCCGCTCTTTGGTCGCCATCTGTCGATTTGTTGGAATTTTGTTGCAGCAAATCTGGGTAGTTACGACTTGGTCAGCCTGCCACGTGTCCTGTCGCATGAATCATTTTGAGCCGCATGAGTCTTTCAGTTTTTGACCATGTGGGGCCACATGAGACTCATGCGGCTTAAATCGCAAACTTCCTTAGCCCAATTATAACTTAAGGATTTAAGCAGCATAGATTCTATATTTTGGTCGCATACAGCTCATGCAGCTTGGGTCACAGTCACCTTTGGTCGCATGAAGTTCGGAGACTTTGGGGCCGCATATGTCTGAGCCGCATACGGTTCATACGGCTTAGGTGACACTCCTTCTGGCCACATGAAAAGCGTATGAACCCTGCTTTTTATGACGTCTCACGTTTTATCTTTTTGTCAAAGTGTCAGAGCTGTCATTTTTGTCAGTTTTGATAGAACTTATCAGCTTTATCAGACGAACTGATCCTCTTGGTCGCATATCTTTCTTCTGCAGCTAGTTGTCGACGGGCCGCATAAGGCATTGAATATGTCATGCGACTTTCCTTTATGCGGACCTGTTTGGCCCAAAGTACATATGCGGCAATTTGTCATCCACATGAACCCCAGATTTTCTATGCTTCTACAAGACTCCCTTCAAAGTTTTCAAATTGCAAATTTGGAATACTTTAAATAAGAAGTATGGAAATATGTCAAGCCGCAGGGAGTCTTCAAGTCGTAGGAAATTTTCGAGCCGCAGAGAGATCTCGAGCCATAGGGAAATCCTGAGCCGCAGGGAGACCCCATCAGTCTGCCAGCTGTCACTGCTGCATTTAATTTTCTTAATTTGATGTTGGATTTGGGTTCTCTTTTCGAGATAAACTCGATGGTTACTAGGGATAAAATCTCCAAATGTCATCATTATCTTTAATGATCTCGAGAATCGAAGCGGCACTCTTTTTAGAAACTCTACAAATAGGGGTTATTTTTAAAATAAAATTTTCTCTTTTATCTTCTTCTCTTTCGTCTTCGTCTTCTGTCTCAAATGGCTCCAAAAGCTTCCAAGTCGACTGGTGCTACGGCCAAAGGGAAGGGACTTGTTTCTCCGTCGAGAGCGGCGGGCTCTCCTTCCATTCATTCCGTCGTGCACCCCCTATCAAAGGTAAGGACAGTGGGAAGACGATGGCCATATCGTATGTTTATGCGCGGGCCTGTGCTATATCGCTTTCTGTGCTTTAAGCTTGGTCGATGCATGCCCTATCTCAGTTGGACCACATGTGTTCTGTATGATAGGACCGTATGGGCTGAGTCACATAAGCGCTGCACATTCGAACCTGAACCACATAAGTGACCCAGGACTGATCCGCATAAATATTGCATAATTGTGCCTGCATAAGTGTCTCCTGATTGAGCCACATGGGTGTCTCATATTTTGAGCCGCAGGAGTACTTCATGGCCGAGGCATGAGCATTTCATGACCGAGCCACATGAACACTTCGTGACTGAGCCGCATAAGTGCCTCATGAGAGCCTCATGACTGAGCCGCATGAGCACTTTTTGACTTAGCGGCCTAAGTGTCTCCCGACTGTACTGCATAAGCACTGTATGACCTAGCCGCATGCGTCTCATGTTCTTTAAGCCAATATGACGCATATGTTCTGTTTTGGCTAAGTCGCATGGTTGAAGGGATGTTCTTCTAACTTTTTACTTCTTCTCTGTCTTTTGTAGTAAACTTGCCCATGGCTCCATCGGGGGAGCTTTTGATAGGATATGTCCAATCTACGTTGGGTATGATATTTGACCATATAGTCGTATACGTGTCGATTCAGATCAACCGCAATCAACCCGAGGCCAGGTTAAGGGAGATCAAGAACCAATCATCTTTTTACTTACTCAATATGATGAATTCCGGGAAGCTAGGGGACATCCATCTGAAGCCCGCATTCTTGTTCGGCGACGCTATAGTTGTCTCGAACCCCCGCACCCTGGAGCTATTTGAGAACTGGGATTTTCTTTCCAACGAGCTATCGATTCATCTTCCTCAGATGGAACGCCACTTTTCTTTGTCAAGTTTCAACATGGTGCCTTTCGAGAGGCGAATGGCGGACCCCATAACTCAGGATCGGCAAGCAATCTTCGTAGGCAATAATTATTATAATAGACGAGTGCGGTCAGCGGTCGCGACCAGGGAATCGGTCAGTTGTTCTGTCGTCGGGCTAACCCCTGTAGTTTTATAAATGACTTGAGGCCCAATAATCGATTCTCTGATACAGACACTTTTCTGAACTAGATTGCCCATAAAGGATCATATCCTACGGGTAGACTGTCGCTGCAGAATTGGATGTGTCGTTCCCCTCCATGGGTCAACTTGACGTTCTGGATTCTGTCAACTTATGGGGATACTTTACAGCAGCTCAGCCTCTACTATGCCATAAGGGGCACGTGCTATGGCCTTCCTATGAACGCAAAGCTGTTCATAGCACTCCTTGAGATGTATAATCGTCATACGGAGACCTTTTATACACCTGCTAGGGAGATGGGGCTCGCCCTTCACGAGATGCATGATATCTCCAAGTTGTCCTGGGGAGATGAAGTTTATGAAGAGTATACTCCCACGAATAAGGAGTTTGAGGAATTAGAGCAGCGGTTTTCCGGGTTCCTTGCCATTTACTGGGAGGTGTTATGTCATCATAACACTTGTCAACAAATGTCAAAGAAGAAGGATGAAAGTTCTGAAGGGACCCTTCCTCACACCAAGGCCTGGGTCAGTTACTTGTTCGACCTTGGCGCCTCGGGCCGGGTTATCCCCCGGAGCCCTCAGACTCAAGCAAGAGTGGATGTTTAGGTGCAAAGAGCCAAGAGGACAAAAGCTTCTAATGACATATTCGGAAGCCAGTCCGACACATTCAGCTACGTACTTCTATCACGATACCCAACCCTTGTCCACTAAAGCCATCTTGGCTGGATTTATGATGGTGTGGCTGAGGATTTGTGTGGTCTCGGGGGGGGGGGGGGGGTGTGCCGGTTCGATTGAGAGAATCAGCCGCAACCTGATCCTCCCTGCTGTCAAGTTGGTTTTCGAAGGCAGGCTAGCTCTACTTCCAGCCATGGTGTGCAGCATCCATCGGGGTCTTCGTAACTTTACGTCCAGAACTATAGCTCATGATGTTACGAAGGATTTCAACCGAATTGAGCTGCCCTACCACTATCTGATGGGGTGGCTATTAATGCACTGCCCCTCTCTGATGCGGCCTGGTCCTGAGGGGAGTGCGACGATTAATGATGCATTCATCTATCAGTATCATGATATGCCTTGGACCTGTTTGACCATGTTCGAATGCTATGTTGCGCTCACGCGAGTGGACAGCTACTCCTTCTTTGTGTCGGTCCTGCCTTTCACTGATGAGGAAATGAGGCATCTTTACCTTGATGGCCGTGTCGCGCCCCAAATTCTATATGAGAAGATGTTTCGCTGGTTACAGAATATTCGTCTTGCACATCTGGTGTACCGCAACTGTAACGTTGCCTTCTTGGAACCCTACTTGCCCAGCCGATACTCTAGACAATTCGGGTGCTGCCAGTTGTTTTTGGACAACCCTACTTGCCCAGCCGATACTCTAGACAATTCGGGTATACGCCGCCAAAGTCCCTCATGCTCTACTACCAACCAAGACAAGGCCATTTGGAAGAACTTGTGGAAAATGAAGAACGTCGCACCCAGGATGAAGATGTTCATATGGCGGCTTCGTGGCGCCCTCCCCATGATAGCTGCCATTAACAAGCAGATACCTAAGGCTAACAATCAATGCCCGTACCGTCTCTCCCATATAGAGGAGCCAAATCACCTATTCCTTCATTGTCTGGTGGCGCAAGAGGCTTGGTTTATAAGCCCGATTGAACTGCGGGTTAATAACCATGATGATATAAGGACTCTACTTACTGAATGGCTGAAGGAGGAGAGGAGTCATGAAGCATTTCGTATGGGGGCTGCACTCCTATGGTTATTATGGAAGGCAAGGGGAGACTGCGTCTTCCGTAAGATCCCTCCCTCACCACCCCCACCACCACACATTGTCGCATTAGCTGGGAGCATCCACAAGGACTATTTGTGAAGGAAACTCGAACCGTACGGACGAAGCTTCTAAAATGAGGGCGGAGACTCTTACACATTGGCAGCCGCCGAAAGGAGAGTTCATAAAAATCAACGTGGATGGCGCGACTACCTTCAGCCCTATTGGAGCGGGTGCAGTGGCTAGAGACAAGACTGGAGAGTTCATTGCAGCAAGGACATGATGGATGTCGACTCCGTGGAGCTCGGACAATGGCTTGTTTGCAGAGATTCATGCCATCCGCATTGGGATTCTTCTGGCTAGAGAGATTGGTTGTGAAAAATTCTATATTTAAGGGGACTCTCTAGGTGCAATATTAATCAACATCATCAAAGGGGACAGGAAGCTGATCCCTTGGCGCCTATACAACATTCTGCAACAATCCTTCAGTATGAGTTAACGAAGGGTATGTGTTAACGAGGGGTAGTTGAGAATGAATAAAGTGGTTTTTCCATGATAGCAATTTGGAGAACTATAAAGTTGAAAACTGTTGGGCTAATTTGGATATAAAATGGTTAACCGGGTCTGTACTCTAAGTCCGATTATAATAATATTTGCATACGACAGGAGGAATGTTCAAAAACTGTTGGGCTAATTTGGATATAAAATGAGAAAAACTGTCCGGTATGAAATCAATACTGCAAAACTGGTTCGATTTTCGGCTGGTGCAAATGACAGGTTTGAAATCAAACATTTGTTTGAAATTTTGCTTAATTTTCAAACTGGCACCTAATTCTTGAGTTTTTTAAATTTTTTTAAAGAGAAAAATCAGCCCACTTTTAATGTTAGTGAAATTACGTGTGTTCTTATTCAAGTTTCTGTAGTCGAATTGGTGACTTTACAAGCAAAATTAATTGTTCAAACTAATTGGCTCACGTTTGGATTACTTGGAGTCCTGACACAATGTGGTCTAGACATGTTACCATCATCCGCAATTGTTGATGGATTTCTTGGAGTCCATTTGGCAAAAGTTAAAAAACTCCACCGCCAATACTACACCCCATCATCATATGCATGGATCAATGGCATCGTCCTTTGTCTCTAATATTTAAGACCATAAAAAGTTCATTAGATTCTGAATCCTTACCATTATAGAATTTATATTTCATACACCAAATCAAATCATACCTACACAAAATCGATCATAGTACCAGCTAGTCACAAATTTGGCTTATATACACATAAACCTGCTATACTAAAAGGCGTAGGATTGCTCTGACTACATAAAGATCAGATTAACAAATACAGTTTGAACTTTGAATCCAAATTAAATCCAGAACAACATAATTATATCAGAATATGTACGGGACGTCCTCCTTTCCTTTTATAAACCAAGATTAAATAAGCTATAGTTAATGATAAATATTCCAAATTTATTTATTCCGACGTATCTTGATTTGCCAGATTCACGGGTTTATGTAATATCCGAATCCAAATCTTATAAGTGTTTATGGTTTGGGTTTGGGTATGTTCGATTACATCATTCATCTATATATTCAATATAAACAACTTTGGAACTGGTTTTATCAAATTTATTCTCTCTCTCTATATATATATATATATATATATATATATATATATATATATATATATATATATATATATTTTTTTTTTTTTTTTTTTTAATTTTTAAAAAATACTGAAAATTCGGCCAAATACCGACCTATTATACCGAAGCTCACCCGTACTAGTTTTGGTGGGTGAATAAAAATGGACTCATGATGTTACATCCTAATTGTTTGAACTCATCTATGAAAAGCTGTTAGATTATAATCTCTTTATTTCCTCAACCGCCTATTCAGAAAAATCAGCACTATTTTAATGTTAGTGGAATTCACGTGTCACATTCATATTAATTTTTTTTATTTTGAAGAGTAATGATATTTGTACTTCCAAATTGTCCCTCCAAACCATCCCTCCTTATGTGGCAGTAGACGTGACATGTTAAATAATATTATTTGTCATCTAACATGGCATCTGACATGACAAATCTTAACCCAAGAAATTAATTATCCAATTTTTTCATGTTAATATTTGTTAATATTAATACTAATACTCATACTAATATTAATATTAACATTAATGTTATGTTAATATTAATATTATGGTTAATGTTAATTTTAATTTTAAAATCTGTCATGTCAGCTGCCACATCAACATGTCACATCAGCTGTCACGTAAGGAGGGATGACTTGGAGAAATAATTTGGAGGAACAAATTGCATTATTCTATTCTGAATTATGTAGTCAAATTAGTGAGTTTACAAGCAAAACAGTACAACCCGAGTTTTTTTTAAAAAAAAAATCAAAAAATGATTGGACTTTTGGCTATGTGCTTTGGACTTTGAGGGTATATAAGAAAATAAATAAATAAACTTTATTAATTTTATTTATTTGAATTTTTTATTTATATTTAAAGAAGCTGAAAGAGTGAAACTACAGATTTTATCTTCAATTTGATATGCAGTCTTCTGAGTCTTCATGTATATCTTCTTCTTTTTTTGAATCTTTGTTGCGGTTTATCTTCAAATCTTCGATTTCTAAAAAAATGATCCAACTCTACAAGATGCCGGCACTTTCAACTATTAAGTATTGAGTCCACTTTTTGCGCACAAATTCAATCTAGAAAGCAAATGTTGACTTCCAAAATATCTCTTAACATCTGTTGCATTTAAACTTGTTTTATTTTGGTTGTCTACAGGATTTCAAAAAGAAAAACAAGTACTTTTTTTTCTAACATCTGCTTCTTTTTCTTATTAGCATTTTTGAACTTTGTCTATAACAAGATTATGATGCTATCGTGAATACCGATCGAGACCATCATAAGATAATTGCCAAAGTAGAAAGTATAGGATAAATTTTTTTGTATATTATTCATCATCTAAAATTGAAAATATGATCCAAGATCAGTCTTATATTCATTTTAGTTGTTTAAATACAAGAAAAATTCTTGAGTAATTGGCAAGAAAGATTATTTTTCTTTCTAGTATACTCCTGGCATGGGATAACATGGAAATTAAACTAGAGGTACTACTAACTTGAACAATTTGATCGGGTCATTTCAAATAACATTTTCTTTATATATACGAATTAAAGCATCTAAAGATTCTTTAGTTTCTATTTCTTATCTTAATATTCATATTGTCTTAAACTCTAGATAAAATATATGCAATATTGTAAAATAATTCTAAAAATTCAAATATTGAAGTAACAAGTAACAAATCATTATCAATTAACTGCTAAGTACTACTTGCATTAATTTATTGTATATAACATCTTTATATTTAAGACATGATTTTAACACCAAATATGTAGAATTTTATCTACGTGATACATCCTTAACAAATCTACTATATCTTAAATTATATTGTGCACACAACATTTTAAACTCCTAGTTGACTACTTGGTGAAGTGTTTAAACTAATTAGATATGTTCTAACATTTTCTAAATTCACTTGAAAAAATTGAAGACATTCTTGTATAATTAAATTAACAATATGGCAAAAACATCTTACAAGAAAAAATGACCCTTCTAATATAGGCACAAATTACGATTTCAAAATATTAATACAAAACTTATTACTACTAGCATTATCAAAAGAAATTGAAAAACATATTCACGTAAAACTTGTAACATTGCTCATCTGATTCAAACTCAAGTGTGCAGAAATTTCAATTATCCTAGACAAAGAATTCATTTCTATAAACTCATTTCGCAACCACCAAATATGTTGTGACACAAACAAAAGGATAATTTTGTTTACAGCTCCATATATCCGAAGTTAAAGAAAATTTACTAATATTTTCAAAACTTTGTTTCAAAGTTCTTTTTTCAAATATTTTAGAAACTTCTGCTCTAGTACTAGATTTATCAATTTAGTAAAACAGGGATAGTTCACTCTCACTAAATGTGAAAGGTTTTTCATTATAAATAATATATTTAAAGTTAAGTTGGTTTTGTTACAAGCAACCGAATAAGTAAATAATGAAGACCCTTGAGGATGGTGCTTAATTGTGTTTGTCTAGCTTCAGTTGTGTCATTACCATAACAATAATTATAGTATCTCTTCTAAACTCATGTGCTGTCATTTTTTTTCATTTAATAATTTTTTGACATCACTTGCATTGTGTACCTCTAGGTATTGAATTTATTTTTTTGCTGCGATCTAAGACTTATTTTAATAAAATACTCCCATAAAATCGATCTTGTTCTAGTATTAGCTTCAATTTTGGGAGGTGACATTTATGTTAGTGGTTGTTCGTTTTCTACATGATAAGGATAATAATTATTATCAAAAACATAATAAACATTGCGGCGATGTTTCAAAAAATTATGGAAGTGTTGGCTATAAACTAGTAGAATCACTAGGATCTATACTGTATATTTAAAATAAATTTGTAAATAAAAAAATTAATATCAAAATTAACAACATATAACATAATCTAAAAAAATACTTAAACCTCAACTTAATTTTCTCCAAAGTCAGATGAAGAATTGCTGCAGCTTGGTGGTGGTCGACCAAGTTGAAGCCGTCAAATTTAATATATTCTTGCAATATTTCTTATATTTCAATCTCCAACTATTAGCTAATTCACCGAGTGGAAGAAAATATTTATGGTAAGTATTATAAGAGGGAAAAAAATTTGTGATAAATTTGGATGAACTAAACTATATTTATAGAAAAAAATCAGTGCCAAACGACCACAAATAACCTTATAATATAACTGTTATAGGAGTATTTTAGTAATTTTCAGCAAAATGATCAAAATTCGCATATTAACATTTAGAAACGGTTAGAAAATAGAAATATTTTGGTAAAAGAAATTATCCCCACTAAAGGACCAAAATACCCTCAAATATGGCTGTTGGAGGATCTTTTTTTTTTTCCAAATACCACTCCGATCATTTTAGTAACAGTTAGTAGGGGGAGTTAAATAGTAAAACACACCCAAACGAAGGGTGGGGGTGGAGAGCAATCAATCGATTCTTTTGGACCGAACCAAAATTTTCAAAAATTGAAATAAATCAAACTTAGTTACAGACAATCGAAATCGAACCATATTTGTACAAAATTGAACTGAACTGAACAAACAAAGTTGGTTCGGTTGGGCCAATGTGCCTTAGATAAGAGGATTGATTTCACATGAGAGTCACAAAATGTTTAGTAAAAAATCATTGGATGCATAATTTTAGTAAATTTTTTGACAAATTCATTGAATGTTTTAAACATCATGATATATCCTCATGAAAGTAGTAAGATAAGTCTGTAGTTATGCTTGGGCATCGACTAAAGTTAACAAAAATTCTAAAGCTTCGAATGAGACTGAATATTCAAAAAAGTAGGAATGATCTGAATAGAATGTTATTCAAAACTTGATCGAACTGCTTGGGCATCGACCTAGAAAGAATTCAAACAAGATTCATCATTTATGAGAAGTATGATTGATGACTCAATCGTAGACTTCATTTATTCTTAACGATAATCAAGAGCCGAAGTTGTTTACAAACCCTATCACGAGTTGATATAATCCGTAACTAAAGAAGGAAAACACTGTTTCCAGCTTTACTACACAGTTTTACAGTATTGATTGATGTTGATACGTATTGGTCTTCAAATGTCCAGATTCGAATACGGTCCATTATTGATACCGGCCAATAGTTATGTGTTGGGGGTCTCTTTCGTGATTAGTTTGGTAGGAAAATTTTAAATGAAAGAGAGAACCGAAAAATAATGTCAACATAATGATTTGGTTGTGTTGAAGATCGACAATGTTACAATATGTCGATAACACTTTATAATATATCTAAATGATAGTAAATGTCAAGAACCGCACCGGATATTCGGACACGAGTACATGGGTCACGCTCAGCCTATGCCGCAGTATCGATGGTAGAACGCTGTCAAGTACCCAATAAATCTCTACAACATCTACATGATCCATAATCACAATGTACTCCAATCACATCACAAACAACTAAGAAAGATATAAAATAGAAACAATATCGATAACTCTGACACAACGAAAGTCTACAAATGAATATACATGAACAGAATGTATCAGAGACAAATCTGATAACGAAACATAAATCAAAATACAATCTAAGTAAAAGATAATGGCCTAGAGCTCTCCATTGGTCAACTCTCGATCTAAAGTGCATCATGACCTGTCATCATGAAGTCCAGGGTGTGGAGCATAACATTAACTAAATATAGTTATCAATTCAGGATTGGAACGAGCACATCACTAACAACAGTTCCCAGTAAATGATAAAGATCATGTAACAGTAAATAGAGAGAATATATGAGAATAAGTAACATGAAAGTAGCATGGCATGGTAAAATTGTAAACTACAACAAGAAAGAGTAAAGCAGGTTATATCATGTACAAAAGTCAAGAATCTATACTAGCTATGTGAGTAAGTACTAGCTTTGACATGTGGCCGGCTTGGGAACTTACACATGGTCTATTGGCCTGGTTAATCATATGTGAGGTGCATGATTAACACTCACAAGGAACTAAACATGCACAAGGAGGGTATTGACCACATATCTACACTACTACTCTCCGCCACTAACTGATATAGTGGATCCATCCATGACACGTTATGACACGGATTCTCTGAGAAAGTTGCGAGCCTTCACAGGAATCGTGTCTATACAATGCACAATAACAAGGACAAGGCTCGCACAAGATATACCAAGAAATATAAGGAATAATATCTCATGACGGGATCCAGACAAATACCAATCCGTGTGACCAACGTGGCAAGAAATCAAAGATATCTACACTAAATACACGAAACATAGAAAATAACATAAATAAAAAATTATCAGAGAATGTACTCGCCTGAAATGGTTGGAGTCAACATGCGCAACACGAACGTGTTAGGTACGACACTATGCTCCACAAGATGGTCCTAAACGATGGCACAGGCGGTTCTATTGAGTCCACAATGGTCCAAATAGCCTAGTTAGGTATATAGAAGCCCAAAATTAGAGTTGGTACGATAATCGGGTCAAGAAAAGGAAACGACTATAATAGTCACGATTATCGAATTTCAGGCAAAGAGAATAACTATACACATATAACAAATTTTGGAAAAGTTACAACACTACTTTAGGTTGCTAAAACAATAATATATATATATATATATATATATATATATATATATATTTTATATATATATATATATATATATATATATATATATATATATATATATATTTTTATATATATATATATATATATATATATATATATATATATATATATATATATATATATATATATATATATATGAGTACTACATTCCTAGAAAATTAATTATCGTCCTGGTGGTGGCGATGGGAGATTGTGGAGTGGTGATGGAGGTGGTGCGACCAGTTGGTCAGAGTGATTGGGCCCGGGGTTGGCCGAAGTTGGGGAGGGATGTGCTGTAGTGGTGTCGGGAGCCTTTGGAAAGGGTGCTGGCCGAGTTGGCCGGGGACTTGATTTGCTGGTGGTGATGGTTGTGCTTAGGCAAAAAATTGGTGGCTGCTACAGTGGCGGCTAGGGGGAAAATTTAGGTTTAGGAATTTGTGATGATGTGACTTGGGAATATGTGCATATATATAGGGGAGTGGGAAACCCTATTGGAAAAATGTAAATGTAATAGTAATTAGGAATTTAGTGAAAAACTTACACTAACACTAACATTATTACCATCTTTTTTTTATTTAATTTGTACTAAATAAATACTAACCATTATTTAATTTATTAGTTACTAGTTACTACTAATTGCTAGCTAATTACAATTTAGCTATCAAACATCAAAGCCGTAGCCCACAATCCAAGCCTAGGCTTGGTAGGCTAGGATCACGATCAATATGGTCTAAATCCAAAACGAGAGAAAACATAATAACTCGAAATAATCATATCTATAAGTTTTTAAATAAGTATTTATCAGTGATAAAACATTTTTAATTTTAAAATAACATTTTGACCGATTATTTCGTATACAAATAAATATTTATATCCGATGAAAATTCTGATGAAAATTCTTAGACAGAAAGTCATTTAATTAATATAGTGCTAATTAGAGTTTAGACCCTAGATTTTATACCAGCTTAGACTTTAGGCCCTAACATGTCCAATTAGAAAGTTTAGGCCCTGGATTTTTCAATCTTTCCTATTATACCCTCCATTTTATATTTAAAAAAATAATCTCATGCATTGGGAGGAAGGGTATAATGGAAAAAAATATATTCTGGGTCCAAACTTTCTAATTGGACATATTAGGGCTTAAACTCTATGTTAGTATAAAACCCAGGGTCTAAACACTAATTAGCCCATTAATATAATATAGTTTTTCAAACCAAAGTCTCAAATACTGATAGCAGGTTACGATCGAAAATAAATGTAGCACTAGAATTCATGATTTTCAAAGATTCAAAAGTTTCAGAGATTTGAAAAGTACAAAAATTTCAAAAATCCAAGAAATCGATTAACGGAGGTTACAAATATATCCTCCTTAAAGAAATTTTGTCCTCGAAATTTAAGGTAGGCAGAGGGATCAAAACACGATAGAGAGTTTAGTCGATAACTTAGGTACGATCGAAGAACGATGACTGGACGCGGTTATGATAATCAAGTTCAAAATAACTTTGGCACGATTAGTGATTTTGGCACGATATAAGGTTTGAAGAAAATCAGACTCAAGGTCGCACTGGCACGATTTAAATCAAACTTATGTGATGATTGAGATAAAATTTTAGGCACAATCAAGATTTGAAGTCGAGGTCTTATAGGTACGATTTAGAAGGAAACTCAAAGTCATTTAAGCACGATAGAAAATTTATTCGGGCATGAACAATTTCTAATTCTGACACGACTAAGTTCGTAGTCAAACCAGGTAGTCGTGATCGAAGGTCAAAAATTCTTAGGCACGATTCAGAAATAAATTTTAAGTTATTAAAGCGCAAAGTTGTGAATAGAAAAATCAAAATCGTTTAGTTACGATCATGTTAGAATCGGATCTAATATAGAGTGATCAATATGATCCAGGCTCGATAAGGTTTGATTCAAGGTTATATAGGCATGTTTAAATACGAAAGCGACGCAATTAGCATCGTTAGAATAATGAAATATTTGGCACGATTAATGACTAAGTATCGTAATCACTTGGTCACGAGCAAAATCAAGGCTTAAGAATTTTGGAATGACTAGAATCACTTAGGCACGATTTAGGATAGAGCGATGAAAATTTTAAAACTTAGTCATGATTAGGAATGAAATAGCAGCATGGTGACTAGGGGATCAAAATTTAGGTATGATAGAACATTCATTCCGATATAGTCATGATTTAGAGATAAAAGGTTTTAAGCATGATTTGTGGATTAAGCTTTTCATAATCATGAAAATCAAAGTCGTATAGTCATGCAAGTCATCTAGGCACGACTAATTTCGGATATAATCAGGAATCAAATCATGGTCAGAAAAGAGTTTAGGCACGAGTATTAAAATCCAAACATGATCATAATCGAAATTCGACACGGTCATAGATAAGGTCAGTCTAACCTTGGTCAAATAGTATTTAGATATGATAAAGAATGCAATCAAAGTCTAGTAATGAGCAATAAAGGATTTAAATCCAAGTCACGATCGAATTTAAGTCACTTGGATATAGTCAAGAATTGAGAAGGTCGTCGCAATATAGGAAGACGACCAAAACTGGTTGGTCACGATCAAGGGGATCAAACTTCAATGATATTATATTTAAAAAATAATTCAAGGATAAGGAAGTCAAATTTTCTTTGTACTAGGATAGAAAAAATCAATTTCTTAAAGAAGTCAGGTAATCACTTTACTCTGTTTGACTGCTACCATGTATACCCAATCGACATTTTCCAAATATACTTTTACCTTACAAGCCCAGGCGTACAACTACAAAATCATGATCTTCAATCATGAAAATCAAACCTTTATGTGACTACTACCAAAATCATACTTCAGTTATGAAGATTGGACCCTGCTATAATACCTTAAGCTTGACCTTTATTCCAAGGTCACTAACCCATGAAGTATATTCTTGTTAGAACTCCTCAAAATTTCTACTCTCCTTGATTTTGCAGTTCATTATCCACTTAGTCATTCTGAAGTCCAAATTCCTTCGTCTTATCTTTAACCTGGATCCAAAATTCCTGAATCAATGATTATAAATCCTTAATCATTGTTTCGATTGATACACTTGTATTGCTCAAGTCTAATGTCACTACTACCATATAAAATTTATCTTTCATTATAAAAATTAGCCTGCACAATTCCTTCAACTTATACCCTCAAACATTATCCTTATTAAATTTAGAATTCTCACAAAATCTCCAAGATTTTTCTTTAACCCAAAAATTTTGTGTTCTTCCTGTTCCTAGTCATTCTCTTACCAATTTTTGTTCAATTTTGTATCATCATGCGGTTAAAATTTCTTCTCCATTATTTAAATTCCTAGATTTAGTATCCTAGCCTTAATTCAAATATGAAATATCTCAAGAATCAGTAACCTAAAATTATCCAAGTTCTCAAAAACCAAGTCGACCTCAAATATACTTATCAGTTCTAAAATACATCTACGAATTATTACCGTTCTAATCATTTATATATATTCTAATCATTTATATATATTCTACTGCCCTTCTTGCTCGAAATTCTCCTACGTTCTTTCTAAAATAGTTCATACTCAAAATAACCTCTCTAGTGTAATCGTTTCTAAACTGATACTATCGGTCTCTTCTTATCTCAAATTTTGTTCATATTTTCTTCCACTAATCCTATCTTAATGTCCAATGTTCATACTCAAAATAACCTACCAAGATCACCATTGATGACAATTACATCCTTTTCTGAGCAAGATGATTACGATACTTCTTCGACCTTTCCCAAGTAAAGCGATACAAGAATTCAGAGATTCTAAAGTATAGCTGACAGAAGTAGATATGAGATAGGTGATTCATGTAAGTAGGACAAAGTTAATTAATAAAAAAAAGAATGATATGATGAATAAATAATAATAATAATTTGTTCTTGCTCATCTGGTCATAACAGAGTGAACCAAGTTAAGATATGATCTAATAACCATACACGTCTTCCTAAAATTATGTTGTCAGAATATTCATCATGTCAGTAAGCATAGTTGTAATAAATGATAGAGTTCATAACTAAGGTACATACCCTATAATTATGTTATCTAGAATTTTTGCTATGCCAACCGGTATGGTTTCTAAAAAATCTAAATTCCATAACTAAGATAAGTATACCCAAAATCATGCTCTATGCTTTTGTCATACCAGCTAATTGGCTGCGATAAATTCTAAACTCCAAACTAAAGCAGACATTTACCTTTCTCACTGTCCTCATCAAATATGTTATCATAATATATATTAATTCAATCCATAAAATTTATCTAGATACAAAATCAAAGTCAACAACGAACATCAAGATTCAAATTCAACAACGAATCAAGGAAAAGTAAATGGAAACAAGTAGAAACAGATTCTGAGGTAGGGTTTATAGTAAAATTCTTAAAGGTCGTCCCAAAGGACTATCTTGGTCAAGATTCAAAATTCTTTGAATATAGTCTAAAACAAATCTCAACCTTCCTATATAAGGTTGGCTAATCATGTTCTCTTCTCAACCTAAATAGTTATAGGTTCAACTTCTACTTTCTTATTCTCCTTGGGTCCATAAAACTCATCCTAATGCAAGAATAGGGTTAGATAACAGACGAGTATAAGATCAGGACGAGCAAAAAGCAAGTGGAAATAGACTCAAAAGAGTTTCGAAATAAGATTCTCAGGGGTCATACCTGAAATCTATCAAGAGGTCCTATTATGTGATTGAGTTCCAAAATCCTAAAATATTGCATGACTCAAATCTTAATCCTAGGGTAGGCTCGTAGTAGTACGGCTAAGTCTAAGTATACCACGACTTCGTATTACTTGCGAAGACTGACCTACATGGGCCACCATAAAAATGTGTCATGACCCGCACTCGAATATTCGGGTACGATTACATGGGCCACTTCCAGCCTACGCTGCAGTATCGACGGTAGAACGCTGTCAAGTACCCAATAAATCTCTACAACATCTATATGATCCATAATCACAATGTACTCCAATTACATCACAAACAACTAAGGAAGATATGAAATAGGAAAGATATCAATAACTGTGACACAACCAAAGTCTACAAATGAATATACATGACCAGAATATATCAGAGACAAATCAGATAATGAAACATAAATCAAAATACAATCTGAATAAAAGATAATGGTATAAATCTCTCTAGGGTCAACTCACGATCTAAAGTGCATCAAGACCTGTCATCATGAAGTCCAGGATGTGGAGCATAACATTACCTAAAAATAGTTATCCAGTCAGATTAGAATAAGCAAATCACTAACAACAGTTCCCGGTAAATGATAAAGACTATGTAACAATAAATAGAGAGAATATACGAGAATAAGTAAAGTGTACATGATAGTAACATGGCATGGTAAAACTGTAAACTAGAGCAAGGAAGAGTAAAGCAGGTTATATCATGTACAAGCGTCAAAAATCTATACTAGCTATGTGAGTAAGTACTAGCTTCGACATGTGGCTGGCTTGAGAACTTGCACAAGGTCTACTGGCCTGGTTAATCATACGTGAGGCATATGATTAACACTCACAAGAAACTAAATATGCACAAGGAGGGTATTGACCATATATCTACACTACTACTCCCCGCCCCTGACTGATATAGTGGATCCATCCATGACACGTTATGATACAAATTCTCTGAGAAGGTCGCGAGCCTTCTCAGGAATCGTGTCTATACAATGCACAAGAATAAGGATAAGACTCGCACAAGATATACCAAGAAATACAAGAAATAATATCTCATGACGGGATCCAGACAAATACCAATCCCTGTGACCAACGCGGCAAGAAATCAAGGATATCTACACTAAATACACGAAACATAGAAAATAACATAAACGGAAAATTATCAAAAAATATACTCAGCTGAAATGGTTGGAGTCGACGTGCACGACAAAAATGTATCGACACGGATAGGTACGATGCTATGCTCCATAAGATGGTCCCAAACGACGGTACATGCGGTTCCATTGAGTCTGGAATGGTCCAAATAGCCTAGTTGGGTATATAGAATCCCAAAATTAGAGTTGGTACGATACTCGGGTCAAAAAAAGGAAACGACTATTATCGAATTTATGGGAAAGAGAATAACTATACACATATAACAAATTTTGGAAAAAGTTAAATAATACTTTAGGTTGCTAAAACAATAATAATGATTATATATATAATATATATATATATATATATATATATATATATATATATATATATATATTATTAGAAACTTATATATATATTGAAAGAATATTTTCTAAAGTAATAATCATTGACTATTCATTTGAGTTTTATAATTTTGAGATTTATATGAGTTTCTAATAAAATATAAATACTTTCTAGAAAGTCATCTTGACAAAATACGATAATTAATTTTCTAGGAATGTAGTACTCATATATATATATATATATATATATATATATATATATATATATATATATATATATATATATTTGAGTAATCATTGACTACTCATTTGAGTTTTTTATATATATATATATATATAATATATATATATATATATATATATATATATATATATATATATATATATATATATATATATATATATTTGAGTACTAAATTCCTAGAAAATTAATTATCGTATTTTGTCAAGATGACTTTCTAAAAAGTATTTATATTTTATTAGAAACTCATATAAATCTCAAAATTATAAAACTCAAATGAATAGTCAATGATTATTACTTTAGAAAATATTCTTTCAAATAAAGTCAAAAAAACTGAAGTTAATTATTATCTAACTATTGGGTCCAATCTACCAAAAGTTAAATAAGAAGTAATATCATCAAAACCTCAGTTTAAAGAAAATAGCTTAGGAATGCTGTTCACTACACTTAATTTCTAATAATTAGTATTAATATACAATCTATTCATTATAATCAAAGATATTTAAATCACAAGGGTTGGCTCTGGTTCATAGTTTCCCCAAATAAGACCTAATTCAATTAAGGGGAAGCAACAGTGCTGCTCCACACTTCACTTCCTAAAAATCCTACAGCAAGTCGAGAGGGAGGGTCGAAAGGGAGGGGGAGATGGGCTTACATAGGGTTTTTTTGTCGGCAGGGGGGTCACTTGCACGGAGGAGGGGCGCGCTGCGACGCGTGGCTCCCGGTGACCAGATTCGAGCTATGGCGGAGCGGAGGAGTGCGGAGAGGTCTGGCGGCATGTGGTTGTTGGAGAATAGGGTCGGCGAGCTCTGGCAGGGCCGACGATGGAGGTCCGCCTCTCTCTCTCACGTGATTGGCAGTGGTGTGACGAATGGGGTGATGGTGGTTATACTGGTAATGATGGTGGTTTTGGTGGCTGTTGGCTATGGAGGTACGCAGCGGGTTCGTCGGGCAGAGCATCGCGTTGCGGCGATGGTGGTTGGTTTTGACAGTGGGGTGGTGGCTTGGTGGTGCATGATGGAGTAGGTGGCTGTCGGAACGGAATGGTGGTGGTGGGCTGGAGTGGCCGAGTGGTCATCCTGGTGGTGGCGATGGGAGATTGTGGAGTGGAGATGGAGGTGGTGGGGTCAGTTGGTAGAAGTGATTGGGCCAGGGGTCGGCCGGAGTTGGGAAGGAAATACTGTCTTTTCTTATTAACGCAAGGTACCACAATCGAGTACACCGGAGAGATCCTGTGCTGAGGATTCCCGAGTACAAAAAAAATTCTGGGGAATGGGACGATGGAGATCGAACGACAGTTGCTCCTTTACTCCATTGACACTCCGATTACAAAAGTGGAAGAAAACCTAAGAAAATTGCTAACTCTCAGCTTAGTGGCAAGAAGTGCAGTAATTTGGCTCTTGAAAATGTTCTCCGTTCTGTCCTTTGAAGAGGTATGAGACCCCTTTTTATAGTCGTTTCCGTGCTGGAATGATGTTATGCGCCCACATAAAAAAATACACTAATTTTCATGTGGGCGCATAGTCTTGCTTTGGGCGCATAGAGTGTAGGCGCATGCAGACTGCGTGATCGTAGGGTTGACGTGGCCGCATGCTTCAGTGCATGACTGATCGTGGAGACTGACGTGGCCGTATGCTTCGGTGCACGATTGATCGTGGGTTTGACCGAGTCGGAGGCTATCTTGACTTGGGTGTATAGCCTGAAATAGGGCTATACGCTCCCTTTTGGAGGAGCCTAGAGTGGGCGCATGAGCGCATAGCTTGCTCTGGTGACTTGGGCGTATAGCTTGCTCTGGTGACTTGGGCGCATAGTTTGCTCTGGTGACTTGGGCACATATGACTTCTTTGGCTTAGGCACATATGACTTCTCTGGCTTGGGCGTATATGACTTCTATGGCTTGGGCGCATGGTTGTCAAGACTGCTGAAATTTTTATGCTTCTACAAGTGTAACGCCCCAGTCCCAAAATACGTAGGACTAGGAACGTAGACATGCCAGCGGTATTCATACGAAGTATACTCCAATATATGAAAATCTCGTATGAATACATAAGCTGTGAAATGCAGTAGAAACCATAACAACTAATCACATCCACAAAACAAAATAATAAAAGATATCATATAATGAGAATGAATGTCTTGATATAATATGTTGGGCGGAGACAAATCCACTACCAACAAGTAAGGAAAGAAATACATGAAAATGAAATGAGTTTGGCGAGCAAAGCGAAGACGATCCAAGCGCAACCATCCTCAAAAAAATAGCAATGGTCACGGCTAGAGCTAGAACACCTGCGAAAGATAATAGCACACACCTAGCGAGATAACCAAGTCCTCAGAGGGACATAACAAGACACATAATATCATGCCATTAACTGGATAATAAAGCTCAACATAAAAGTAAATATGACTACACAATTAAAGGTCCTTAACCATTCTATGTGTTAATGCAATTTGAAGACAACGTTCCACACAAGGGCTCCCGAAGCTAGAAACACAGCACGTTAGCATTTCAACCAAGGCACTAGTGGCGTCTAGAGAAAAGTAAATGCACGGCCCATTAGCACTCGAGCGAGAACTAAGGGCCATCTAGAGAAAAATAAATGCACGGCCACTAGATCTTAGGTGAGTCACTAACCGCAGCTAGAGGAAAGTAAATGCACGGCACATTTGTGTTTCAACTGAGGCACTAGTGGCATCTAGAAAAAAGTAAATAAATGTACGGCCACTAGTATCTCGACTGAGTCACAAATGGCATCTAGAGAAAAGTAAAGGTGTGAAAGTCCCTGCGCCTAATAACTGTCTTCACCCTTCCCATGCACTACTCGTGCTGAATCTACATCACGATATTCCTAATAACTGCTAAGTCGCTAAGTCTTCTAGACAACCATAGCTATTTATCAGTTATTGCCTATCGCACGGCATGTGCGCACCGATGGCCAGTCGATACATACGTCCGAGATCTAAATAAGACTCGTGACTCGTGATACACAAGTGTCGGGCCAATGAATGCGACACAAACAAAGGTGGTCCCTTAACTCTAAGCCATATGCAACTAAAATATAATAATTTGCAAGTACAATTTATGTTTTCTAGAATAAGTAAAAAAACATGCATAATATTGAGCAAGAAATTAAACAGTGAAGGCAAGGTGTCTTGCCTGGTAGGACGCCTGGTGTATTGCAATGAACGCTGTGGCATGAACTTCGACTTTGGTGCCACAACTATGCAAGGTGACCTTGGCTGATGGCACGGATAGTTCCATTGGGTCCAGAAGGGTCAAATTAGTTAGGGTGGACATAAGATAGTCGGGAAGCGAGGGAATAGGAAGAAAATGTGTCTAATTGAGGGCATGAGGATAATCAAAGGTTTATTAGATATTATATATATATGAATTAAAAATATTTATAATACTCGAAAAAGAAGATAAATAAACAAATAAAAATAATTCTAATAGTAAAATAGTTTTTAGACCAAAATTTGAAATATAAAGAAAACTTGCTTCAGGCAAAACTCTATTTTTGTTAAAAATAGGTTTTCTAGGCAAACTATATTTTTAGTAGAAGTATTTGTAAATAACTAAACTAGGAAAAAAAATTTAAATCATTTTGGTAAAACTTTAGGTTTGTAATATACTATTTTTGAGATATAAACCATATTAGTAAAAATACCAAGAAATTTGAAACTACACTTTTATGGTCAAAGTATTTTTGGGTGAGTACGAAAAAAATCTTTTTAGACCAAAGATGACGGAATTAAGATACTAAATAATACAATATATTAGATATATTTCAATACATTGAGAACAAATAACAATATAGGTTTTATTGGAACTAACGAAAATAATAATGATAATTACTAACAAATACCATTATAATTAATATTAATAACAGTCAATAATTTATAATAATAAAATACCAATAATAATAAATACAATATTAATCTAGTTTGTAGTTATTTATATATATAAAATATTATTGACAATGATCCTTAACTAAACTTACACAGGTGTTTATATTAAACAATATATTAAATAGTAATATTTTATTATTAATAACTTATACTATCTGTTTCAAAAAAAAAAAAATAATAATAATAAAATAATAATAATATTAATAACAATTAACAAAACAAAATCGAACTTATACTATTTTCAAACAAAACTAAACCGAATTTTTTACTGTTCTCTCAAAAGAAGAGAACTTTATTCGTTCAGAGAAAAAAAAATTGGGGAAGAAGCCCGCCGAAGAAATGGAGGAGCGGGAGTAGATGATCGGAGGAGAGGCTGGAAACTTCGTGCGCGGGACGATGGGGGTCGCCGGTGACGGCGCGGAGGGGAGCTGCACGCCGCGCGGTGGAAGAAGAGAAAGGAGGAGGAAGACCTAGGGAGAGAGGACGAATCAGAGGGTTTTAAACGGCGGCAGAGCGGGTTTGATGGAGGCGTCGGCGGAGGAAGAAAGGCCGGGTGGCGCGCGGGGAAGTCGGGCTGAGAGGAAGATCGAGGTGAGGAGGTTGACCGGAGAAGGGGCGCGTGCGGCGGAAAGTCTCGGCTCAGGCGGAGGACTTTTGTGACGGAGGAATCGACGGACGGCGGCGCGGGCCAGGACGGAGGTCGAGGCTCCGATCATGGGGGCGACGGCGAGAAGCTGTCTCCGGCGTACGGTGGGCGAGGGAACGGCCGGCGGAGGTGAGGGGTGTGTGCGTGTGTTTTTATTTTAGGGTTTTTTTTGGTGGTTCTTGCCAAGATGGTGGTTGTGATGATTTTGCCGGGGTCGGCCTGGGCTGGTTGGGCGTGGGTGAGGGTTTTGCTGTCACGGTGGCCATGGCGGTGACGGTGATGATAATGGTGGTGGTGATTTGGGCTGACGGTCGGGAGAAGGGGCTGGCCGCGATAGTGACGGGGTTTGGTCGGGGCTGTTGGTGGTTATGGCTTGCTGTGGTGATGGGTGGTGGCGGTCGTGTGTGTCGGGCAAGGAGGAGGGGATGGCCGGAGTTGGCCAGGGTGTGGTGAAGGTGATGCTGGTGGGGGTCGGGGCGTGCTGGCGTCCACGGGAGAGGGCAGCAGCAAGGTGGCCAGCCGTGGAGGCACGGCCGAGAAAATTTAGGATTAGGGATTATTATTATGTCGGGGTGTTCGACACAGACTGGGTTTGGGAATTGATTGTATCGAATCGGGGGTGTGTCCTGCGAGACACGGAGTGTGTTGACGTCCGGGGTTGTCGGACGCGGATAGAAAAAATATTGTACATGTAGAAAAAAAGAATATAATGGACGGGTAGGGCACAGACACGATACACGTAGATTTGTGGAGAAAATTGTTGTGGATGAATAATAAATTGGAGGAGTACCTGCCTATTTATAGGATGTGAGAATTTCCAATTTGGATAGGATTAGGAATAGATTTAAAACCCCAAATTAGATAATTCTCAACTTAGTTTAAATCAATCAAATCCAAATACAATTCCAAATTCAATTTAAATCAAACAAATTCTCTTAGTTTAAAATCAAATCAATAAATCAGAATTCAATTATTTAACTATTTAAATAAATACATAAGTTCAAATCACGATTTAAATTGCCATAATAAATTCAAAATATGTTTTCCAAAAATAATAATAATATTAATATCAAAAATTACATTATTATTTAAAATAAACTAATAAGATATTTATGAAATATGTGTATGCACGAAAAATTATTTATTAATAATAACTGTTTTCACAAAAGACTTTTTATAATAAAATAACGGACTTGAAAATGTTGGTATGATAGCTAAAACAAATTATTACATATATTATTTTGAAACTATAAAAAAATATTTTTCTAAAAATATGTACGCTCGCACATATTCACACTCGTCGAGCAATTACGAAAAACGAATTTTCGCGCACGACGTACAATACGATTACGTGACGTACAATACAAAATTTTAAATCCGTACAAATTTTAAATAATAAATAAAAATATAGTAGAAATTTAGGGGTTTTACATCCTACCCAACTTAAAAGAATTTTGTCCTCGAAATTAATAATTCGTAGGGGGTGAGAAGACACAAGGGGGTTTTGATGATGAACAATCAATAACAAAAATCATGCCGTAAGAAATTGCGATCTAGATCATAGGAAATAATACGATATGGTCGTAATCGATAGGATGGCTAGAGGAAGTTCTAGTATAACGCCTTCGTTCTTCTAAAATAGGTGAAGGCGAAAGCAAGAAGGAGTTCGAAGGAGGCGTTTATAGAATACGAATACGTGATTCAAAGACGATCGAATAATTTCAAAAGAATTGTCAAGGCAGTCGTGGATGGGATTGTAAGGGCCAAGTTTAATTATGTCTCCATCCACGTAGAGTAATAGACAAAAGCGAACCAAAAGTGTACTTGATTGATCAGACCATTATGCACCGGTTCTGAATAGACAATAGGCTAGTGAGCGCTCAATAGCATATGTCATTAACAAACTCGATAAAGAATAAGCTTGCAAAAACTAGGCTACATTAGCATCATTAGTCAAAACGGTAAATACATAGGTACGAGAGATTAAGATTTAAAAAAGGTAGAATGATTCTAAGTCATACAGTCGTTCTATAGTCTTCTTGTCCAAGTCCTTGGTTGGCTAGGCGGGTTAGGTCCTCTAGATTCTAGGATCTAAATAAGCTTGCTAATATAGGTCACTAGGTCAAAGGAGTTTCTAGTTCATAAGGTATTCTACCCAACTTAAAGAATTAAACTAATGGTATTTTGGGACAACTAACTAGTAGGGTCAATCTCTAGCAAGTACGAAGGGAAGATAGGAATTATGATTGAAGGATTTAAGCAAGATGCAGTCGATGAGTCGAACGATAGTTCAAATATAGAATCAAGGAAAGGGGTCAAGTATGTGGATGAGATCCTAGACTTCTAATCCTATACGCAGGCTTGCTTGGTACGGTAAAGTAACCAAAACAATTTATCTTGACCTACATGGGCCACCAAAAAAACATGTAACGCCCCAGTCCCAAAATACGTAGGACTAGGAACGTAGACATGCCAGCGGTATTCATACGAAGTATACTCCAATATATGGAAATCTCGTATGAATACATAAGCTGTGAAATGCAGTAGAAATCATAACAACTAATCTCATCCACAAAATAAAATAATAAAAGATATCATATAATGAGAATGAATGTCTTGATACAATATGTTGGGCGGAGACAAATCCACTACCAACAAGTAAGGAAAGAAATACATGAAAATGAAATGAGTTTGGCGAGCAAAGCGAAGACGATCCAAGCGCAACCATCCTCGAAAAAATAGCAATGGTCACGGCTAGAGCTAGAACACCTGCGAAAGACAATAGCACACACCTGGCGAGATAACCAAGTCCTCAGAGGGACATAACAAGACACATAATATCATGCCATTAACTGGATAATAAAGCTCAACATAAAAGTAAATGTGACTACACAATTAAAGGTCCTTAACCATTCTATGTGTTAATGCAATTTGAAGACAACGTTCCACACAAGGGCTCCCGAAGCTAGAAACACGGCACGTTAGCATTTCAACCAAGGCACTAGTGGCGTCTAGAGAAAAGTAAATGCACGGCCCATTAGCACTCGAGCGAGAACTAAGGGGCATCTAGAGAAAAATAAATGCACGGCCACTAGATCTTGGGTGAGTCACTAACGGCAGCTAGAGGAAAGTAAATGCACGGCACATTTGTGTTTCAACCGAGGCACTAGTGGCATCTAAAAAAAAGTAAATAAATGTACGGCCACTAGTCTCTCGACTGAGTCATAAATGGCATCTAGAGAAAAGTAAGGTGTGAAAGCCCCTGCGCCTAATAACTGTCTCCACCCTCCCCATGTACTACTCGTGCTGAATCCACATCACGACATTCCTAATAACTGCTAAGTCGCTAAGTCTTCTAGACAACCATAACTATTTAGCAGTTATTGTCTATCGCACGGCATGTGCGCACCGATGGCCAGTCGATACGTACGTCCGAGATCTAAATGAGACTCGTGACTCGTGATACACAAGTGTCGGGCCAATGAATGCAACACAAACAAAGGTGGTCCCTTAACTCTAAGCCATATACAACTAAAATATAATAATTTACAAGTACAATTTATGTTTTCTAGAATATGTAAAAAAACATGCATGATATTGAGCAAGAAATTAAACAGTGAAGGTAAGGTGTCTTGCCTGGTAGGACGCCTGGTGTATTGCAATGAACGCTGTGGCATGAACTGCGACTTTGGTGCCACAACTATGCAAGGTGACCTTGGCTGATGGCACGGATAGTTCCATTGGGTCCAGAAGGGTCAAATTAGTTAGGGTGGACATAAGATAGTCGAGAATTAGCGAGGGAATAGGAAGAAAATGGGTCTAATTGAGGGCATGAGGATAATCAAAGGTTTATTAGTTATTATATATATATGAATTAAAAATATTTATAATACTCGAAAAAGAAGATAAATAAACAAATAAAAATAATTCTAATAGTAAAAATAGTTTTTAGACCAAAATTTGAAATATAAAGAAAATTTGCTTCAGGCAAAACTCTATTTTTGTTAAAAATAGGTTTTCTAGGCAAACTATATTTTTAGTAGAAGTATTTGTAAATAACTAAACTAGGAAAAAAAATTTAAATCATTTTTGGTAAAACTTTAGGTTTGTAATATACTATTTTTGAGATATAAACCATATTAGTAAAAATACCAAGAAATTTTGAAACTACACTTTTATGGTCAAAGTATTTTTGGGTGAGTACGAAGAAAATCTTTTTAGACCAAAGATGACGGAATTAAGATACTAAATATACAATATATTAGATATATTTCAATACATTGAGAACAAATAACAATATAGGTTTTATTGGAACTAACAAAAATAATAATGATAATTACTAACAAATACCATTATAATTAATATTAATAACAGTCAATAATTTATAATAATAAAATACCAATAATAATAAATACAATATTAATCTATTTGTAGTTATTTATATATATAAAATATTATTGACAATGATCCTTAACTAAACTTACACAGGTGTTTATATTAAACAATATATTAAATAGTAATATTTTATTATTAATAACTATACTATCTGTTTCAAAAAAATATAATAATAATAATAAAATACTAATAATATTAAGAACAAATAACAAAACAAAATCGAACTTATACTATTTTCAAACAAACAAATCAAATTTTTTTACTGTTCTCTCAAAAGAAGAGAACTTCATTCGTTCAAAGAAAAAAAAATTGGGGAAGAAAGCCCGCCGAAGAATGGAGGAGCGGGAGTAGATGATCGGAGGAGAGGCTGGAACTTTGCGCGCGGGACGATGGGGGTCGCCGGTGACGGCACGGAGGGGAGCTGCGCGCCGCGCGGTGGAAGAAGAGGAAGGAGGAGGAAGACCTAGGGAGAGAGGGCGGATCAGAGGGTTTTAACGGCGGCAGAGCGGGTTTGATGGAGGCGTCGGCGGAGGAAGAAAGGCCAGGTGGCGCGCGGGGAAGTCGGGCTGAGAGGGAGATCGAGGTGAGGAGGTTGACCGGAGAAGGGGCGCGTGCGGCGGAAAGTCTCGGCTCAGGCGGAAAGTCTCGACTTTTGTGACGGAGGAATCAACGGACGGCGGCGCGGGCCAGGACGGAGGTCGAGGCTCCGATCATGGGGGCGGCAGCGAGAAGCTGTCTCCGGCACGCGGTGGGCGAGGGAAACGGCCGGCGGAGGTGAGGGGTGTGTGCGTGTGTTTTTATTTTAGGGTTTTTTTGGTGGTTCTTGCCCAGATGGTGGTTGTGATGATTTTGCCGGGGTCGGCCTGGGCTGGTTGGGCGTGGGTGAGGGTTTTGCTGTCACGGTGGCCAGGGCGATGACGGTGATGATAATGTATGCAATATACAAGTTAATGAGATGTAATGTTCTATGTTAACACAAATCCTATATTACCTCATGTACCCCTTACACTATATTGACACTATCACACTTGACACATTGTTCACTTACACTTTGACACTCTTTGATATGTATACACTATGTATGCCCATTTAACCCTTACTTGCCCCTTTGCCATGTTCACATACACACACATAGCCTCTTAAATAAGTATTTATGAATACAGTTAACTTAGCTATGTATGTATATTATATATATGTTAGCATATTGTGTTGTAATATATAAGTTTATATAACCATTTGAAATACCATGATTATAGACCTAATGTTGAATACCAATATATGCATGTGTATATATGTGTAGACATATATAGCTTAAAGTAATAGATTACCTAGTGTATATCCAATGTGAATTCTTGCCTATTTGAGTATTGAATAATTGCATGCTATATAGAGTTGGGTGTATGTTGGCTTGTATAGCCTTATATTGATGTGTGCTTGCTAGGATAGTCTTGGTTAGGCCTAGTAAGACTTGTTGGGTTAGGACATGACCTAGTTTGACCTAGTTTGACTAGTGCAGTTGACCAGAGTTGACCAAGGGTTGACTTTGGCCTAGTTTGACCTAGATTCATGTAAAATGCATTGTAGTGCTTTATATTACCCTTCTGGACATGTTGTGACTTATGCTGTTTAATTAGGAGCCAGACACCTCTCCTCGGACAGTATCTTTACCTTGGACATTCAGATATCAGACGAGTACATTCTCTGATCATTTCATATCCTGCTTAGAATTATTTCCTGCAGTAGATTACTTTACTTGTACTGTCACGATGGTCACACGGATTGGTACTATATGGATCCTTTTTTGAGATGTTATCCTTAGGGAGCATCGGGTACTCTATGTTCTGTACGTTTCACTTACATGGCGTACCACTATGCTTCTTGGTTCTTTTGATTACTTGTGACATGTACCCTCATGATCACAGAGTCTCTTGAATCTTACACTGTTGGGTAACCCCCAGAATCCTCATTTATGGGACATCCATCTATCACCCTTCGGGGGCCGTGCATGGAATCATATAACATAACCTGAATGGATTCTTGTGTATTGATTGGGGGTACTGGAGAGTAGAAGTGGACATGTGAATAATACACCAGTAGTATCTTCATTGAATCATTTCGTAGTGTCTTCACAGAATCATCCCAGGCTATTTACATATTCATATTGTACTCTGACTCACTAGTCACTGCTAGTTCTCTATGTATAGTAGATATTTCTATTACAGTTCTCCCTCTATTTTTATACTGCACTTCTTTCAGTACTTGTATCTTACTTTACTGCATGTTTATATTTTCTAACCTGCTATGATCTGTTGAGATGTACTGTACTCGCTCCAGTCCTGACTGGACCCGTTGATAAATTTTACAGATAGCTTGGAGGTTGCCTGCTAGCCTAGAGGAGACACATTAGAGGATGTTTAGATAGTTGTTTCATTTGTCTGGAGTTGTACTTGATTTATGGATTACTGTATTTGGGTTTTGAGATGTATTCTGAGTTTGTATCTTAGACACTTAGACTTCTATCTGTTGTATCTCTTTTCGATTTCATGTTTTATCTATCTTCCTTTATGCTCTACCTTAGATGTGATTAAGTTTACATTCTGCTATGTCACCCCCATTTGGGGAGTATAAACTGTTTAGTCTTATACTGTTAGATGCATTGAGACCTAGGACAGCGTTTCTACCGTCGACACTGCAGCGTAGGCTGGGCGTTGTTACGTTCTCGTGCCCTAACTCTAGGGTGCGGGTCGTGACACGTTTTTAGTGGTGGCCCATGCAGGTCGAGTTTATGTAGTGGTATTCGAACTTGAGTACCACTACAGCCTGCAGTAGAATTAGGATATATTTTGAAGGTACTCAATCACAGTTAGGAACCCTTGAGAGATTCCTGGGACGACCCTGGAGAATCTTATTTAACTTCGATTTAAAAACTCTTTTTTTCCCTTGATTTGATTTATTTTTACTTTTTGTTGTTAAATTTGATTTTAATGGATTATTGTTGAATTTGAGTTTGTATTTATTAATTTTGATGGATGATTGTCGAATTTTGAATTTTGATGATAGCTGTTGCAGTCGAGTTTGTATTTTGATAGAGTTTGTTCATTTTTGAATTTTAATGTTCGTTAATAAATTTGATTTGATTTTGAGTATTCATTATTGATTAATTTAATTTTTGGCAAGATGAAATTATGTGGGCTAGGTCATCTATGTTATGGAATCTAGTCTTCTATAGTCACATTAGCCAGCATGGTAAGGACATATAGTCTGACTCTGGATATATTTCTCGGGTGTGAGAATTTAAGGTTTTCGCAGCCAAGCTAGCGGCACCGCAAAAATGTTAAATACCATAATTCTAGAGATATGTGCATAAGTCAAGGGCTCTGTGATTATCGTAGCCTTGCTTACTAGTATGACGAGGATTTAGAGTACCATGATTGTGGATAGACGTATATGATTATCAGATTGTACCTTAAATATTTTCGAACATGTTTTCTCTACTTTGTTTCAGTCCTTCAAAAAAAAGGAATTATTAATTGTTTTGTTTTGTTTTGCTTCTCATTATTTAGCGTAGGAGTAACTTTAGCTATTTTATAAACCTTTGTGTAACTTCTTCTATGAATTTCTTCTTAATACAATGAATTGATGATTTTGCTAGACTTTACCTTGGATTTGATATTTTAACTCTGAATTTCAAAATGGTTCCTTATTTTAAACAGATAAGCAAAATAGATTTTATCGTTATTCCCTTCTTGCTATTATTCTTGTATTACATAATAATAAATCGTCTTGATTACACCAATCACCTGTTTTGCAATCTTGGTAGGAATCTAAATGTTAGTCTTAACGTAGAATTAATTTTTTTTTATATTGGGACATGAGAATATGTATATGAATATATATAGCGGACACTTTGCCTAACACGTATGCATGCTACACTTGATTTTCCACCTATCTGAATACCTATTAATATGTTGTTGATGTTAAATTTTCATAACCAATAATTCTGTTTCTCTGCTGTTCCATGTTTAAATTCGTAATTTAAATATAAATTTTATGTTATTAGTTTTGTCTACATAACTGCACATGTATGATATCTACAAGGTTTTAATTTTTAGAGAAATTGGTTAAGTTATGTTAAATTTGTCAAATCTGAGACTGTGTGCATATTAACCCTTAATGTTGAATTCCAAATGTTAGTTCAAATTGCTGTTCCATTTTTAATGTAATATTTAGAGCTGTGTACATTGTTGTTGTAGGGATATAAATTTAGGTTCCATATTCTTACATGTTAGGTTGTGATAAACATTGAGTTGGTTTTGATGTGTAAATTCTCCAAAATCCTGAAAACTGAATACATGTTAACATTTTTACATTGATTTCCATGTTTAGTTCAATTTCAGATTTAACATGTAATATTGAACTGTATGCGTAGATAAATGTATTGATAGTATATTAGGGTTTTATTTCTATCATGTTAGGATGTATTGGGAGCATTGAGATTAGTTGTGATGTTTCAAACTCCTAAATTTTGAAATTACATTATGTTAATATTGCACTGGTTTAAATGTTAGCTTATTTTCAGATTTTGTATGTAAATGCTGAACTAAAACTGGGTTTAACCTTTCAATACTAAGCTATAACCCTGTACAAGGACACACACACCCCCTAACTTAGTATACCCTGTCATGTAACCTAACTCTTCCTCTCTATGTCATGATTATATATCTATATAGATATATATAGAGCTTAGGCATACATGTTATAATGTATATACATACATAACTAAATCTCTACCTCTTTATATATACATATATACATGGTTAGCCATGCATGTTATGAGCAAATGAGTTGTGTATTGTAGATTGTTTAACCAATATGCCATGATTAGTGTAACTTGATAGTTATTGTTTGAAACCCCAAATCCTCCTATGCACTTTCATGTATATTTCACATACACACACGCCTATTATCTAACCATATGAACATGTCCACATACACCCATACATACACGAACTACATAACTTGTACATAATGCTAGCTTTTTCCTCTCTAACGCTCTCTCTATATATATATTGTGATTGGATTTCAATGCAAGTGATTTTCAATTCCTTAATTTTTGAATTTGATTTTCTGTACCTTTTTTTTAGATAATTGGTAGTTGCCTTTATTTTATTTTGATATTGACCATTTTTTATATAGGATGGTAGACAGCCCTACAACCTTGATGATTGTTGTTTCCTTACCTTCCCAATTAAGACATCCTAGATTGTTTGTGTGTTGATACCATAGTACTGTTTTGACCTAGAATGACCAGTGCACCTAGGTGAGACTTCCAACTGCTACGGTATGCCCTGACCTTGTATATTATTCCTTCAAATTGCATGATTTAGATAAAAAAAAATTTAGACCTTGATTGTTGGGAAATATGGACGTCATCCCATTAGTATCAGTTGTAGATATATATAGGTTAGTCCTGGATGTGGGGATGTGTGTCTATAAACATATAGCTTATGAGATTTATGAGAGATTATAGTATCAGCCTTGATAGGATGTACTAGTCTTTTGGTGAGTATAAATGTGTTATGAGAGATAGGGGTCTATATGTCTTAGTAATGCATCGTTCCTATGGTAATAGAATGTATTAATAGATGGTTAATAGGAAGATAATAGTTTGAGCATACCTATAGCCTATGATCAGTTCCCTTTCATCCTTAGTTAAGACCACTTTAAAATAGGTCCAGTCCCTTGGATATAGGTTCCAGTCCATATTTTATTGAAGTTTCATTACCGCCGTACAGCAGAGCAGTATTGGAGGTATTCCTAGATTGACACTTTTTAGATGTCCGTTTATTATTCCAGTGTTAGGAAGTGTTACCTTAGATATTGGGTAGGTTAGAGGCTCTAGAAGGAGTACTATCGATCTTAAATTTCGAGGACGAAATTTTTCTAAGGTGGGTAGAGTTGTAGCACCCAGTTTCCCAAATAAGGGTAATTTTAAAATTTCGTGTTTATAATTATTTTAATAATGATATTTAATTCATGATATGGTTTTTGGTGATTTTAAATTATTTTAAAATTATTTAAATCAATGACTTGTGGTTTTGACGTTTTGCTAGTGAAACCCTATAGACTGTTTGACCTAGAGCCTAACCATGTGATTATGATATTTTAATGTCATTTTTGGCCTAAGAATATTTTTGCATTTGACCTCTTTGAATTATTTTGATATTATTTTATTATTTATGATATTGTTTTGGGATTATTTGAGTCGGGTTCGAATTTTAACTCAATCCGACTTGAAACGGGGACCCGGGGGTAGTTTGACTCTAGTGGGACCCACACACTAGTTAGGCATGGCCCACATGATATTAATTTTAGTCCACATGATAGAAATATTTTAGTTAGAGGTTAGACTAATTATTATGGATAAGGTTAGTGTGATTAGAGACTTTAGAATGACTAATTTAGCCCCAACCAATTAGCCCTTTCCTAATACTCATAGAATAGGTTAGTGGGGGACATTTTGGACCTTACCATAATAGGACAAATAGCCCCATATGGCCAGCCACTTTGGGAGAGGATAGGCTCAAGTTTATTTTATTATTCTCATCCACACTCTCTCTCTTGTTCTTCCCCAAATTCCTAGAGAGTAATCCCTAGTAATTTCTCCACCAAATCCTTGCATTTCGCCACCAAATCTTCTTCTTTCCTTCTCCATTCTAGCCAAGGAGGAAGCTACCCAAGTTTGGGAGGATTCGGAGCTCGTTCGTGTCCTTTTGGAATCTCTACGTGTCGGTGTCGCTCCGGGAAGGCTTTTCTTCGATTTGATCTACCGGGAGGTATAAATCCCTTCTCCTTTTCATTTCTTCATGTATATAGGTCTATTTTGAACCCATAGAAATGACCCCCATGGTTGTATCTCCATTTGTGTCCATTTCGTGTCCATTTGGAGGTCATAGGAGTGTCCTTTGTGTTGTGGTTGTGTTCATGTGGGAAAATCCCAAATTTGGACACACTATGTGTTGTTGTTATGTATGAATGAATTATTACATGTTTAATCTCATATTTTTGTATTGGAGATGTGTTTTATAGTGTCTCATATATATATATTAGTGTAGAGAGTGAGTTCTTGATATATTATGTTATATATTTGTGTTCTTTTGTCTCAACTACCCAAATCCGTCATGATTTTTATCCACGTTTTTAATTTCAGCCCTAACTTAGAAATGTCATAACTTCTAGCTCAAAGCTCGGTTTAATCTCCCATTTTTTTAAAAGAAGCGTATTGAAGTTAGCTTTCCAAAAACATGTATTAATAGGCCTAATTCTTTCTGTAACTTTCTGGAGAATTATTTGAGTGTCAGTTGTACGAAAGACAAACGGGTTCTCGGTGTTTTCGCGATTCCGGGAGTTTTCGGAAACGAAAACGTGATCCGTTTGAAGTTTCGGAAAGCTAACACATAGATCTATAACATACTTTAATCCTAGATTTTAATTCATGCTGAGATGGTACAGTATTGATTATTAGTAGGAGTTACTATTCGGTATATGCATTTTGTGCACCCTTGTGTAATATAATATTCTATTTGATTTTAACCCATGTTAATGTATATACATTATGTAATTAAATAGAGAATGCAAGCATGAGTAAATGGTTAAATAAATGATGTATGAGGTATAAATATCATATCTAATGTAAGCATGTATAAGTATGGCTTGCAATGAATATGTAGGTTCCATAGTATGTAATGTATGGTGCATATGGTAGTGCAAGAGAATAAATGAATGATAAATGAATACAAGCATGAATGAAATGTAATAATAGATGTAATATATGCAATATACAAGTTAATTAGATGTAATGTTCTATGTTAACACAAATCCTATATTACCTCATGTACCCTTTACACTATGTTGACACTATCACACTTGACACATTGTTCACTTACACTTTGACACTCTTTGATATGTATACACTATGTATGCCTATTTAACCCTCACTTGCCCCTTTGCCATGTTCACATACACACATATAGCCTCTTAAATAAGTATTTATGAATACAGTTAACTTAGCTATGTATGTATATTATATATATGTTAGCATATTGTGTTGTAATATATAAGTTTATATAATCATTTAAAATACCATGATTATAGACCTAATGTTGAATACCAATATATGCATGTGTATATATGTGTAGACATATATAGCTTAAAGTAATAGATTACCTAGTGTATATCCAATGTGAATTCTTGCCTATTTGAGTATTGAATAATTGCATGCTATATAGAGTTGGGTGTATGTTGGCTTGTATAGCCTTGTATTGATGTGTGCTTGCTAGGATAGTCTTAGTTAGGCCTAGTAAGACTTGTTGGGTTAGGACATAACCTAGTTTGACCTAGTTTGACTAGTGCAGTTGACCAGAGTTGACCAAGGGTTGACTTTGGCCTAGTTTGACCTAGATTCATGTATAATGCATTGTAGTGCTTTATATTACCCTTCTGGACATGTTGTGACTTATGCTGTTTTAATTAGGAGCCAGACACCTCTCCTCGGACAGTATCTTTACCTTGGACATTCAGATATCAGGCGAGTACATTCTCTGATCATTTCATATCCTGCTTAGAATTATTTTCTGCAGTAGATTACTTTACTTGTACTGTCACGATGGTCACACGGATTGGTACTATATGGATCCTTTCTTGAGATGTTATCCTTAGGGAGCATCGGATACTCTTATGTTCTGTGCGTTTCACTTACATGGCGTATCACTATGCTTCTTGGTTCTTTTGATTACTTATGACATGTACCCTCATGATCACAGAGTCTCTTGAATCTTACACTGTTGGGTAACCCCCAGAATCCCTATTTATGGGACATCTATGTATCACCCTTCGGGGGCCGTGCATGGAATCATATAACATAACCTGGCTGGATCCTTGTGTATTGATTGGGGGTACGGGGGAGTAGAAGTGGACATGTGAATAATACACCAGTAGTATCTTCATTGAATCATTCCGTAGTGTCTTTACAAAATCATCCCAGGCCATTTACATGTTCATATTGTACTCTGGCTTATTAGTCACTGCTAGTTCTCTATGTATAGTAGATATTTCTATTGCAGTTCTCTCTCTGTTTTTATACTGCACTTCTTTCAGTACTTGTATCTTACTTTACTGCATGTTTATATTTTCTAACCTGCTATGATCTGTTGAGATGTACTGTACTCGCTCCAGTCCTGACTGGACCCGTTGATAAATTTTACAGATAGCTTGGAGGTTGCCTGCTAGCCTAGAGGAGACACATTAGAGGATGTTTAGATAGTTGTTTCATTTGTCTGGAGTTGTACTTGATTTATGGATTACTGTATTTGGGTTTTGAGATGTATTCTGAGTTTGTATCTTAGACACTTAGACTTCTATCTGTTGTATCTCTTTTCGATTTCATGTTTTATCTATCTTCCTTTATGCTCTACCTTAGATGTGATTGTGTTTATATTTTGCTATGTCACCCCCATTCGGGGAGTATAAACTGTTTAGTCTTATACTGTTAGATGCATTGAGACCTATGACAGCGTTCTACCGCCGACACTGCGGCGTAGGCTGGGCGTTGTTACGTTCTTGTGCCCTAACTCTAGGGTGCGGGTCGTGACATATTCAGATAGTATATTTTATGTATTTTTCTCTTTTCGTCTATTGGTAGTGGATTTGTGTCCGTCGGACGTGACATTGATTCTTGGAAACATTCAGTTATATTCATTATTGTTCAGTTTCATGTCTTATTCATTGATCTTGGTTGTGACTTGATTGTTTTGTGGATGAGATATAGATTACCATGAGACTCTAGACTACCATGACTTGTGTATATTAGACAGCATTTTACCGTCGATACTGCGGCGTAGGCTGGGCTTGGACACGTTTTGTATCCGAAAAGCGGGTGCGGGTCATGACAGAGTCTACTTTGGAGCAGTTGCAGAAGACTAGAAGTTGCCGCACCCGCTTATTGCAGAGTTTCTCGATGTCTTCCCTGAAGAGTTGCCAGGATTTTTGCCAAATCGAGATATGGAGTTCAGCATTGATTTAGTGCCCGGATCAGCGCCAAAGTCCCAGTTTCGCTACAAGATCAACCCGAAGGAAGCTGCAGAGTTGAAGGCCCAGATTGATGAGTTGGATGGCAATGGGTTTATTCGGTCCAGTGCTTCATCCTGGGGAGCACAAGTACTCTTCGTGCCAAAGAAGGATGGGACTGTTTGGATGTGTATTGATTACCGCACACTCAATAACATCACCATCAAGAATAAATACCCGTTGTTGCAGATTCATGAGCTGTTTAACCAGCTTAGTGGAGCTAAGGTCTTTTCCAAGATTGACTTTCGGTTGGGGTATCATCGGATGAAGGTTCAGGAGCAGGATATTCCGAAGACAGCTTTCAATACTCGCTATGCCCAGTATGAATTCTTGGTGATGCCGTTTGGACTCACCAATGCCCCAGCAATGTTTATGAACTTGATGAATAAAGTTTTTTATAAGTATTTGGATAAGTTTGTCGTAGTCTTCATTGACGAAATTTTGATCTATTCAAAGACCGAGGAGGAGCATATGGAGCACCTGCGGATTGTTTTGGAGATTCTATGGAAGAAGAAGCTGTATGGGAAGCTCTCGAAGTACAAGTTTTTCTTGGACATAGTGGAGTTCTTAGGGCATGTGGTGACTAGAGAAGGGATTTCTGCGGATCCCAAGAAGATTGAAGTTGTAGAAGCATGGACAACTCCCAAGTCAGTAGCAGAGATTCGTAGTTTCCTGGGGCTATCAGGTTACTACAGAAAGTTCGTGAAAGATTTTGCCAAGATAGCAGAGCCAATGACGAAGCTTACGTAGAAGGACGAGGAGTTCATCTAGCACGACGCCTGCTAGTCAGCATTTGAAGAATTGAAGAAAAGACTCACTACAACACCAATTTTAGCTTTGCCATCAGGATCTGGAGGGTCGTCATCTACAGCAATGCATCAGGGAAAGGCTTGGGATGTGTGCTAGAGCAGAACAAGAAGGTCATTGCTTATGCTTCTAGACAGTTGAGGCCTCATGAGAAGAATTATCCTATACATGACTTGGAGCTTACAACAGTCATTTTTGCTTTGAAACTGTAGAAGCACTATCTGTATGGAGAAGGAATGGATATCTTCACAGACCATAAAAGCCCGAAGTATGTCTTTACTCAGAAGGAATTAAATATGAGATAGCGAAGGTGGCTGGAACTTATGAAGGATTTCGACATCAACCTGCAATACCATCCTAAGAAGGCGAATGTGGTAGCAGATGCTCTCAGTCGATATCCTGTTGCTATGTTCCTTACTATGGATCGGCATCTTCTAGAGGATCTTGAAAGTCTGGGGATTGAGATTGTTCTTTCGGGAGTTGGAGGGCAGCTGATGCATATACAGATACAGTCGGGACTGTTAGAGAAGATCAATGAGGCCCAGTTTCTAGATGAGTGATTCCGATGTCTCAGAGGTCAGGTAGAGGCAGGATTGTTGGACGATTTTACTATTGCAGAGGATGGCTCCCTAAGGCACGGAAACCAGTTGTGTGTGCCCAAGGATTTACGGGAGGAAGTTATGTAGGAGGCCCACCAGTCGCAGTATTCTATTCATCTTGGATCCACCAAGATGTATAAGGATCTGTGGGAGTATGTTTGGTGGTATGGGATGAAACGAGAGGTTGCCAGATTTGTTTCCAGATGCCTTGTATGCCAGCAAGTCATGGCAGAGCACCAGAGACCAGCGGGATTACTCCAACCTTTACCTATTCCGAAATGGAAGTGGGAACATATAACCATGGACTTCGTCTCTGGTTTACCGCGTACGCCCAGTGGCAAGGATGCTATTTGGGTTATCGTGGATAGATTGACGAAATCCGCTCACTTTATTCCATTCAAGGTAGGGCTGTCGACTGAGAAGCTTGCAGACCACTACATGCGTCAGATCATACAAATTTATAGAGTGCCAGTAAATATCATCTCAGATAGGGACAACCATTTTATATCACACTTGTAGAGGAGTCTACAGATGAGCTTGTGTTCACAGTTGAAGTTCAGCACCGTCTATCATCCACAGATGGACGAGCAGTCCGAGAGGACCATCTAGACATTAGAGGACATGCTGCGAGTTTGCACACTCGAGTTCGATGGTTCGTAGGAGGATCACTTGCATCTTGTGGAGTTTACCTATAACAACAGTTATCAGGCTAGCATTGAGATGATCCCGTTCGAGGCACTATATGGATGGAGATGTCGCACACCTTTATCTTAGGACAATATTAGAGAAAGGAATTTGCTTGGGCCAGAGATGGTGGTAGATTCGGCCGAGAAAGTCAGATTGATCAGAGAACGTCTAAGAGTTGTACAAGATCGGCAGAAGCACTGGGCAGACAGCAGCAGACGGCCTCTAGAGTTCGTAGTTGGGGATAGAGTGTTCCTGAAGATCTCGCCAACCAGAGGCGTCATTCGATTTGGCAGAGGCAGGAAACTCAGTCCGATGTACATCAGGCCCTTCGACGTGACTGCGCGGATTGGCGAGGTAGCATATCGACTAGCGCTTCCTGCTAGTTTGGAGGGAGTGCACGACATTTTCTATGTATCTTAGCTTCGACGCTACATTCCGGACCCGAGCCATGTGGTGGACTATTCAGATCTATAGGTGGGTCCGAGCTTGACCTATGAGGAGCAGCCAATAGAGATCCTTGATCAGAGGAAGAAGCAACTACGAAATCAGACTATACCACTTGTCCGTATCATGTGGAGGCACAACTCTCCGGAAGAGTCCATATGGGAGCGCGAGGACGAGATGCGAGAGCGCTATCCTAGTTTGTTTGCTTGACTGTATTTGTGTTTTTGGAAAATTTTCAATAAATGACTTGTGTTAAAACAATTAATTGTGATTTGTTTTGTTCTCTCGAATTTCGAAGACGAAATTATTTTAGGGGGAGAGAATTTGTAACTCCACATTTCTATTTTTGGAAAATATTTTAGTTACTAAATAATAAAAAGTTTGATTTAAACCATTTCGAATAATAATAGTTTATGATTAATTATTTTTATAAATATTTCGTGATTGCTTTTGGAGGGAAACTTGAATTTTTAGCTAATAACTAATTTTTAAATTTATTTGGAGTGGTCCCCACTCCCTAACAACTTGCAACAACCTATCTAACAAAATTTTGGGTCGTTTATGCAATTAATAAAAGGGGGAGGACTTATGTGAATTATTTATGAGAGAGGGGGGACCTGTTTATAAATGATTCTGGGCGGAGGGGCTTAGATCCAAATAGTGCATCTCTATATTTTCTCATCTGAGGAAAGAGAAAGCCACTCTCTTCTTCTTCAGACCATTTTCCAATTGAGCTCATTTCTTTCCTCTTCAACCGTCCCCAACCCTAACCCTAATTCCTCTGTAGAGATGATGCCGAGTTCGACGGAGAGGGAAATCTCTTTTCCCAGGCGGTGAGTCATCTTCTGACGTGAATGCGCATAGATCAAGGAGTTCCCGATCTACTCTTCGACGGTTCTCTTCTGGTCACGCGGTGACGACGAAGGTCTTCTTCTCCACGCGGTTCATCTACTCGACAGGAAGAGAGGATGGCTTCCATGATTGCTTCCCCGACGACCTCTCGGTTCGACGCCGTGTCCTTGTCCCATGCTTTGTAGAGGTGGGTTCTTTGGTTAAATTCCACTCATTTGTTCTTTATTTCTTCTGATCTACAATCGATTCGATCTCTCGTTGGATTTTCATATCAACGTGTTTTCTCAGCAGTTGATCGGAACGTTTGGATCGAGCGAAGCTTCGTCTGACCAATATGTGTTGTGGTTAGTCGTTCATTACTTCTATCCTTTTCTTTTGTTGAGATTTACATTCCGATCAAAGTTGTTCGGATTGGAATTCTGGGAATCAAACTAGAATTTAAATTTCAATTAATTGATGGGAATTGCTTGAGTTTTTTTTATCCTCGATCTGTTCTTCCATGAATGTTGCTTCCCCTTGAATTTTGTTGTTAGAGTTGAATCAAATCTGTTTAACAAACTATCTGATCAAAATTTTTGTACTGTTTTGAAGAGTTGTGTTCGACAGTACCCAGATATGAGTCTTTACTACTAGGATTCTGCCAGGTACTGTTCTGGACATTCGTTATGGTATTTGAATCAATTTTCATGTAGCTGCCAGGTACTCGGATTATGCCAGGTACTGCTCTTAACTACCTCAAATGAAACTATGTTAGCTGTCCCATAGCAAATCTATGTAGTGCAATATCTTCATCTCCACTATTCTCAAATAACATTCTTCCCTCCTTAGAAACGTAGGAACTATTCACAATTATGGATTTCTGCTTTCATCCCTGAATTGTCAATCACCGTCATAACCTTGGAAAACTTGTCTTCCCACCTTTTCTTATTAAACACATATAATATTTCCCGCAATATGTTTTTGTATTTCCTTCAACTTGCTAATATGTATCCAAAATTTAACTCTATGTCATACCACTACATGTGTTCCAATCACGTTCTTATACATTTTATTCGTACCTGACCAAAATATTATAATTCGGTACACTCCATCTTGTATTTATACTCTAGTATCAAGTCTCAGTAACCCAATATCACCTTTAAAATCCAACATCATGTTTCAATACTCCAATTTGTAATGATCCGTAAAATTTTTATCATTCCTTGCTTATCTATTGTACTCATATGTGATCACTTTGTAATTTATTTAGACGTCCATTTTCATCAACATATATATATATATATATATATGTATATATATATATCTTTATTCCAGATCCTCATTTACATATTTGATCCCGAATTCTCAATAAAATTTAGTTATCCTGTTTAAGCTCGAATCCTTCTTCTTGATTTTACTGTATCTTTTTGACCAAACTTTTCTCTGTTAAAAATATCTTATTTCATCTCCCAACCTTGTATTATTTACAATTCTTCTATCTCTAGTTTCTAATTCAAAATCTTTTGCACCATTCAATTCATACGATTGTCATCCTTAATTAGTTATACCTTAAGTCCAATTTTTTTGTTTCGGTCGTCTTTTATATATATCTTCTGATTCATCATGCATCTTCCTCTAGTGCATCTCCATGCTTATCATTTAACAACCTCTAATCTATAATGTCAATTTGCTTGATATTAACATCATTAATTATCCCTTTTCTTGATTCAAATCACAAGTGTTCATATTTATTTCATCTTTGTCCCATAACTTATGTACTCTATAAAACCCATGCTATAAATCATTCCAGATTTAAAACATCAGGCACGATTGGATTCTAGGCATACCACTAGGTACAATGATAAAATATGGGCACAATCAAAATTATCTAGATATGATCTGAGATTGAGTTGGAATATTGTTGTGATCAAAAATCATTTTAGGTACGAGAAAAATCTAGGTACGATTAAAATATGATCATAAAAATAGGAAAAATCAAATGAGGTCACATGAAACAAAAAAGATAATAAAGAAACGAACGTCAACAGTTTATTGAGAAGACAAAAAGTAAAAGAATCTTCTGAAATAAGGGACTAAAAATTCCAAATCAAATTGGAATGAAAAATAAGGGTTTGTGATCAGGAAAAATCAACAAGTTGGGTAGGATATTGAGGGTGATTAGAATAATATAGCTATGATAGAAATGTAATCGAATAAGATATTTTTATTGAGAAAAGAGTGATAATCAAAGGAAAAAGAAAGAATATCGTATCACTATTTCAACGGTCAGAAGATAGGATATGCAGGAAAATGACTTACAAGATAACCATCTTATTAATACCCGTTCAAAAACCAATCTCTAATTCGCTAAACTAGCTGAACTCCCAGTATCTACCGAAAACTAAGGCAGCTGCCAAGGTATTTGGAATCATAAATCATCTAAATCAAATTTTCATCCGTCGTTGTATGTAACTCGTAAGCCAAATGTATTTCAAGTTTCAAGTATTTCTAGCGATCAAATCATTTTACGGATATCAATTTCCAATTGTCAGCTATTCTTCCAAAACTGACTACATCAAAGTCACAATCCTCACTTGTCATAGTAAGTCTTTAGAAAATTCTTTAAAGTTGATCCATGATCTATATTTGAGAATTTCCAATTATTGAAATCAATTGACCAAATTATAATCACTAATCAAAGTTTAATCTTTAACCATGCACCTAACAATCGTTCTCATCCAAACACATCACAAAATCCTAATCATTTTTACCATAACTAATATGAGTCTCCAATATTTGGTAGAAATTACAAACCCAATTGCTCCTTCCCAAGGTTGCATGCCAATGGTCTTATCTCAATTCCTCACTGCTTATTCCTTCTTTATAACCTATCATTCCATTACTTGTGATATTCCTTCCATGGTTATATTTGGCCCTTCTGGGTACAATAGTCATCTAATCATAAAAGTTGATCCTCGTCAAGTGTTCCTTTACTTGATCATCATATTCTCATGTTTATATATATTATCCAAATTCACTTCCTTCTTGGGAAAACCATACCAAATCCTAGACTTTCCTTGCTAATTCTACCTACGTTTTCCTGTATCTACCATAACTCTTCATAAAATTCAAAATCGTCAAATACATTCATTTGTTCAAATTTAATACCCAAGCACTAATAATGATTCTATCCTAAATGAACCACAATTTATAATTCTCTCCAGACTAACTTTCTTACAATGTGCCTTGTCATACTACCCTTTTCTACTCTTAGCTATCTAATCTCATTGGAAAAAAATATCGATCCTCTAAGGATGCTCTTACTGGAATAATATAATAAGGTTGCTAGGTAACTATCTAGGTTTTTCATGCATATAACTATCACATAACTATATATATAGCTATAAAATATATAACCATCCATAAAATATATGCAACATACTATAATTGAACCTTGAAAGAGATTGAGCCAATAAAGATTGACATGGTCATAATAAGTTCTAGGGAAATCAAGTAGAATTTTATAGAAAATCTATTCTTTCTGGCTGTGATAAGAGATTTTAAAAATGGAGACAACCGCTATAAATACAAATCCTCTAATCGGGCAAAAGTCAGAATAATTTGATGGTACTAAAAAGACAACCATGGTATGGATATAGTCTTAATAATATTCGAAAACCAAATATATCCAAAGTCACTTTGCCTCAAATTTATGCCACGCCAGAGTGCACCTGACTGCAGTAAATTTTTGGCTCCATAACTTGAATAATGAAAGGTTACCGAGTAGACTATCAACTTTATTCATTTCTTGGCTGAACATCATAGAAGACAAACATGATGCATTTAGGACATAGTCTTAATAATATTCGAAAACCTATGAACATCCGAAATCACTTCAACTTAGAGCCTATGCCTCGCCAATGCGCATCTGGCTGCAGTAAACTTGCAGTTTTCATGATTCAGATAAATGGCTGCAACGCATATGTGCGAAGCCATATTAGGTCACTGAATATTTCTCAACTTTGTCCATAGGAATTTCAAAGGGATAGCTCAACAATTTAAAAGTTTTCCAATGACTAAATAAAATTCAATAATAGAATGGAATCAATTCTCTAACCCTTCCTGCTTCATGATACTCAAGCATTGAGTTTAGAAGCTTTTTAGGCCTTGAATTGATCAGAAAGTTGCTTAGAGAGAGTAAAGTTTCAAGTTGAGTGGAGGAAGTTAACAAATGAAAATATTCTCGGTCCTTAGAATACATAGGAAATATCAGTCAATAATGGAATTTATTTTTTGGAAAAATAATTCCTTGGGAAGGTTCGTGAACTAGCTAAGTTGAACCAATACTTTTGGTAACAATTAACCTTGGGGATTTATGGTTCCAGAAGAATTTGGTTCCAAGAAAGTCAATTGGAAATAAGGTCAAGACTAATGGTTGGATACACTAGTCGTAAAAATACTTTGGGTAGATAAGAGTTTATTAGGTTTGCTAAAGGAGAATTTGAAACTCTAAATAATGAATGGATCTAGATCCTAAATAAAGATAGAGAAGTAAGATTTGATCAAACTAATAGAGAAATTGGAAATAGGTTTGCTGAAGAAGGAGATTGAAAAAATCTAATATTAATCCATAAATAGCGAAAGAGTATAGATCCTAAGGGATGCTAGAATCTGATAAGATATGGAGAAAAATAACCCCGAAAGCCATGGAACACATAATATTTAGAAAATAATATAGGCAGTAAAATATACCATCATACAATCGGCCTAACCTGGGTAAGGTTTAGGTACAAACATAAGCAAGATAACCTACGAAACTATAAGCAAACAAAAATAGATATTATAAATAGATAATTTTGGCCCTATGTTGTGACAGGGTAAATATAATCTAAGTGTTCTAATTGTTTCTAAAGTCTATTTTCCTAATATCATACTTAGACCTAAGTCAGATTGCAGGACTACATGCTGGTCTAGACTAACTTGACTAGACCAATTTTGTAGAACTGGACCTGCATGGGCCACCACTAAAAACATGTCACGATCTGATCCAAAATATAATGGGTCCAGTCGGATCATGCCCAACCTGTACCGTTGTGAGACGGCGGTATTAAGCTGTATAAAGCAGTGAAACACAACAGGCAAATATCTAACAGAAATAAAACATTTTATTAAACTGAAACTAGTTCTGGAATGGAAATAACAAGACTACAATATCATAATTCCCTTATTACAATTTTTTTGATAAAACAAAGAAAGGAAAGAAACTATGCCAACATCTATGGTTCTGGGGTTCCTGGTTCTGGTTCAGCTAAATCTGCAGGACCCAAGTCAGGCCCGTAGAAAGAACAGTAAGCTAGCTTCTCCTTATCGCAATCACCTAAAAATGTTGGGTCTCCAGTCAGGAGTGAACAAGAAATATATTTTTTCCACATCTAGCATTTCTAAATTAACAATAAATAAAAATGTGAGACAGTTTAAGAAACTTTATATGTCTTTATAATTAATAGTAAAAGACAACAAGCAATATGATAGTAATGTCAAATATGATGCAATGTTAAGCTAGTGTTTTGAGTATATAACAGGGCCTGTAACCGGCTGGGATAGAGACAATATGTATACTAACATTTTGACCGAAACGAATAGTATACGGTACGGCTCAACCCCCTGTGTGGTAGAGGTAGCGCGAGAGTGACAAACGAGAATTTTGGCTTTGGTCACAGACGTTATATTACTCCCCCAAACAATTCCCGAGTCAATGAGTCAATGAGTCAATAAGTCAATAAGTCACTATAGCAATCCAGTAATCCGTCAATCGATGTGGAGTCCGAGATGGTGAATCAGTGTCACTATACTATATAAAATTAACTGATGCATACATTTAATTATTAAAGTAAAAACACATACATGGAATAGATATAAAACTTGCCTTGGTTGTATCCTCGACGTGGAAGACAATGGCTAGAAAGGTGCGGCTAGGGTTCAGGGATCCGAACCTACATTAATAATAATATGTCCTTAGAACTTATTCCAAGATTGGCTACTAAATCAACTAACGTAAATCTACACTAATTATAAACATTGCCATTTTTATTAGAGAAAATAATAATTTAAATATATAATATTTTGGTAAAACTATTTTATTAGTATTTTAAAAATAGGGCAAAAAATAATATATTTTGGAATATATTCAAAATAGTAGCAGTTTTTATCATGATTTATTTTAATAGAAAATATCGCATAAACTCGGAATATTTGAAATCTAATTTAGCATTTTTCTAAATAAACTTTAGAAAATATTTTACTAATACTATTTCTTTAGTAAAGAATAATCATTTTTAATAATAAAAATACGTAAAACATTATTTTAGTAAAAAATATGATTTTATTAGAAAATATGTTATTATCTCTAGTTTTTTAAGCCCTCTCCTGTCTCTTTCCTTTATGGAACCTCTAGAGGAAGCCAAGCCAAGGTGCAGTTGCTCTATAGAGAGGCTTTCATAAACTTTATTAACCGAAATAATGGTTAAAATACGAAAATAAACATTTTTACCTAAAAACATAAATATATAATTTTTTGCCTAAAAAATACCATTTCCTATATTAACAAATACTTTGCTATATAATTAATATTTTGAGACTACGTTTTATCATTAAATAATAATAATTATGAAATTATGGCAAAAGCGATATAATCGTTGAAATAACATTAATTCAACGTTATTCATAATTAAAAGTAGATGATTACTCTAAATTCCATTAAGCTAACTAATTAAGATTAACCATCTAATTAAAAGTTAACAAAATTATTACCGAATCTAAAATAGGAAACTACTAAACTGGCTATCCCGGAACATAAATGGTTCTGTGAATTAACAGAAGGTTGCGGAGTTTACCGAAGGCTGTGAGGAGCACCGAGGGGATGCCTCGGACTTGAAACGCACACGGGTACGGGCACGGACACTTGCACACGGACGGCATGGGGACGTGCGCGGGAAGGCTGGCGGCACGGGTTCTGGCGCGGGGCACCGCGGTGGGACTGTCGGCGGGTGCTGGTGCGACGGCAGGGCACCACGGGGCTACAGACGAATGACGGCGAGTGTCGACGGGGCACTGGTGCAGCGATGACGGTCGCGGGTACAGCGGCGGGAAGTGTTGCAGGCTGCTTGTGCGGTGCTGGGCTTCCGAAGGCGGTCGGATCCGGATCGACGCCGACGAAGGGTAGTGGCGCGGTCGGATGGTGATGAGATATTGGTGATGATGATGAAGATGGGTGTAGGTTTTTAAAGGGAAAGGGAGTGAGGGGGTTTTGTAGTTGGGAGGGTGAGGTGTTAGCTTTTGGTCTTTGTGTGGTAGAGAGAGATTATTGGAGGAGAAATTTAGGGAGAGAGAGAACGTGGGGAGTGGGAGATGGAGGAGCCGGTCATGGGAGTGGGGGTGTTGAATGGGTTTGGGTCTGACAATCACCCTCACTCAAGTTGATTTTTAGAATGCCTACAACATCTATTGGAGGGAAGGTAGAGTGAATCAGGTTTGAGTTCCTTTTACTGGGATTTGGCAGAACCAGTTCTCTCACTAGTCGAGGCCATGATAAAGGTAATGAGTCCCCGTCAATTCTAGCATCCAGAAGAGACGACACACATGGTTCTTCTCGTATGTCTATTCAGCCCCCACTAATCTACCAGAAACAGTATGGGCGTAGGATGTTGCGGAGCTCCAACATACTGGACAGTTAGAAGAATAATAAAATAAAAAAAGTTTAGAAATACCGGTCTATGAAAAAGTCATGCACAAAGCACTACCCTAAGAGATTATTCGAGGTATACGTGCAGACATCCTCTTGAATCCTCCTAGACGTAAAACCCCCTTGCTACCGGCTTCCCATAACCGTAAACGGTTTCGGAAGAAGGACCCGAACTTAGTTCTTGCCCAGAGTAGAAAAGATTGAAATAGAAAAGTATAAATAGTATGATAGTGATTTTTGGAGGAAGAGAAGGAGGGAAATCATATGGTTGCTACTCTCAAAGATGTCCCTTCAACAAGACAAAGTGTGCATTATATAGACAACCATTAACCTATCGAATTAATATAATTTATTAGGATTTAACAACAAATAAAATGGATAATAATAGACTACCATTAACCTATAGAATTAATATAATTTATTAGGATTAAACAACCAATAAAATGGATAATAATAGACAACTATTAACCTATAGAATTAATTTAATTTATTAGGTTTAAATAACCAATATAATGGATAATAATAGGTAATACTTAATAGGAAACATCAACCATTAATACAATAAAAGACATTGAAATTTGGTTTTTTACAAATTCATACAAAAATCTACCCAAAAAAAAATCAAGTTTCGGAAATAGAGTTAACAATGTTCAAAAGAGTAGAGATAGAAAATTACTGTATAAATGAATACTATGCATTAGGTAAGATGGACTACAGCCTTGAATCTCACTTAGTGACTATTGTCTTTATCTGAAGAAGTACTAGATGTACTACGCTTTGAATCAGACTTCTTGAATCAGATTTAGAAAATAACACACATAGTATGCTAGAGGTTCTTGGGTCTGTCGGGGGTGGCACTTTTGAGCGCAGTTTTTTCTTATTCATAAGAGTTGTCTGGGATCGTCATGTCCCATAGTCGCAGCATTCACGTCCTCTCACATAGGTAAGTCCTCCATGGGTTGGTTATTGAAGTTAATCCTGCATAATTATGCTTGGACTTATTAATAATTTTAAAACTCATCCTAACCAAATCACACCGGAACACTATCACCATAGGGATGGGGAAATATTGTACACATGTACAGCCACTTGGACATTATTTTAATAAGATTTTAATCTAGGGTCAGTGTTCCATAAAGTCACGTAAGTCCAGCTTGTTTCTACATATTGAACCGGCTTCTTGGGATCTCCAGTCAGCCTCGATTGTGTTACCACTGCTGGTGACTTACTTATGGGCTAAACCCCATCCCCTTCGATGATTCTAGGATTAATTTTCGAGGCATACTCTTCGTCAAGAGTAAATACACTTTTCGACAAAATATCTCTAAAGTTATTTTATGACTTTTATAGTCAAGAACCACATTTTGCCTTTTAGGCTCTTTTAATGTCTTGAAATGTAGCTACAGGTACTTGTTCATCTTAGAATTCACAAGATCATGATTTAGCCGTTCTTTAGCATAATTTATAAAAATGATAGATACAAAAATATGTAAATCATGTATATGCATAATAAGATGCTTGATCTATTCAGTTTCAATACTTTATGAAGTCATAGCAAGAATAAAATTTTGGCATGGATCTATTTGATTTGTACATAGTAAGAAATGTGATCCATTCAGCTTCAGTACAAGCTATGTTTAAAATTACAATTTCATATTCTTTAATGTTCCTAGCTATGATAGTTTATCATAAGGACCAATCAACTTATTAGTATCAAAATTGTTCCACGGATTAATGAAACCTTACACTGGATCTTAGTGATCTTTAGTGTTTTTATATCTGAAAAAAAATTCATAACACTTTAAATTTTGTGAAAGCAATTGTAACGCCCGTCCCAAAATACAAGGACTAAGTACGTAGACATGTCAGCTATTTACATAGGAAGTATATGGACCCCTCGTATGTATACATAAGCTGTGAAATGTAGAAAGCCTTGAAACTAATCTCATCCACAAATAAATATATCATAAAATCAACTTATAAATGTCATTTGTACAAAACATTGCACAGAGACAAATCCACTACCAACTAAAAAGCGAGAAATACATAGCAACGAAGGAAGAGTCGAGCAAAGCGAAAGACGATCCAAGAGCTAGCATCGTGAAGGTAGATTGTAAACTATGGCCTTGGCTAGAGCACCTGTAAAAATCACAAAACACACCTGAAGAAATTACCAGGTCCTCAGAAGGACGTAACAAGATACATGAAGAACATGCCATTATAACTGCAAATATAAACACTATAAGACTAAAACACAACTGGGTCTCTAACCTTCTATGTGATATGCACTTTTGAGGACAACGTTCTATGCAGGGGCTGTAGGATCAGCAGAGTAAATAAAGAGTGGCAGTAAGTAGCGCTCATCCGAGTCATTATCGGCCATGGGCAGTAAGTAGCGCTCATCTGAGTCGCTATCGGCCCCGGGGCAGTAAGTAGCACTCATCCGAGTCGCTATCGGTCCAAAAGTGTGTAAAAGTAAATATAGCCCCTACGCTAATAGTTGTCCTCTAACCCCAATGATACTATACATGAATCGTAACCACGACATACCAACACGTGTCACTACCATAACACTGTTTTATATCAAATAATTGTCAAGTCTTCTAACATGCATCTATTGACAGTTATTCCTACGCATACGCACGGGGGATCAGCCAACACGTAAGTGACCTCTATATGATACTCACAACTCACACACAACTCGTGATACAATCATGACAAGTTTAATAAGATACACTAAGTTGATGGTAGTCCCTTAACTTTAAGTCCGCATGCAAGAAGAAAATAATAAACGAGAAAAATAGATACAATAACTGAAATAAAAATGCAACTAAATGTAAGCAGTAAATATGGCAAGGTATCTTGCCTGGTGCGGTACGATGATCTGACATGTCCCAGTTTGTCTAACAACCATGATTGATATGTAGAGGTCTGAAATCGTGTGAAAATAGTTAAGCACGATTAGTCATGGTCAATGGGAATAATTGAGAAAATTTTGTGGAGATAGATTCATGTACTAATTTAGAAAATAGTTTCATAATAACATTACGTAAATACTCGAAAAATAGATCGTATTAGTAAAAATATGTTTTTAGTTAAATATTTGAAGAATCAAAATCATTTATAGGCAGAATCCTAATTTTTGTAAAAATTGTTTTTATATAGAAACTATTATTTCGTATACGCAAATTTTAAGTAATTATTCGAAAATAAGTTGTTTAGGCCAAAACTATAACTTGTCAAATATACACACATATAGCTCGAGAAGAATATTTTAGTGTGAAAACTTACTTTGAAATTAGCAAAAGTAAATAAATCGTATAAATTCTAAAATAATAATGTAAATAGTAATATTAACAAAACAATAATGATATTAATAATTAACTTATAACAACCTACATACCAGTAATATAACTGATTTATACACAAAATATTTATACCATTACAAAAATAATATAATAAAATAAAAAATAATAATACTATAATACAAATGTGGCCAGTTGATTTAACACACATGGAAATAAATAAAAAGAAAGAAACAAGAACTTATGGTACTAAACCGTAGCTTTTGTTTATATGGCAGAGAAGAATAGAGGGAAAGTAAGAGGGGTTTTATTTTTTTTTCCCTCACACCTTCTCTCGAGAGGGAGAGAACGGAGAGGATGGAGCGTGAGAGGAAGAGGGTCGAAAACTTACCAGCGGTCCAATCAGAGGAAGGTGGAAGGAGGATGCCAGGCTGGGGGGGTCTCACCGGCGGCTTCCGGTGCGCGCGGTCGGAAGTATGCATGTGTTGGGTCGCATTTAATGGCACGCAGTGGCTTTATTACAGTGGAGGGCCGGAATGGAGGCCGCGCAGGATCCGGTGGGTTCTTATAGGAGGTAGCGTGGCTTGGAGGTCGTGGAGGTGCTAGGTTGGGGAAAAATTTGCGGGTGCGGCGGCTCTCCGGTGGGGCCGTACGATTTTGGGCGACATAGGGGTCGCAGCCGGAAGCAAGGTGAGTTGGGATTTCCTTTCCTTTCGCTTGTGTTCTCTGGTGTTGGTGGTGATGTGGGTTTTTGGAGATTTTGGGTGGCGACTGTAGCTGCGGTCGGGGTTGGCCACGGGGTGTTGGTTTCTAGTGATTTGGTCGGCCGGAGGAGCCATGGTGTGGGGCGGAGTTGGTGCTGTTGGGTGATGGTAGAGGGGCTATAATGGCAGTTAGAGGCCAGGGGAAGATGGTGGCGGTGGTGATTGTGGACAGATCTGTGGCAGTGAGGGTGGTGTTGTTGTCCGAAAGTGTGGCGGTGGATGTGTAGATGGTGGTGATGCTGGACGTTGCTACGACATAGGAGGTGGCGGAGGACGGCTACTGCGGTGGTGGCGAGAAGAATAGAGAAGCAGTCGGACTTGGCCGGAAAGTGGACATGGGTTAGGGATTAGGGTTACGAGTTGTGTCGGGTGTATTAGGACGATGTTACGGATGGGTTGCATCATGTCAGGATGTGTCCGACACGGCTGGGTTGGACGTCGGGGTGTGTCGGACAGGACGAAAGTTATTGTATTTGTACTGGAAAACAATACAGTGGATGGAAAAGGGGAACACGGACACGATGCACGATGTCTTGGGTTGTGAAAATATTTGTGGAGATGATGGTGGAGAAATTAATGGGGAGCTCCCCTATATATAGGGTTGAGGACTCCTATTAGGATAAAGACTAGAAATTGTTTAAACTTTCAGTGGATAACTCCATCCTTTCGTTTAAATCAATTTAAACTCGATTCGATATAATCTAATACCAATATAGATAATCCCGCCTTTGAAATTTAGAATCTATTAAAATCAAATCTTTTTCAATTTAAATTATCATAATTAAATAAATATTAAATCAAACAAAATTTCAAATATTATTTTTGAAATATTAAAATAATGAAAATAAATAATTTAGAAAATAAAATATTTATACCCTCGCATACAAAAAATAATATTTATCCAAAACCAGTTTTTCTAAATTACTAATTATACTTATATATAAAACATCATTTTATAAGGCAAAATAAATGAAGTTTTAAAATTCTCTTTGCTCACAACCTTAAACAAATTGAGTATTTATCAGATATATACATATTAGAAAAACTATACTTCCTTTATAATAAAATCAAAATGTTTTTCTAAGAAATATGTACCTCGTACATATTCGCACTCGTCGAGAAAATATGAAACGCAAACACGCACGAGACATACAATACGACGAATGCCAACTCGTATGCGATGTACAAATCCGAATTACGAAATCAATACCAAATGTTTTATTTAAAAAAATCGTAGTAAAAATTTAGGGGTTTTACATCCTACCCAACTTACAAGAATTTCGTCCTCGAAATTTAGGAGTAGTTAGGGTAGTTAGGACGAAGGGGATGGAACGAGTTTAGTCGATAAAATCATGATTTAAATCCTCGGGCGAAGAGTTCAAGGCATAAGATAGGAAATTGGGTAATTTAGATAGTTCTAGTCGAATAAAATCAACAGCTCGAAGATGGTCAATCCACGACAACCTATGAGTGTTTAAATCAATCAACACTAACATTATCCTATAAACTTGCAACCTTGTCAATGGGTAATAACTTCCTTATCTCAAATTTCGATTACGAGCTTGTTAGTTTCGAGTCACTTGTGGTTTTCAATTTCGTTAACTCTTTGAATCGTCATCATCCTTTTATCACTAATCTTCAAAAATTATTTCTTCTCCCAATTGATATTCCATGGAACTTTTTTTTTTGCAAAACACACTTTCCTAAATTTGAGATTTATGAACAAAATATTAGATGTCAACCCATATATATACCTTCGTTATCTCCTAATAGAATGCCTTTAACTTAAAGTTTTGGATTCATTCAATCTCTAGCAAATATTTTCCTCAAACCAATCTCGTCTTTCAAAATTTTCCAAAATAATTTAGTCAATATTTACTCAATTTAGTCGAAGATAATCAAGGTTACTTCGATAGGAAATTATATCCATAATCGTAGGATTTTGATAAGTCTAACTTCCAATTCAATAAATCTCTAATACTCTTCTTCCTACATTTTTTTTTTCAAACTAGTTTCCTCTCGCAAAACTTCCTTTAAAAAATTTCTTCACTTAATTTAGTCAAGAGTGAAACCAATCTCACCTTGATATGACCTTTATATTTACAATCATCACATGGTTAAATTCTGAATTATTTTTAGGTATTACACCCTTCTTGAATTCTTCAAACGCTCCATTTATCATCTCGTAAAATAAAGAACCAATTTGTCGAACAAGAATCTACTCTCCCTTGATCATAAAATATGCTCTGCCTCATAGGTTTTACCGAAAGATTTCACTTATGCATATTCAATCATCTTATTCAAATTATACCACTGCTCTCCTCTTTCTAACCATAGGATGTCATCATCAAATTTATCTTAGAACAAAGAAAATGAACATAGTTGCATAAACCATGGAGGAATCATAGTGAAATATGAGTAAAACAATTTAATTGGAAGGGAGAGAAGTAAGGGTCGCTAATATTGCATGGAGAGTAAAAGGGTGTTATGGGTCAAAGTAAATCAAGATAAGGCATGAAAATAAAAGGACGAGGTTAAGCTTCAAGACAAAACACAAAGTAAGCATGTAAGAAATTAAGTGGATCAATCATATATCACTACTAAAATCTGCTCCATTAGCGACGTAAATTTAGCGACGTTCACATAACGTCGCTAAATTTTGCACATTAGCGACGTTTAAGTGAAACATCGCTAATAGTCGCTATTAGCGACGTGACAACGACGTATATTAGTTACATGAGCTAGTCGTCATGAAACGTCGCTATGACGTCGCTAATAGCGACTAATTTAGCGACATTAGGATGAACGTCGCTAAATTCTAATTAATTCCCCTCCCACAATTCATTTCCTCCCATTTTACTCTCTCACTCTCTCTCCTTCCCCCTCCGGCGCTCTTACTCTCTCCGACGACTCTCACTCTCTCCAACGACTCTCCTCCCTCTCCGGTACGTGACTCCTCCTCTCTCTTTCTCTCTCTCTATATTTTGGTTATTGGTGGTTGGGGGGGTGCAGGTGGCTCGAGGGGAGGAGCTGGGGGGTGCGGGTGGTTGGAGGGTAAGGAATGGTCCGATGGGGGTGAGGGGCAGGGGGATACAGGTTGTTGGATGGTAAATGGGGGTGGCTGGGGGGGTGGAGCAGGGGGTGAGGGTGGCTGGGGGTGAGGAGGGGGGCCTGGAGGGAGGGGAGGGTTAGGGTTTGGGTTAGGGGTGGGGGTGTGTGGAGGGAAGGGGCAGGGGGGAGGGCGGCTAGGGGTGAGGAGGGGGCTGGGGGACGGGTTAGGGTTACGGTTCGGGTTTGGGTTAGGGGTGGTTGGTGGGGGAGGGGAGCAGGGGGTGAAGGAGGGATGGGGACGGGAGAGGGGGCTGGTGGAGGAGGGGTTAGGGATAGGGTTCGGGTTAGGGTTAGGGGTGGTGTAGGGGGGGAGGAGTGCGTGGGGGCTGGGTCAGGGGCACCGATAGTGCCGAAAAATCTGATAATTTAGTAATAATTATTTGTTTTCCGACACCAAAAAATCTGATACTCCGATTCGAAACCACCGATAGTGCCGATATTTGTAACAAGTAGTTTTGTTGGTTAGTTAATGGTGTCGCCTATTTTACTTGATCCCGATACTCATAGGAATGGTCCCGAGTCACGACCGTACGTCAGGTTAGGACCTTTTTACTGCTTGTGGGGTTGGGGGGTCTGCTGCTCGGGGTGGAGCCCCGAGGGGGCTCGCAGTATATATGTATGTATATAGTATATTCGTTTCAGTTTTGAAGTTTATTCATATTTGCAGATATCTAGAAATAGCTATATCCATGTATCTGCTAGACCGTTTATGGATGTACAACCGCATTCGAGATGACAGGTGCAGTGTGCGAGATGAATACATTGCCGGAGTAGAACAATTCCTCCAATTCGTGAAGGCGTTTCCTCAATACATGGACGACATGGACATTATGTGTTCGTATGCAAAATGTCAGAACATGAAGTTTCAACAAGAATTGGATGTGAACGAAGAGAGGGAAAGTAAGAGGGGTTTTATTTTTATATGGCAGAGAAGAATAGAGGGAAAGTAAGAGGGGTATTATATGGTAGAGAAGAATAGAGGGAAAGTAAGAGGGGTTTTATTTTTTCCCCCTCACATCTTCTCTCGAGATGGAGAGAACGGAGAGGGTGGAGCGTGAGAGGAAGAGGGTCGGAAACTTACCAGCGGCCCGGTCAGAGGAAGGTGGAAGGAGGATGCCAGACTGGCGGGTCTCACCGGCGGCTTCCGGTGCGCGCGACCGAAAGTATGAGTGTGTGGGGTCGCATTTAATAGCACGCGGTGGCTTTGTTGCAGTAGAGGGCAGGGATGGAGACCGTGCGGGATCCGGTGGGTTCTTATAGGAGGCAGCGCGGCTTGGAGGTCGTGGAGGTGCTGGGTTCGGGAAAAATTTGTGGGTGCAGCGGCTCTCCGGTGGGGCGGTACAATTTTGGACGGCATCAGGGTCGCTGCCGGAAGCAAGGTGAGTTGGGATTTCCTTTCCTTTCGCTTGTGTTCTTTAGTGTTGGTGGTGATGTAGGTTTTAGGGCTTTTGGGTGGCGACTGCAGCTTCAGTCGGGGTTGGCCACGGGGTGTTGGTTTCCAGTGATTTGGTCGGCCGGAGGAGCCGTGGTGTGGAGGCGGAGTTGGTGCTATTGGGTGATGGTAGAGGGACTGGTAGTGGCAGTTGGAGGCCAGGGGAAGATGGTGGCAGTGGTGGTTGTGGACAGATCTATGGCGACAAGGGTGGTGTTGTTGTCCGGAAGAGTGGCGGTGGATGTGTAGATGGTGGTGATGCTGGAGGTTGCTATGGCACATGAGGTGGCGGAGGATGGCTACTGCGGTGGTGGCAGGAAGAATAGAGAGGCAGTCGGCCTCGGCCGGAAAGTGGACATGGGTTAGGGATTAGGGTTACGAGTTGTGTCGGGTGTATTAGGACGGTGTTGGGGATGGGTTGCATCATGTCAGGATGTGTCCGACACAGTTGGGTTGGACGTCGGGGTGTGTCGGACAGGACGGAAGTTATTGTATTTGTACTGGGATACAATATAGTGGATGGAAAAGGGGAACACGGACACGATGCACGATGTCTTGGGTTGTGAAATATTTGTAGAGATGATGGTGGAGAAATTAATGGAGAGCTCCCCTATATATTGGGTTTAGGACTCTTATTAGGATAAAGACTAGAAATTGTTTAAACTTTCAGTTGATAACTCCATCCTTTCATTTTAATCAATTTAAACTCGATTTGATATAATCTAATACCAATATAGATAATCCCGCCTTTGAAATTTAAAATCTATTAAAATCAAATCTTTTTTAATTTAAATTATCATAATTAAATAAATATTAAATCAAACAAAATTTCAAATATTATTTTCGAAATATTAAAATAATGAAAATAAATAATTTTGGAAACAAAATATTTATACCCTCGCATACAAAAAATAATATTTATCCAAAACAAGTTTTTCTAAATTACTAATTATACTTGTATATAAAACATCATTTTATACGGCAAAATAAATGAAGTTTTGAAATTCTCTTTGCTCATAACCTTAAACAAATTGAGTATTTATCATATATATACATATTAGAAAAACTATACTTCCTTTATAATAAAATCAAAATAATTTTCTAAGAAATATGTACCTCGCACATATTCGCACTAGTCGAGAAAATACGAAACAGAAACTCGCACGAGATGTACAATACGACGAATGCCAACTCGTATGCGACGTACAAATCCGAATTACGAAATCAATACCAAATTATTTATTTAAAAAAATAGTAGTAAAAATTTAGGGGTTTTACACCAATTGTAGTCCATTTCTTTAGGAACTTTTGGTTTGACTAAGCCAAATGTTTGGATTACTCCTAAATCAAACTTTGTGTCATTAGAATCCATTTAAAAATATAATTCTACTAATTGTTAATATAAGCCTTAGGATAGTGATTCAAAAATTATCCAACTCTGTCACCTCTTAAAGTAAGACATGGTATCTTTCAGCCGTGGCTCTAAAAATTTATTTTTACTAGCCATGTTTGCAAAAAGGATAGTCTAAAGTACAAGAATAATAGTTTAAGTGATTTGCTAATCAATCTTAAGAAATATTAGTTTATCAAGTGTTGATTAATTTGGGTTAGCTGTAGGGTCTGGTTCCTAGCTAGTGGAGGTCCACAGGGGGGACGATTAAGTACCGTGTCGCTTAAAGTTGTTTACGCCCAGTTGACAGAAGGACCCTTTCGGCTTGTACCCAAAATAATCTCAACTTTTAAAACTTTAGATTTATAGGAATTTGCAATATCACTAAACTATTTTTTGACTAAATTGTTTGAATGAATCAAAAGAATTATAATGTCACAAATTATATGCAAATCAATGTTTGCCTAACATAATTTAAATATTATGACACAACAACATTGTAATTTTTTTGTCTGACTAGAAATTCTAATATTGTGATAATATAGTCATTTAAGGTCAAACATTCAAACCATACAAGAAAAATTGTCATTCAACATCGCCATAATCTATATCAAGAAACTTTGCTCACAGATTCAACAATATATTTGTCCAGCTACACTTGGGAATCAAAAAAAAATGAATAGAATATGTGGGTTGTAAATCTGACAATTACTCTTTCCCATGATCGGAGCAATTTTGTACTTCTAAACTTGATTCCAGTTTAGAAATAAAAATTTAGAAGATATGTCATTTAGTACAATATTTTAAGATAGTTCCATTATTCTAGCTAAACATCCATTGGCTCCCAAGAATTTAAAAAATAAAATTTACAAACTTCAAGTGTAGTATAATAGAGTGAAAAATTTTGTATTGCATACCTTCACATTTAGAAAGTTTGTCTTTCCTAATAAGTTACAATCTTTAATACTTCTGTCTTGAAGAAAAATGTTACACAGATGTTGTTTAGAGATAAGTGAGAAAAATACGAATATGCATTACCTTCACCGCTAACATGTTGCTAATTTAAAAAAAAAATTAACATCTCTAATGGTCTGCCTTTTAAGATAACAAATGTTAGTAGTGAAGATCTTATCAAAATATAGCAATGAGGTACCAAATCCATATTCATATCAAATACTCCAACAAATCAAGTAAGCAAAAGATTTTTACTATTAAGTGATGGCACGTTGGCAAAATCTAGCCATGTTCAAACCAATTATCCTAATGTACCAAGTTATCCATGTTAATATGGTGGTAATAGATAATAACATGTTAAGAACACAAGTATGTCAAGGTTTTAGTTTTATCATTTTCACAAATATTTTTCTAATTCAAAAAAAAAGGAATTGTTCCTCAAAAGATATTAAGAAAAAAGATTAGAACTTACTTCGCCTTTCACGAAGAATAAGATTAGGCATTTGACATATTTCTGTTGCATAAACAGAATTAGCATAACAGATTCTTTATGTATGTATGTATGTACTGGACAATACAACAATAATATATTAATCATATCTATAGTATATACTTACATCAGATAGGAAATGCAATGATGGAAGGAAGCTTCAGAAGTCATAATGAAAAGAATATCTAATCATAATAGGCATATATGCATTAATACATACATATAACCAAATATCCTTGCATATCTCTGTATATTTAGATTCCTTTGTGAGCAAAATAATGGAATCTATAGATATTAGACACTACAAGTAAACCACAGATGATAAAATACTTGTGTCACCAACTTTTAAATTTTATTGTAGGTCGATTCTGTTGGAATTATTCAATAATTAAGGGGCCACACATGTAAAATTAATTGTGTTTGGGCTATCTAAATAATTAAGCCAAATTAAAGTGGTCTATTTGGAAATTGGCTTAAGGGTATAATTGTCATAAAATTAATGTGTAGATACCGGAGATAATTCTAATTTGATGAGAGGCCAAATTAGAAATATCACAACACACATATCTATATATATGTGTATTCATTAGGGTTATGGTCCCCAACTCGTACGGCCACCAAGAGAGGGTTTTCTCTATTATCTTCTGTATCCCCATCAACAAAGAGAGGAACAAAGATTTCATCTTTGTTATTAAAGGGCCGTAGCGGGTTGGAAGATCGAACCCAATAAGGAGACGATCGCTTCAAGATCCATCAAGCCTAGCAATGGATTCAGGTACGCTTCCGCAATTTTTATTATGTTCTTTATCTCATGAATCGACAGGGTACAATAAAACTTCTAACAAGTGGTATCAGAGCCTCCCTATTTGATTCATGAGTTTGAAGTTTCAGATTCAATTTTTATTGGTGTTCAGAAACCCTAGATCGTTGATCTAATTTAATTTAGGGGTTTCCATTGCTCGATCAAAGTTTTATGATCCATCGATTGAGTTTTTATTTTTATTTTTATTTTTATTTTTTTGTTGGAATCATATGATTTGCATGTACTAAGGTTTCGGTTCCCTAATTTAAATCATATTAAGATTTCGGTTTAGCAAAAACTGTTTGATTCCATTAAAAGGATTTGATTGGAAAATTATACGATCATCTGTTTGCTCGTCCCTGCTGTTCATTCCTCTTTCCGGTGGTAGATTTCTGGTTATGTAAATTTAGGGAGAACTGTCAACAACAAAGACAACAAAATCTTTATCCCAGAATTTTTGGGGTTGTCTGAATCTTGTCTTCCATTCAGCTCTATTAAGGGCCATGTCCTCCGTACACTAGAAAATTAAGGAGACCTGCCACATACTAAAACTTTCTCATTCAACTAAACTAAAACAATTTAGTGGCCATATGGGAAGCATATACAGATTTTTTTTAGAGATGCAGCTTCTTGAGTGGATACCTATTGAAGCCTAGTGAGTCATGCTTCTTACCAGTCCTAGCTCTTCACAGCAGATGATCATCCAGATTTAGTCTTATGGTCAGTTATTTGGCGAGCCTTTAAACATTAATTGCTTTAGGTGTGAGACTTCCTTAGAGCTTTCAAGATGGAAGTGCACAAGAAACTTGGTTCACCAAATGGTCTTGACCTATCTTACTGATTTGGCCATTTAAAACATGAATAAACTTCTCACCATATGATCTTGAGATAAGGCTGTATTCTCTCATAGCAACATTTTCAGACCCGTGATTCTGACATCAATCCACTTTTGAGTTATTCAAAAGATTCGAATTCACTTGTTGGACATGTGATAATATGGAATGCATATTTTAAGTTATTCAAAAGATTCACTTGCTTATTATGTAGCAGATAAATTTTTGGTGTAATCTTTATAGATTATTTGATATAATCTTTTGATACATGATATTCAGTGGAATCTAATCTGTTGATTATTGACTATTTACATTTTTTAAATATTTAAAGTTTTGACATGATTCAGTTTTGTAAAATTTAGTCAACATTCAAAAAAATTGGTACCTTTTGTGACTAGCAATAGTTGTCTAATATTCTAAGTAGGCTCATTGAAACAAGATGTCGCCAAAGTGACCTCTCTTGCGTAGATAGCCTATGAGGGATATCGGATGTTTGTGTGTGTATTTCATGCGGGTATTAGTCGGCCCAAAGGAAGGTTAATACTTGGCCGAATTGCACACATACTTGTGGTGATAAATGTGTGACAATTATACGGTTTACATGTGAATAATAACCCGATCCAAAGATAGGCTTATTATTTGACATGACTTATTGTCAACGTTTGATCACTACACCAAGAGTACCACTTGCAGTTAGTATCACTGTCCAAAGACTTGATATTAATGATGCACTAGGTATCTTGAGATGGGGTTCACCATTATTTGAATTTGTTTGACTATCTTTTATTCTTTGGTTATTAATTAGAGCATATTTATTTATTTATTTATTTTTTTTGTCCTTTTCAGTTAATGTTGCTATAATATCTGCCAATACGAATTCAATTTCCATGCTTAATGGGATAAATTTTAAGGGCAAAAAGAAAAGAAATACAGAAGCTGCTGAGGTCCTAGCTCAAAAGAAAAACAATATAAAACTAAGGGTTGTTTCTTTTGTGACAAGTCACGACACATAAGGAAAAGTATATTTCTCAATTTGGTCTGTTCTGAGGTTAATTTAGCTTCAGTACCTAGAAACTCATGGTAGTTAGATTCTGGTGGGACTACCAACATTAATGTTCTAGGCAAGGTTGCCTGAGTTACCGAAAGTCAATTGATGGTGAAAGATACATCTATGTGGGTGACGGCAATTCGGTAGAAGTGAAAGCAATAGGGCATTTTGGGTTATTTTTAGGAACCGATTATTATTTGGATTTGATAGACACTTTTATTGTACCGTCTTTTAGACGAAATTCAGTTTCAGTTTCCTTAATGGACAAATCGGTTATCATTGTTCATTTGGAAACAATAAGTTTAGTCTATCTTTAAATTTAAATATTATTGGTAACGGTTTCCTTAAGGTTTATGATAACCTATATTCAGTTGAAACTATTGCATCTTATAATGAAATCTTGCAAGTAAAGTCATGTGGTACTAAACGAAAATTAACAAATTTTTTAGCCTCATTATGACATAAGCATTAGGTCACTTCTCTAGAAATAGTTGAACGATTTGTGTCTGATGAGATTTGGATTCCATTGACTTTATAGACTTTAATGTTTATATTGAATGTGTAATGGGAAGACAGACCAAAGTTAAATTATAAGCAGCTACTTTATTGGTTATGCTACAGATCAAGGGTTTGATAATTATACAATCCCACACTCAGATTTTTTTTTGAGACGAGAAGTGTAATATTTTTTGAGGATGTTGAGTTTGGGGGAGAAATAAAGTCCGGATCATTGTCTTTAAGAAGGAATCAATTACGATTCCTACTATCACTTTTGACGATGTGCAGGATTCTATACCTGTCATGATTAAGAAGTGAATTCGGAGTCTCAATAAGATAATGTCGAATTACCTCTATAAGTCGTTGTTGAGATACCTTAACAACGACAACGTAGCGGCACCCCATTCAAGATAAGGTAATTATTCCTAAGGAACAAACTCAACAACCTCAAGAACGTTAATATTAAGATGGTCCACCAGAGAAAGGAAAATATAATTTCGGATAATATTGTCATATTTCTCTAGGAACGTGAGGAACTGTGGATACTGGAAGATGATCTAATCAACTTCCGTCAGGCCATGGAAAGTTCCAATTCTCAAAGTGGATTGATACAATAAATAAGGAGTATAAGTTCATGCAAGACAATAAATTTAAGAACTTGTCCCATTACCAAAAGGTATGAAATCCATTGGTTGCAAATGGACATTTAGAACCAAGAAGGATTCGAAGGGTCATGTGGAGAAGTATAAAGTATGTCTTGTAACTAGTGACTTTACTCAAAATTTTGGGATTGATTTTAAAGAGTTTTTCTCTTCGTATCTTTGAAAAACTGCTTAAAATAATCATAGCACATGTTGCACATTTTGATCTTGAGTTACATTAAATGGATGTCAAAACGACGTTTCTCAATGGTAACATTGACGAAACTATTTATATGGTGCAGCCAGAAAACTTTGTGTCGAAAGATCCAAATAATATGGTTTGCAAATTGACAAAATTCATTTATGGACTCAAGCAAGCTTCTCGTCAGTGGTACTATAAATTTCACCAAGTTGTTACCTCGTTTGATTTTGAGGTTAACGTTGTTGAAGATTGTGTGTATCACAAATTCAGTGGGAGTAAAATTATTTTT